>JAPQVY010000133.1:39872217-40399717 GCA_028535165.1 Quercus tomentella
TAAGATGAAAGACGCGATTTTTCGGAAAGAAGAAGAAGAAGAAGATGAAGAAGAAGAAGAAGAAGAAGAAGACGAAGAAGAAGAGGAGGAAATCGAAGAGGAAGATGACGAAGCGGAAATTGGAAAGAAATTGGCTCCGCCGTCGTCGGCGGTGGAAGCGAGGCCGTGGAATCTGAGAACGAGGAGAGCGGCGTGTAAGGCTCCGATTGGACCGAAGGGACTGAGAATCGAAGAGAGGAAGGTGAATTACTCGCCGTTGAGGAGTGAGAATAACAATAATGGCGGCGTTAGTGTAAAGTCGCCGAGGCTAAAAAAAGAGAAAGAAAAGCAGAGTACAAAGTTGATTGTGCCGTTGGGGAAGAAAGAGGTCGAAGAAGATTTCATGGAGATGATTGGCCAAAGGCCAGCAAGAAGGCCCAAGAAACGGCCCAGAATTGTTCAGAAGCAAATCGATGTAAGTATTTACCATTACCAATACCAATTTATTATTCTACTCTGTTGTTTTTGTTGGAATTGGAATTCAATTTCATTTGGGTTTCATTTTTCTGTGTGTCAGACGCTATTTCCGGGGATGTGGTTGATGGACATTACAGTTGATTCCTACAAGGTTCCTGAGTCTGCTGACAATGGCAAGGTAAGGTCTTTGTTTGGTTGCTGAGAAAAACAAATGTGGGAAATTTTATGCAAGTCAAAAGTTTTTGTTTTTTCCTGGATTCTGATTATTGGGTTTGTTTTTAAATGCAGAGATAGTAGTGGGAGTGCCAAGTTTCAAACTTTTCAAGGCTTCTTCTGTTTGCTGACTACTGTAACTTTGTGACCCTGACTAGTGGTATACCACACTATCTTTGTGAATTGGGAACATTGGTAATATCCACAACAAAAAAGTGTTGAATTCCCAGTAACTTGTGGTGCAAATGTAATGCATGTCCAGTTGCTTTTTTTTTTTTTTTTTAATTCTAATTTTTGTTTTTTAATTATGATTCGTTTTTCTTTCTACTTAAGTCAGAATAATAATCTTGTGTAAAGGAAACATCGGTGGATGGAAGGATGTTATTAGATAAAAGAGAGATTTTTTTTCTTTGTTTTATGAGTTTGATTTTCTTAGCACACTTCATTTAGCTGCATTGATGTCAATCAATCCAATTTTATCTTGACAAAGCATCAATTTTGTATTGCAAGCTCAGCTACTTGTGACAGTTTTTAAAATTTTCTGCTGTTTATTCTATTTTATCTTTTAAATTTTCAAAATCTGTATTAGTTTGAAAAACTTGAGATACTTAGTTGAGTAACTTGAGAGGAGTAAATGTTGTAATCACACTCACCTAGCAAAAAAAAAAAAATTGTAATCATACTCTGGTATAATTCTTTGTAGATAAAGCTTACCTCCAAACTAGTTTGGAGGAAAATTCTTGAGGTTTGGAGGAAAATTCTTGAGGCTCACTTCTTTGTGTGACTACTTGACTAGTTCTAGTTCTTTATATCTTCTAGTTGGTGCAGCGTTGGATTTAGTGACCAAACTCTTGACTTTATTTACATGGAAACTAATAGGAGGTCATTGCTGTTGAGCTTTGCTTGCTTACAAAATTCTGACCCTGCACAGCTATCAGAAGTGAAATTCATGCTTAACAGACGTTTTAGGCTTGAATTTTAGAGTTGTCACATATGTGCAATTGCTTAATCTCCTTTACCCTGCCTCAACAATCAATTTTTCCCCCCACAAGATTGTGCATCAACTTCTTGTGTTTATCGCTTGTTGGTATTTAATGTATGAGATCCTGTCTGGTCAATGTAGTAGAAGTGGTGATTTCATGGAAAATGTTTAAATTCTTTTTGCTTGGTTTTTGCATCTGTGATATTGGTTCAGGATACTGCTCACTTTAAAAAGTTCTTTACCTTATATTCCATGATTCTTATATATGTTACTGAGATAACTAAGTAGTTGATCGGTTACTTATTGAATTTGATTAGAGATATTCTTTATGCAGAACTGATCAACCAAAGGATCTCTTGTGTGGTGACAATTTTTGCGTCCTAAATCTTTGTACATTAAAGCATCCCTAATGATTCATTCCAGTCCTTTCACACATTTCATTTAGTAGTCAAAAACCTTCTCTCTCTCTCTCTCTCTCTCCTGTTTTTTGGTTCACTAACAGAAACCTTCTTCTTAAGTACTTCAGTTTCCCCAAGTGGATAATCGCTGTGCTTTAGGTGGGAAAGCCTTCTACTTTGACACAGAGGAGATTAAGTCCTCTCTTTCTCTCTCCCTAAGGTAGAGTTCTTTTGGCCTGGCAACTAATTTTTATATGCCTTTCCTAAGCATTATCAGGGAACTAGGGAGTGCAATGTAATTCACATGAGACCACATGGTCATTTAATTCCTTCATTCTTCTTCAAATACAAACTGGGAATCTCATCGTAGGCAGGGGTTGAAGTTAATTCCCATGCTTTGCTTTTATCCCTTGTGTCATGACATCCAAAATATCAAATGCTACATTATTGTATTTAGTCGGTGTTGTCATACAATCTATGTAACGTAGATCGTAGAGTTTCTTCTTAGTTTTTTCCCCTTCTCAAATCAATAGATTTTAGAGTTTTAGGATATGCTTTTTATCTCTCACTCTCTTTAAATCATATCTCACGCTTCTTTCGTTTTTCTTTCTTATAATGTATAATTTCCTGCTGGAAAAAATAAAAATAAAAAATTTGATGTGAAAGAATTGAGATGAAATTTCAGGCTAGGAAATACGGACACCTCATTTGAGGTGTTGAACTAGCTGTGTCAATGTTATAATATTTCAAAAATTGGTTGTATTACCGTGTTGTATAATTTTTCAGGTGATACATGGATTTTGATATGTTGTACTTGTTACTTGTTAGTAAAACCTAGAAATTGGAGGGTAATTAGTGACCTCGTTTTGAATTAGCAAAAACTGGGATTCTTTAAGCTGTAGGGGTGTTTTTGGATGGTCCACCTGGAAAGGAAATCCTAACATTCCTTCGGCGCATTGATTTGGGGCAACTGAACTAACCCATAAGGCTGCTGATTGACTCACTCAGTTGACTCTATTAAAGTTTGAACACGCCTTCATATTATAATGACTAATTCTTGGGCACCGAGTGAAGCGAGTTCAGATCCAACCTAAAAACTTGTCCGTGGCCGTGGACTAAATCAATTCAGGGCCCTGCTTGCGATCTTTTGGGCTTCAAAAAACCGAGAAACAATTTTATAAAAATCACACTAAGTTACAGTTTAGCTGAGCATAGGTGGTAAACTAGCTAAGTTTAACTGAGTAGTGCATGTTTGAGCTTGACTCATCAGTAATAATCAAATACTAAAGCTTGGCTCAAGCTCGAGACAAGCCTGAAAACAATGTTTGAATTCGAGCTCATGAGAAAGCCAAATAGCTTGAGCTAGAATTGGCTTAGTTTGATTAATTAGTCAAACCAAGCTCGAGCTTAATATCAAGCTCAAACTTGAGATCAAGTCAAGCCTTTTAGCTGGAGATCCAACAAACTGGAAATCAAAATGATTTTGCTATATCAAACAAACTACAGTGCAAAACAACTATAAAAATATATAGAAAAATTTCCAAACATGGAAATATACCTATGATGAGTGGAAATCAAGATGATTTTGCGATATCAAACAAACTACAGTGCACAACAGCTATTAAAATATATAGAAAATTTTCCAAACATGGAAATTTACTTATGGTGAGTGAAGGTTGAGAACATCTTGGAGGTAGATAGCAAAGATGGTACTGATGCCAAATACAATGCCATTGCTTAAGCTCTTGCACACCCACTAGAACCCTTGGACTACATAGTGATTCGGTGATCTAAGACTGGTTCACCAATAGATGAGGTTGCAAAGAGATCTAGGGCAGATTTGGTGGAATTTCTTGACCTCATGAGAGAGAAAGTTGGGTTCTCACTTCTTTTTTGAAAAATTAGGGAAAGAAATTGATGGAGAGAGAGAGAGAGAGAGAGAGAGAGGGGTTGGGCTTCTCAAAGAAGCTTTGGTCTTCTCAAGGGAGCCTAGAGTTTTAGGCTGCAGAAGATAGACATTGGATAGAGACATTAAGGGTGATTGGTAAGAATCTTAGTTTTGATAGAACTGAATTGTGAAGTTAGAAAGAAAAAAAAAAAAAAAAAAAAAAAAAAAAAAAGAAGACTAAGAGGAGACTAAATTAAAGGACTACAAAAAGGGATGTGAAGTTCTCATCTATTTAGATAATTAGATGGGAATGGGAAAGGACTAACACACGAAAAGGGATGGAAAACGACTACAAAAGGACATGTAAGATGGTGAAGACTGTGAAGTACTCAAAGTCTAGAAAAATACTTAAATTTGTAACTATTATGATTCGTGAAGTACTAGAAGTCTAGAAAGACTTATATTTGTAACTGAATGGGAAAGACTTGCATTTAACATATTTCATAAATTTACATAGATTATGGGTGGAAAAAAAAAGCCATGCGTGAGGTTACTTGGATGAAAAAAGAAATATGTAAATAAGTCTAAAAGTGTTCCTTCATCAGTTTAGAGGGAGTGTTAAAAAAAATATATAGAAGGAAGAAAAAAAATGACTGGATAGTGATAAGTGTCTCATGTGGGCTATGTCATTATTAGGATATGTGTAATGTCATAATAATGGTTTATTTACTAAACATCAAGCCTTTTATCAAGCTATAAATGAGCCTAAGCTCGACTTATTTTGTATCGAGCCCTATTGTTCACGAACAATTTCTTTTGCTTAGGCTCGACTTGTTTAGCAAACAAGCCTAAAACTAAAGCTCAAACTTGGCTTATTTATGAACAAATGATCATAAATGAGCTTTTTATCAAGCTGAGCCCGAGTTGTTCATGAACAACTTGGTTTGTTTACAGTTGCACAACCAAGTCACTGAGGGATTGGTTTGAGTAAGTTTGGATAAAGTTTCAATCCTTCCACTTGTTAGGTGGCTACTAAGAGCACTCACATTAGTGAGTCTAGAATAGAAAAGGAGATAAAATATACATATTTTGGTCCAAAATATTTCCCACATTAGTGGATATATAGATGTGTAAATATACAATCTTGCTTTAGTAACTGTGCATATATCAACTGTCACTGTTCATGTGTAAATGATTTTTTAATTCTTTTTTTTTTCTCTCTCTTCCTAACAAACCTCTTCTATTCCTCTTCCCCTTCGTCTTCCTCTTCCCCTTTGTCTTCCTCCGAAAACAAAACCACCCCTAGCACAACCTCAACTACCGGTCCAGGCAATACCACCCAAATACAAAAATCCCAAAACTAAAATTAGCAATAACCCATCATAGAACCAACAAGAACCTAGACGAAATAAAAAACCCAAAATTAACCAAATCTTATATGAAATCAAGCGAGGAGCATGGCGGCGCGGCATCAAGATCGAAGATGGTGGTGGTGGGTTGCTACAACTGGGGCTTGCTTGGGTTGTTGGTTATAGTGAGGTTGGGTTGAGTTTGAGATGCTGGTAAGAAGAAGAGCAGCGGCAGCGACTGAGAGAAAGGTGAGAGTAGAGAGAGACTAAATGAAAATAATAATAATAAAAGAATAAAATTGATTGTTTAAATAAGATAGAGTGTATAATAGATAATCTGATGTAAGGGTTTTGGAGAAGTGATTATGTAAAATAGAAAAAAATAGGTTCTTGGCTAAAACAGATAGAAAATTTTATGAAGACTAACGCAAATGATCCAGGGGTTTATAAGTAGGGTTGTAAATGAATTGGGTTGTTTGTGAACAGCTCGGACTCAGATCTCGAAAAAAAAAAAAAAAAAAAAAAAAAAAAAAAAAAAAAAACAAACTTGTAAATGAACTTGAGACACCTAAGGCATACATCATCTATCATCATAGTTCACAGCGAGTTTTAGCTTCTTTGACTCAAGACTTTAATATATTAATATAATTTTCATGTATTCTAAATCTCTTCTTTTTAAATTAGTGTTGTGTTTAAGGTGATTTACTTGAGTTCTTAACCCTTAAATTCCATACTTATGGTTTTAGACGTTTGAAGTTTTGTACCATGGTTGCTTGCTATTAAAATTGAAAAGGTTAAAAAAAATTATTAAAATTGACTATTTCATGCCAAAAGAAACCATTCTATTTGGTTAGAAGAGTGAAAAAGTGGGAGGATAGAAAATTGGGAGGGGATAGAAAAGTGGAAGAATAGAAAAGATTTAGTTTTCTCCCATTTGTGTTTGGTTGGGAGGATGGAAAAATGGAGAGATGGAAAACTTTTTTTTTTTTTTGGTTAAGAAGAAAAATGAGAAGATGGAAAAAAAGTTGGTATAAATTTACAATTATGTTTCCATTAAATAAAACAAAAAAAGTAACACATTTTTTAGCAAAAAAATTGTGTATGTGCAAGTGGATGAAGAAAAAAAAAAAAAAAAAAAGCAACTGGACGTGAATGAAACCCACCTGCAAGTGCACATGGGCATTTTCATCAACCCAGTATAGCTTTTCCCCTTCCCCCCCCCCCCCCTCCCTCCCTAACCAAGCTTTTTTCCCCATTTTGGGGAGAAAACTATTTGGTAGGCCAAGAGAGAAAACACCTAGGCCCACCAATTTTTTTTCCTCTCCCCCTCCCAACCAAACCCCCACTAAAAATCATTTCTCCACTTTTCTCTACTCAATTTTCCATCCTCCCTAAAATCCCTCCAAAACAAACATACCCTTAAGAAAAAAAAAATTCAATCGTGTTGGGCACAGATGTGTGTACGTCATTATAAGGTCAGGTAAATTAATAATTACATGCCTAACTACATCAAATGGTGAAGCCTTACCCATTATTAGCCTAGTTAGGTTGGACTAAGTGGTGAGTCGAATGCTTATCTCCCTATCCTATGCTTACTATACTTATTATAGAGTTTGAGTGGTTTTGTAGTCTTCTGGTTTTGTTGTTTGGTCAATACCACTAAAAAAAGTGTGTGATGTAATGGATTATAAAGTTACCTTTTTACCCCTAAAAGCATTTATAATTACTCAATGTGCTAAAACAAATTGGGGGGATCTTCTAGTCTTTTTGTTCTCAATTATATTAGTTTAACTCCTACTCCACTAACCACTACCAACCTCCTAGCTGCAATTGAGAGAATTATGCGTCTTGAGTTCAATGGAATTGAAAATTAAAAGATAGGGTTGGGTTTTATCAAAGTATTTTAACTTTTAATATCTAACGCAGTTTTGCTCGATCTGTTTTAAAGACACCTAGTTAAATTTTAAAAAGAGAACTTTAAAAAAATAATAACAATAAAGTTTCAACCTATTCGCTTCAGATGATTGTGCTCTTTATCATCAAACCAAGATATTAATTAGTTTCAACCTATAGCATTTGCTTCATACACTGATCTTCTATTTATAGAACTTGGAACTCAAACTAAAATTCAACATATTTTACAAACAGCTTTGCCGACAATATAGTAGAATGCATGGGCTTGGACAAACTGCTTCAGAGTGCCATAATGTCTTCTGGTAGGATTTGTTGGAAATGATAAAAGCTTCTGTCATCAGTGGGAATGATAAAAGCTACTGACAAAAGTAGGAATGATAAAAGTTGTTGACAGATGAGGATGAAATCTCCTTGGTACCAATCATCATCAAAATCCAGGTCTAGGTCATGGTTGTCATAATAAGGGTCATTGTTTATAAAATGGTGGCCAACTAGAAAGGGATTAGGTAGCTCCCAAGAGTCAACACATGGTACTTGTTGATAATAGACTTCTGGAGGGTGGAAAATTCCTTCTGCTTGAACATCATTTTTTGAATTAAACTTGACTATCATAGATCCTGTAGTAATTTTGTATCCAAACCTTGGATGCACTGTGGTGGTATATTGTTTCCAATCTCCATTATGCGCATTATTTTTTAGGATTTCAAACTAGAATTTTTCAAAATATTTATTATTGTTTGGGAAAAGGAGCTTGTAAAATCCTGGTTCAAAATAAATGCACAAATAATACTCATTGAGTAGATACCACATGTAAAGGTAATAGAAAACAGTCCAATTAGATATCCAAAAAGTAAAAGGTGTTTTCCGTGGTTGGTTAGGGTCAGGATAAATAGCAAGAAAATGGTTGTAATGTTGTTTAAGGTTATCATGGAGGACTCAGATAATTCTTTTGGATCTAGCTTCAAGGGTTAGGTTTTTTACCTGATCTTTCATATCTGAAGGAAGGCTTTGTATCATATCGGTTATGGAATATGAATGTGAGGATGAGGAGGGGTCTGTGATAAGGTATACATACAAGGGTGAAAAAATTACTGTGGTATTAATAGTTGGGGATTTTCTAGAAAGATAGTTCGTGATCAAATTATCTCTTCCTTTGATATGCTTGACTTGAAAAAACCACTGTGAAAACCAATTTGACCATCTGAGCAGCTGTGGATAAGGGAGCATCTTCCTTTTGAATTAAAGCATTTTTGGAAAGGAAGACATATACATTTCTACTAGAAAATTATGCCCAAGGAGATGAAATTGGAACTTTTCAATTCCATGCTTTACTGTAAGTACTTCTTTGAACGTGGAATGGTAATGGAGTTCTGAGGTCTTGAATGCACCACTTTTATATCCACAAATATTCCTTTTTCCATCATTTTTTTCACAAAGAGCTGCTGCTCAGTATTCATCATTGGCATCTGTCTGTAGTATTCGCTTGCCTGGTCCTAGAATTTGCAATGGATGAAGCTTTTTTGGTATTTTTTTTCAATTGTTGGACTGCTTCCATGTGGAGTGAATCCCATTCTGGGGGGTTCTTCTTCAAAAGTTGAGCTAGACAATTTCTGTACTTGGAAATCTTTGGTATAAAATCAAACATATAATTAACAATTCCAAGAAACTATTGTATCTGTTTGGCACCAGAAAGCTTGTCTCGAAACTCTTTGAGAGAGGTAGCAATATGTGGCTATAAAGTACACTTTCCATCAAAGATAGTCATTCCCAAAAACTTTATTGATGTTTGCCCAATAACCTTTTTTTTCTCTGAGAGCATAATCCCTTGAAATTCAGTGAGCAATTTTTCATGGGAATCTACATCTTTTGAGAACAAGAGGATATCATCTACATAGATCAAAGAATTTGCTAGAAGGGGTTGAAACAAAGTTACCATTGTCTTTTGGAACTGGGATGGAGCATTTTTTAGTCCAAAGGGCATAACAGTCCACTAGTAATGATGATCTGGGATACAAAATGCTATTTTGTATCTGTCTTCTGGATGAATTCCTAGCTGCCAAAATCCTGCTATAAGATCAAACTTTGAGAACACTTTTGCATTTGAAAGATGCTAAAAGTGAGCACTTTTGTTTGGCAAAGGAAACTTGTCATCTGCTAGAAAATGATTGAGATCTTGGTAGTTGATTACCAATCTGAGTTTTTCTCGGATTTTCTCAGTATGCTTGTTAACATAAAAGGCTTCACAAGCCCACGGGGAAGAAGTGGGTTCAATAAGACCTTCAGTGAAGAGTGTGGAAATCTCTTGTTTGGCTAGAGCTAAATGTTCTGGATTCATTCCTCTGTGGCTTTTGTAGGATTGACATCTTGATTCTTTTTAAAAGGAAGGTGTATGAAAAAGTCTGGGTTCATCCACAAGGGATTTGGATTTTTCAATAGGGAATCAGAATGGCTATTTGCAGAACAATCATTAATGATCTGGAATCTTAGGGAGTCATAAGGATCAACAACAAACAAGTAAGGGACTTAGGTCCAAGTAAGGAGGTGTTGTTTACGTGAAAGTCATTTTGATGACCATCTAAGGCTAGGTATTTGGTGAAGGATATCAAAACCTATAAGAAGGTCTCTACCAATGAAAGGGGATCCAAGGACTTGGTGTTTTATAGTGAGGGTTGGGAAAATTCTAATAAGTATGGGTTTGCTTTTTTTTTTTTTTTCTTTTTTTTTTTTAATTGGGAATTTTTCTCCATTTGTTGCACGAAAAATATGGTAATGAGGTAACTAGAATTCTTTAGGTAATATTTTGGGATGAATGATTGTTGCTGCTTCTCTAGTATCAAAAAGGGCAATGACAAGGGTAGGTCCAGAATAAGAATCAAGGAGAATGTGAACTTGGGCAATAGGAATGGGGCTAGCCAAAGAGACTAAAGTAGGCTGAGAAGTATAGATGGCTTGAATTTCTAGGTCTAAGGCCACTGATTCAAAATCTGAGTCTTCTTCTATTGTAGAATATCTTGTGACTACTAGTGCTTGAGGAGAGTATTTGTCATCTAACAAATAAAGTGATTCTACATCAAAGAAGGGAGTGTCTTCTGCATGAATCTAGGCTTGCTCAAGGAGCTTTGTTTCCTTTTTTCTCTTAGGGCAATTTTTTGCAAAATGTCCTAGTTTTCTGCATACAGAGCAGACTTTGGAAGTCTTTCCTCTAAATTGCTTTTTCTTGAGGAATCTCCATTTTTTTTTTTTTTTGAAAAACCTTTTCTTTGGTTCTGCATGGCATTTCTTTTTTAAAGAATACTTCTTGAAGTGGCTTCTCTTTTTTATTGAACAATCACAACTTTTTTCATGGCATTTTATCTGTAAATCTTTCCTCTAGCAGCTGCCCTTAAGTTTATTGTGAATCTTCTTCATTTTAGAAAG
Source organism: Quercus tomentella (assembly GCA_028535165.1). NCBI lineage: Eukaryota > Viridiplantae > Streptophyta > Magnoliopsida > Fagales > Fagaceae > Quercus > Quercus tomentella. The sequence goes on from JAPQVY010000133.1 coordinate 39,882,835, forward strand.
GAATTTCCTCTGGTTGCATAGCTTTTCAAGGGCAATAAGCATATGTTGATAGATATCTCCCAACGAGGCTTGGTTCAAATTTATTCTTTGGATATTCATCATTCGAAGGGTTTTGTCTCCTAATGGTTTTGGAAGAGAATTAAGGAAGATTTGCTTAATATTCACATCATCCATGCCATTGATGGTATAAAATCGCCTTGACATCTGATCAAAGTGTCTTTCTAAATCTCTCCTTTCAAATGAACTGCATTTCATGGCAAGAAATTCTTCTCGCGCAACCTCTATATAATGTGTCGGTGCTCCAAGGAATTCATTATGAATGATTGTAAAGAAATCTTCCAGTGTTTGAGATTGGATTACATGCCTTTGCCAAAATTCTCCCAGGGAAATCCACCATTCTCTTGTTATTCCTGTAAACCTTGCAATGAATTTAGCAATTACTTTGGCAACTATGGAATTCAGAACATGCAGTTCAGTAGTGCACCATGAGTACATGTCAAAAAAAATTTCATGCCACTTGGAAGGAGGAGCATCATCAATGGTGAATAAATGCTTCAAATCTATCATTGATGAATAGGTGAGACGAGTCTGGTTGTCAGGGAAAAAAGGTGGAGGTGGAAAGATTGGTGGTGGAGGTGGAGGATGAAGAACATTGTCTTCTTCTACTATTGGCTAGTCATCTTGTTGATACATAAATATACCATCAAGACCAAGGTCAGAAAGATCCAAATCAGTATTAGCAATGATTGGGAGCACAACCTGGGTATTTAAGTCTTCTAAAGTGATGGCCTTTAGGAAAGATGAAATTAGGTTTGGAGGATCAACGTTTATGGACAACATGTTCATATTTGGAGGTTTTGAGGATGCAGTAATGATTGGGTTTGGGGGCTGGGATAATGGGTATTTATCAGGGGGGTTTATTTTGTGATTGGCTTTGAGACCCTATTTTGGATTATAGTTGATACGTTATGGTTGGAAGGATTCCACTGCTCTTGAGAGGGTTATGATTAGGGTGTATTGTGGTTAGGGGCTAGAAGTTTTGACTTATGGATTTGGATAAAAATGAAGAGGTTAAGGGTATAGACAGATCTTTGTACAATGATTGTCTGGATTGGTGAGGGGTATAGACAAACATTGGGCAAGCTTATGTTTCTGTCTTTTGAGATTTCTCTATAAATTGGAGTTATGTCAACAGATGTTTTCTTTCTTTTTCTTTCTGTCCCAAAAGGGGGAAGGAAACCGACATATCTTTGACTGTTGATGCAATTGTTGCAACCTCTTGTTCTACTTTCTTGATTTTCTTCTTCAAGTCATTGATAAAAGATTCGAATGATGAAAATGTCTGTGTCACTATTTTTGCCAATTTTTAGTGATTGTCAAAAATCTTTAAAAGAGCTTGGTTTTGGGCCATAGTATTTTCTGCTTTCCAATTTAAAGCTGCTTCTGCTGATGAAACTTGTTTTTGGGTTCCATTTGAATTGGTTCCAACAGGAGTTTTGATTTTTCGAACATGTCTTGTGTTGGCTTGGAGGTGTTCAAAGTTTTCTAGTGGAAGAAAATCTTGAGCATAAAAGGGTGAAGTTCTATCAAACGTGTAGCAGGGTAAAGGTTTTTATGTTTGGGTTTGTGTGAAAGGAGCAGGATGATATTTATGTAATTGGGAGAGGATATTCTGGTAGTATGGGATCAATGGAGGTTTAGGCTCATGGTTAGTATCTTGTTTAGGCTAATGGTTTGCATGTAGGAGAAGAAGATTGAGGTTTCTGCTTTCAAGTTCTGGGATAAAAGACATAATAGTCAAATTTTCCAGAAGGTTCTCCCAGGAGATCTACTTCAAGATCACTTGCTTCATATCTCTCTTTCAAGCTTTGCTAGAGCGATTTTTTATTTCTTCCTCTTGGTTGATCATCATCATCAATTGATTCTTCTTTGCATTCATTGCAATCACAAATATCCCATATATGGCCAGAGGGTGATTTTCCTTCATAACAAAGTTTTCCATCTTCACAAAACGCTTTAATTACTAGACCCTTTTCAGCAATATATGGTACAGGTTGCAGCATTGCCATCTGGGTTGGAAAGACTGTTACATCCTTCTTTTTCGGTGGGGCCTTCAAGAATCTTGTCTCCACTTCTCCATTTTCTTTCATGATAAAGAAAGGATTGTTAGACTGGATTGGCTAGACTGCTCGGTGAAGTGATTCATACTTTGTGATCCATGATTCTGGGAAAAGGTAAATCATCTGGTCCCTTGTAAGCTATCTAGGGACAAATGTACACATCGAAGTTAATCCCGAGTCAACTTGAATAAGCAATGCATCATCAGTTTGAGCCATTTTTGGAATTGCCATATCAAATGCATGATTTTGGAGCCTATAAGCAAGTTGGTAATGGAGTGTGGCTGCATACTTGAGAAGCTCTAGTAATTTGGACTTGAACTTTAAGAGCATCACAAAGATAGGGATCTTTTAAAGTTATATTGAAGTTTGGGAAGAGTGTGACAAAAACAGTTCCAGCATTCAGAGTTGTTTGGATAGTTCCTATAATTGCATGTTAATACTCCAAAAATCTAGAGTCAAGGAGTGCCATTCTGGAGACTGCAAGGAGTCCCTTTCTTCCATTAAAGGTTAATGCCAACCTTACAGCACCAAAGTGAAGATGAGTGTTCCCTTGCTTTTGCCATGGGTTGACAAATTCCCTAGGGAGGGAAAGAGTAATGAAGTTTTCACCATCATTTGCTAGAATATTAAACTGGTCAAACCTAGAGGCTTGGACATATTCATTACAGTAGGTTGAGAAGGGCCAATATATTTTTTTATGGATTTTTTTTTTTAGAGAAGATTGGGGTTTATTAAATATAGTGTAAGGATTTACAATAGGAAAATCAATAATAGGGATTTTACTGTCTTCAGGTACATGGGAGATTTCATATAAATAATCTAGTTTATTTCCTGTGGATCTGCGAAGGGAAGGATCAAAAGGGAATTTAGAGGTATCAATCTCTGCTAAAGATGTACTAGCCATAATGGTTTTCAATAGAAAGAGTTTCTTTCCACAAACCTAACAGGACAGCACTACTAACTCTGGCTAAAGGGTCCACATAGTGACTATGGAAAACTAGCTTCTTTGGTTCACTAGAAACAGACTCCTTAGTGTTCTACATGATTATATAGTCTAGTGTTCTAATGTGATTAGTACAGAGGATCCACGTATTGTGGCAATTGTAAATCACAGAGCATACTAATCAAGACAATAATCCAAAAGGTCAAAATAAAATATCATACTAGAACCAACCACAACTAAAAATAAAAAAAGAAGTGCTACATCCACAACATTTTTCACAACACTTTCATAGCAAAAGTGTGAATGCATAAAGCTATAGTAGTAGCAACATTTTTTTTTTTTTTTGGTTTGTTCAATTTGCACTGTTCATTGCCCTTCTTTTTCTTTTCGGTAATATCATCTAGTCAACTCTTTTTTATTTTTTATTTTTTATATAGAGTTGTTAGTTAACACAACAAATTGTCACAATATTTTAACAATTGTTGAAGTGTTACTTCCTTATAGATCAAAATAAAATATCATACTGGAACTAATCACGACTAAAAATAAAGGTATTGTGAAAAAAGAAGTGCTACATCCACAATATTTTTTACAACACTTTCATAACAAATCATAGGTGGTAAATTGTTATTAGTTCTAATTTAAACTTACCAATGAAATTACTTTTTTACCCACTAATAATAACTCGTAAGAACCAACTATTTATGATTTGTTGTGAAAATGTTGTAGACATAATATTTTTCTTGTGAAAATATTAACATATTTTCTTGTTATCATAATATATTCACAACTACTGAAGTATCAATTTTTTAAGACATCTTCATGAAAATATCAATTTTTTACAAGTCAAAATAAAATATAACAAAATTATAAAGGTATTTTTTTAAAATGTTGTACCATTCTATTGAGCCAAAATTCACTGTTTCATATACAATTTTCTTAGGTTGACTTTTTGTATTTTTTTTATTGTATTTTTATCTTTACGCATCATTTTAAGTAAAAACACATAGTTTTACACACACAAATTAAAAAATTTAGGATAAAAACACTTTTCATCCTTTATGTTTAGGATAGTTCACAATTCCTCCTTAAATTTAAAAATCAAGCAATTTTTCTCTTAATATTTTTGAAAATAGCAAATATGTCATATTGTTATTCTCATAGTTAAACCTTTACATGGAATAACAGGCGGCCTGGGGGTGCAAATACTAAGGTGAGGCTTGATCGAGCAGTGGCTACAAAGGAATGGAGGGAGAAATTTTAGCTAAGCTCAGTCACACATCTCTCTTCTTATGCCTTGGACCACTTGCCTATTGTAGGGGCCTTTTTTGTGTATAAAGCGGGCTGCCTCCTGCAGTACTATTATTGTACTGGGCTGGGCTGCCTCCTGCGGTACTAGGCCCAAGTATTCTGAGTAAGGGAGTTGAGATCGGTCCAACTGCAACTCAATTTGGTCCGGCTTGTGCGCAAACTATGTCTCGTCTGCCAGGGGCACGCTTACGGCAGGCAGAACGTGGTGCCTATCCTCTGTTTCTGCCGCAGAAGGAACTTTTCAATTCATGTCTGCTGCAACGCTACTCACGACAAAATTCCCTTTTGTTTGTTCCTGCTGTATACCTCTACCTTACTACCTAGTCCTATGGCATGCATCAGATGGTCCCAACCATTTATTACTTCTTTTGGGTAAGATACCATCTCAGCAAGGCATATTCCCAAAAGAAGTTACGGCAAGAAACCAAATAAGACCCCCTTTTCCCCCCACCACCAAACCACGCCCTCTGAATCCCCTTGACCATGGGCCCACCTCCCTTGTATTGGCTGGGTACAGGTTGGTGGTGCCCTGGCCCTTCTGTGCTTGCTCTGCTATCTTCTGTTTTTTGTCTGCCACGCCGTTCCTGCCGTAGTAGATTAGTTCTGTTTCATTCTGCTGCGTGTTTTGTCTTATTTCTTCACGCGTTTCCTGCTACGTTTGTCATTTTCCTTTGGTTTGGCTTTTCTTTCCTTCACGCGTTTCCTGCTGCTGACACTTCTTGTCGTTCCTTGTTTCTTTTCACCGTGCTTCTCATATTAGTTCTTACGCCTATCTTTTATACAAAATGATTTGGGCCTTTGTGGGCCAAATAGTGTTAACTGGATCAAAAAGGGTCTTGGGCCCAAATTTGTCTTTGTCTGCCGAAGCCATTCTACCAAAGAATTGTATTCTGCGGCAGATTTGTATTTTGCTACAGATCCATTTCCCTTGCACTTCTTTCTTTGGACCTTTCTTGCTCTTCGGTCTTCTTGGTGGGTCTTTGGGCTTTGCTTTTCATTGGGCTTTCCTCCGTATGGGCCTTTGGGTATGGATTTGCAAAATTGGGCATCAACATTCAGCCCCCTGAGCATATGGATTGCTCCTGCAATTCGTATGCGAAAACTCATGCTATTTTCTTTTGCGGGTTGTTTAACAACTCACAGGCGAATGCTTCTCTTCTTTTCTTCACGTGCCTGCTGTTTCTATATTTACTCTCCTTAGGCAAGTCGTTCTCTTTCTTTCTGCAAATTCATGACCTTCCAAGGGTAGCCAAAAAGTTGTTGTTCATGACGGTAGTGGTTTTGCTGCTGTTAACCCAAAGCGAGTTTGTTGCAAACTTTGCCTCTTTCGGGCCTGCTGTATGCTTTTCAAATTCCAGTAGCCCAATACTATCATTGGGCTTGTACTCATGCTGTTTTGGGCTTTCTTGGCCTATTTCATCACTTTTGGGCTCCTTTGTCCCATTTTATTCTTTTGGGCATCCTCAGCCCGTTTCATCACTTTCGGGCTCCTTTGTCCCATTTTATTCTTTTGGGCATCCTCGGCCCGTTTCATCACTTTCGGGCTCCTTTGTCCCATTTTATTCTTTTGGGCATCCTCGACCCATTTCATCGCTTTCGGGCTCATTTGTCCCATTTGGGCTCCTTTGTCCCATTTTATTCTTTTGGGCATCCTCGACCCGTTTCATCACTTTCAGGCTCCTTTGTCCCATCTGGGCTCCTTTGTCCCATTTTATTCTTTTGGGCATCCTCGACCCGTTTCATCGCTTTTGGGCTCCTTTGTCCCATTCGGGCTCCATTGTCCCATTTGTTTTCCCTTCGCATTACCATGGGCTTTTACTAACTTCATTGGGCTTTCCCGGCCCAATTACCTTATTCTCATCCTTGGGGCTCATGGGCTTGCCATCAACCCTTACTTTCTTTGTTTTCATTACTTTGGGCCTGTCGCGGTCCATTCTCACTTTTTCACATCATATACTGCCCATGGTTTGCTTTTTCTCTCTTTCCGGGCTCCCTAAGGCCCATTTACCTCTTCAAGACCCATTTGTTTATCTCATGGGCCTGTGATCCATTATTTCTGCCATTCGGACTTAATGGTTTTTTCTCAATTTACTAACTCTTTTCTTCCCATATTGTTGGGCTTCTTCTTGCTATTGGGCCCCCTTGCCAAAGTTCAAAGGGATTGTCAATGATGATGATGTGTGCATCCTTCTCTTCTTCATCATTCCCTTGCTTGTTTCTTGGTTTGCTTCTTGGAAATTTCTTGTCATCTTGGACTTCTGCAATGGTACTCATTTCTTTATGTCTGCGGCAATTTGTAAACTTATTTCTTCACGTTTCTGCAGTAGCACGTGCTCATTTCTTCACTTTTGGGGGACAAATACTCATTTTTCTGCTTCCGCAGAATATTTAGACACTTTCTGCTGCAATACATGCACTTATTTCTCTTCGTTAATACACCTCTTACTCTGCTTCTGCTAGAGCAGCATCTATACTGTAGGAAGTGAAGGTTGTGGTAGATTCTGCGGTAAAAGAATTAGGCTTGACTGCTTTAGCTAAATTACTTCCCCCATGTATTCCTCTAAGTGTGTAGATCAAAGGGTGGCTTCGCTCCCTTTTCTTGTGCCTTTTTCTTCTCTTTGCATTCACATATCTTCATTTCTTTTGCTCAAAACAAAGCATAGAGCTAACATTGCAAGCCCTCATCATAGTAGAGTACTCTTTCATTTGTTGATAATACTTTTTGCTGTGTTGAAGAACACACGTATTCTTTGCCAGGATGAAGTTTCTGCGGAGAAGGATGTTGGGTCTTGCAAGTTTTTTTCAGTGATGATGTATTTATGGAAGGCCTCCTTATTCAGAGCTACTACTAACATGGGCAAATGTATTGTTGCAATAGTAGAGGACCTTTTAGCCCCCACGATCATCAATATTGTTGTTCCTTTGCTGCTTGCATTGCGGGTTGTTTTTGATCCTGCCATAAATTCTGGTCCTGCTGCAAAATTGATCTTTCCGCAAAAGTGACTGAGTCTGCCACTCATAAATTCTGCTGCCACTATAGATATTTTTCCAAGGGGAAATGAGGATGCTTTCATGAGAAATATTCACTTTTTAAACACTTTCTTTGTCATTCTGCCACAGCAACTATTGATTCCTTCATGTTTGCTTTTTTCTTCTTTAACATATTCTTCTTGTGATTCTGCCACAGCCGCTATTGGTGAGGATATCACTGCCTCTTTGATGAAAAGGCATAGATGTTGTGAACTAAATATCTGACTTTGTTGTAGTCTTCTGCAGATCTTATTTCTCCCAATTCTTCTTTCTCATGTTGCTAAGCTTAGCAGTGTCTTTCCAATTCTCCTGGAAGGCGGTCTGCCACTGAATGTGTTGCTCGAAAGATGGTTGGATTTCATCATTGATTTCCACCTTTTGTTTCTACTGTGAATTCCTTTGTCGAGCTTTTCTGTAGAGCACTCTTGAAGCCTTAAAGTCTCACGAAGAGCATCTATTTTCTGCTGTAGTGCTTGTTGGTTCACCTATACATATGTTTCTGCCGGAGTGCTTGTAGGCCTCCTTTTCCTACTTCCTTTCTTTGCTTCTTTGACATTTGCACAAGGGTGGTAGAATTTCTTCATGGACTCATTATTGCATAGACTTTGTATTGTGTGAGAACTTATTCTCCAATTGATAGTTGATGTTTCTACAGAAAATAGATGATGTTGCTGCTTTATTACTGACTAGAATGTTACTTAACCATGGTAGGTTGCAACAAATTGCATGGGTGTTGCACTATGCCATATCATGAAGTTTGAAGTTGCTGCAGACCAAGTGGCAGATGGATGTATACTTGCTGAAGTGTCACAATTAATACTTATTTCGTGGTGGGTAATGTTGCTGCTGCATATTGACACTCTAAGCACTTTGTGGTAGGCTTTCTAAATCTGCTGCAGAATGGGCCTTAGCCCCCCAGCATATGAGATAACTGGATGAGTCTTTAGCTTTCTGCGGAAAGCTTTTCGTATTTTTTGTAGAATGAGACTGCCCCCGGTATGTGAGAATGAGTCCTTAGCTTTCTGCGGAAGGCTTTTTGTATTTGCTGCAGAATAATACAGCCCCTAGCGTATGAAAATAAGTCCTTAGCTTTCTGTGGAAGCCTTCCCAGATTTGCCGCAAAATAAGACTTAGCCCCCCAGCATGTGAGACAATTGGATGGGTTTGATGTCGCTTTCTCTTGGTGTTGATGCTCCATCATGTGGTTCATGCATTTTCTTTGGCTTCGTTCCACCGCAGGCACAATTGCTTCCCAAGTATCTTCTGCTACATATGATTGTGGCTATAACTTTTCTGCAGATTCTTTCCAAAGACTTGCGATCATGGCTCCTTTGCGGGTTTGATTGAGTGTAGCCCCCATTATGGGCTTTTGCCAAGAACTCACAACCATGGTTCCTTTGCCAGCTTCTAGCCAAGATTCCATGACCACGACCCCTTTTGCTGGCTTTTGCTACTAAAACCCATATTCCTTGGGTTTCTTCTTCGCTTGCTTTGAGTATGGGCATATTTAGATGGAGCTTTCTTCTTGCTTCACGGTTGGCTAGTAATAGCCAAAAGTCAGCGGCTTCTAATATAGAATTTTCTCATGACGTACCCACATCTTTCTAGGACATCATGCTTCTTTATTCTTGTGGCAGAATGCCCTTGCAGCAAAACTCCTTCAATAAAAAACCATGTAATAGTTTTCTGTAGCAAGAAGATAAGCAACTCTATTCACGGCAGAATGTGTGTCAGCAATTGTTTTTGCTATTTCCCTTTTGTACACAAGCTAAAAGAAGGAGCTTTAAGTTTGCCACTGTTGCAAAGTTCTTCTAGGATGAGACATGGGTATCAATGAGCTTCATAACTTGAAAAGTGATGGTGGAGTTGCGCAGTACAAATGATCTAATACATTCTTTCTTAGAAATATCATAAAGATCATGATCATTAATGCCACTCTAGGCATAAATCCTCTGAGGTGCTTCAAAGAAAACTTCTCAACTCTTCAAGGTTGTTGAATTGGTTTGCTAGACCCGATAATGGACAAATGGCAGTTTGCAAGCAGCTTGTAGATTTGGGCTTCTCTATGGAGAGTACGCAGTGGCTGAGTGATTGGCTTCATTCCAAGGTCTGGATTTAATTTGGACACAAGCAGCTTGAAAAGGACTCCGTTTTGCAAAAAGTAACGTGTTGTCAGCCTCCTAAGCTTGTATCTTTCACTGTGTTTTTGCGGCAGGATACCTTCTGTCAAGTACTGTATAAATGGGCTTCTCTAGTCCTTGCTGATGAACACAGCGTAACTTTCCTCTCTGTCTGCCGTAAGCTGACAGGTCCCACACTGTCTGCTTTTGTGGCAGGATATCTTCTGTTAAGTATTGTCTGAATGGGCTTCTCCAGTCTTCGCTGGTGAACACGACATAACTTTCTGCTCTGTCTGCCGCAAGCTGACAGGTCCCGCATTGGGTTTGGACTTGATCTGCGTCTTTACCCATACTTTGCCAATAAAAGCCTGCCCTTTGAAGTCTGCGGTAAAGGTTGACCTCTCCGCAGGATCCGCAAGTCTGGTCATGTACTTCTTTCAACTTTCTCTGGGCCTCTTCCTGCCCCACGCATCTGGACAAGACCCCACCAAGCATCCCGCGGTACAACTCCTCTCTTACCAAGGCGTAGTCTTTTAGTATTTTTAATTCTGCGACGTCTTCTCCCTTTATCAAGACTTCCCTTATGGGGATCTGCCAATCCCTTTCGCACTGTTCCTCCTGGAACCTTTCCTTCAACACCTCAATGATGGATTCTTCCCTCTTGCTGACCACTACCTTGGTGTTATCCCCTTCGAACATTATTTGCGAGCCTAGTGCGGCCAACACATCCGCAAACCGGTTTTCGTTCCTTGGAGCATGTTCTATTTTGAAGGTTGAAAATTTCTCCTCCATCTTCTGGGCCATTGCTCTGTATGGGGCTAGGCTTGACTCCCATTTCAAGAGCCGTGGCCAAACCGATTAGATAGGCTTTGTATTTTGCCGTATTGTTAGAACAGGGAAATTCTAACTTGAATGACAGCGCCACTGCCTTGTCTTCTTCATGATACAAAACTACTCCTACCCCTCCAGAATGGATAGTAGAAGACCCATCAAACTTCATCACCCATTGCTCTCTGACTTCTTCTGCCATAGCCACATCTCCTAGGACTTCATCGTCCAGCGGGAATTCTTCTTCTCCTGGGAATTGCGCCAGCAAGTCTGCTATAGCTTGGCTCTTTACTGTTCCCGTTTTCAAGTCATATTGTGACAATTGTAGCAATCATTAGGATATTCTGCCGATGAACAATCTGCATTTTTGGGATTTTGCTGTGAAATATTCTACCACTGAACATTCTGGAATTCAGCAAATTCTGCTGTAAATAATCTGTAGAGAGATCTTCATTCTGGCTTCTGAAATTTTCTGCTATAAAATATTCTACAGACAAACATTCTGCACTTCTGAAATTCAGCGGATTCTGCTGTGAACAGTCTGCTGAAGGATTTGTACTTTCTGCTATGAAATTTCTGCAGACAAACATTCTGCACTTTTAAAATTCAACAAATTTTGCTGTGAACAGTCTGCCGAAGGATCTGTACTTTCTGCTACGAAATTTTTGCGGAGGGACATTTTGCACTTCTGGAAAAGTCTGCTGAGGGATACTTTGCGGAGGAAATAGTGATTCGCAACAGTATAGCAATGATGAAAGCTTTCCTTTGGTTGCTATAGCTTCATTTTTTTTGTTTCTAGCTTTTGGTTCTTGAAGGGAAGTAGAGCTAGAATCAATAGCTTGAAAAAAGAAATGACTGAAACCTTGTGAGGGAATGAAGGGATTTTTCTCCTCTAAATGCTGAACCCGAAGGTGGAGATGGAGAGAGTTTAGAAAGCTTCTAATGTTTCCTTTAAAAAAATGAGAGCAAAAAGTGGTGGAAGTTTTGGTTTTGCATGTTTGAATAAGTGGGTTTGCCACATGTCTTACATGCACGACAAGGAGAACAAGTGGCATCTAAAGGATAGGGCCAAATATTGTAAAGGCCATCTATTGTAGAGTTCTCAGGGTATTTTTGTTGTAGAACTCTATGGTGTTGCAGTGATATTTTGCTATTGCATTTTGCTTATGATACTACTCTGTTTTTTTTTTTTTTTTTTTTTTTTTTTTTTTTTTTTTGTGTTATGCTACAGATTTCTGCTACGGTACTGTCCTGGCGTAACGTTGCTGCAATTTGCCATCGAATTTTGCTACGGTACTGTCCTGCTGTAACATTGCTGTATTCTGCCACAGAATTCTGCTACGGTACTATCCTGCTATAACGTTGCTGTATTCTGCCACAAAATTATGCTACGTCACTGTCCTGTTGTAACGTTGCTGCAATATTCTACCATAGAATTCTACTATAAGACTACTATGACGTTATGGATACTTTCCTGAGAGTATAGCTTGGAAGGTTAAAGAACATCTACATGTCTTGCTTTGGTAAGGACTTGGAAACATGTTTGCGAGGGAGAAATATCTCATTCTCCCCATCTTGATCCCAACTCCCCAGTGAAGTCGCCATTTTAATGTAGGGGCCTTTTTTGTGTATAAAGCGGGCTGCCACCTGCGGTACTATTATTGAACTGGGCTGGGTTGCCTCTTGCGGTACTAGGCCCAAGTATTCTGAGTAAGGGAGTTGAGACCGGTCCAACTGCAACTCAATTTGGTCCGGCTTGTGCGCAAACTATGTCTCGTCTGCCAGGGGCACACTTACGGCAGGCAGAACGTGGTGCCTATCCTCTGTTTTTGCCGCAGAAGGAACTTTTCTCCAGTTTTTGCCGCGGACTGAATTTTTCTCCCATTTCAGCCACAAGACTGTCTTTTTTCCAGTTTCTACCGCAAAAGGAACTTTTCTCCAGTTTCTACCGCAGGACTGACTTTTCTCCAATTTCTGTCGCAGAAGGAACTTTTCTCTAGTTTCTGCCGTAGGACTGACTTTTTTGCTATACAGCAAAACTTTTCTGCTGTGCAATAAAGCTTCCTACTGTGCAGTAAAGCTTTCTGCTACGTATTGAAGCTGCCTGCTGTGCTTTAAAGCTGTCTGTTGTGTTTTAAAGCCTTCTACCTACAGTAAAGCCTTTTGCAATGTGAATGACTACTCTTCGTTTTTACTGCAGAAACACTTTTCTACTCCCTGCACATAAACAAATTTAAAACCCAAAGAAAATACCCATCAAACAAATGTTAGTTTAAATGGGTTAGCATATTCTCAAATATATACGTACATATATGAGCAAATACACTTATACGTATTCACATATACATATATAAAATATATTTTTTTGCAGAACATGAGAGACAAGATATATATATATATACTTATGGCAGGATAATGATTAATTTGTGTCAAAAGTAAATCACGTAATAACACAGTAAACATAATGAAAAGGTGCTATAGCAGAATAAGTAGTACAAAAGGTAAAGATACCACAGCAGGACAACTGACGCAGCAGACGTGATAAAAATGTGTTACGGCAGGATGACTAAATACAGCAGATATAATTTATAACGAGAGAAATCAAATATATTTGCAATCAAAATCAAGTATTGAATCTTCCCATAGGATAAGTAAACCAAGAAAGAACCCAAACCCCAACTTGAACAACCTTGTCATAAGCTCCTGCCATAAAAGTTGTTCATTTTGGAGAATAGGCCTAAATGGCTACTAGCTATTAATTTAGGGATATCAAAGAGTGGGTTTGCTAAGAGGGAGGGAAAAGATGGTCTATTGATGCATGCTCCTATTCCTACCACGTTTTCTCTCTTCTTTTTCTTTCTCTGTGTTCCTATTTTTTACTCTTAGTTTCTTATTACTATCCTGCCGTGGGTTGTTCCCCCTTTTTGGTCTTTCCTTTTCCTAGGTACCTCTCTCTAGGTGCTTACTACTCTCTTACTATGGGTTTTTCCCCTTAGGTGCCTCCGCCCCCTTGGGTCCCCTTCTTTCGGTGTTTTCTTTCTTCCCCTGTTTTTTTACTCTTCCCCTATTTTTTCCTCTTCCATTCCGTCCCTTTTTCTGCCGTGATTACCTTCCTTTTGTAGTGAACTCATTCAATGGGATTTCTTCCTTTTACCCCTAGGGCTTCACCAACTGTTTTTGGTTTGTTGTGGGCATCCTTTCAAGATTACCCACTCATCCATTGGTTGCCCAGACCACTGTCATTGTTCAATTCATGTCTGCTGCAACGCTACTCACGACAAAATTCCCTTTTGTTTATTCCTGCTGTATACCTCTACCTTACTACCTAGCTCTATGGCATGCATTAGATGGTCCCAACCATTTATTACTTCTTTTGGGTAAGATACCATCCCAGCAAGGCATATTCCCAAAAGAAGTTACGGTAGGAAACCAAATATAGACCCCCTTTTCCCCCCACCACCAAACCACGCCCTCTGAATCCCCTTGACCATGGGCCCACCTCCCTTGTATTGGTTGGGTACAGGTTGGTGGTGCCCTGGCCCTTCTGTGCTTGCTCTGCTATCTTCTATTTTTTGTCTTCCACGTCGTTCCTGCCGTAGCAGATTAGTTCTGTTTCATTCTACTGCGTGTTTTGTCTTATTTCTTCATGCGTTTCCTGCTACGTTTGTCATTTTCCTTTGGTTTGGCTTTTCTTTCCTTCACGCGTTTCCTGCTGCTGACACTTCCTGTCGTTCCTTGTTTCTTTTCACCGTGCTTCTCATATTAGTTCTCACGCCTATCTTTTATACAAAATGATTTGGGCCTTTGTGGGCCAAATAGTGTTGACTGGATCAAAAAGGGTCTTGGGCCCAATTTGTCTTTGTTTGCCGAAGCCATTCTGCCAAAGAATTGTATTTTGCGGCAGATTTGTATTCTGCAGCAGATTTGTATTTTGCTGCAGATCCATTTCCCTTGCACTTCTTTCTTTGGACCTTTCTTGCTCTTCGGTCTTCTTGGTGGGTCTTTGGGCTTTGCTTTTCATTGGGCTTTCCTCCGTATGGGCCTTTGGGTATGGATTTGCAAAATTGGGCATCAACACCTATTATACTCCAAGCCAAGAGTTTTGGCCTGAAAAAATTTAGGAAGGATAGGAAGTTCAGGTTTGAGGAGTTGTGGCTCATGTTGGACGATTGTGAAGCTGTGATAAGGGCTGCCTAAGATCAGGTTGGTCATGGAGCTGCTGGTTTGAGCTCAATAAGGGAAAAAATAGAGACTTGTAGGGTTGATTTATTTGCTTGGGGTTCAGGTAGGTCCAACCCGGACAAATGAAGAGATCAAAAAAATGTAGAAAAGGATTGAGATGTTGAATGCAGCAGAGATTACAACATAGAATAGGGTAGAATTCTTGGAAGTGAGTAAACGGTTAGATGAGCCCCTACTCAAACAAGATATTTATTGGGCATAGAGATCTAGGATTTCTTGGTTAAAATATGGGGATAAGAACACAAAAATTTTCCACTCCAAAGCATCTCAGTGGAAGAGGCAAAATCATATTCAAGGGATTAAAAATGTACAGAACCAATGGGTGGAAGATGTGGAGGATATAGCAGTGGTGGCATCAGATTATTTTGAGAATTTATTTAGTGCAGGATTGTGTGACCAGATGGATGAGTGTCTTGATGCAGTGCCTTGTAAGGTAACCCCTGATATGCAAAATATTTTATCCAATGAATTTAGTGCATATGAGATCAAAGTGGCGTTGTTCCAAATGGAACCAACTAAGACTCCTGGACCTAATGGTATGATGCTCTTTTTTACCAAAAAATTTGACATATAGTGGGTGATAGTGTAATAGCTGCAGTTTTGGATTATTTGAATTCTGGTATTATGGTTCTTGAAATTAATCACACCAATATTGTTCTCATCCCTAAAGTGAAAAACCCTAAGAAAATGACTGATTTCAGACCTATCAGCCTTTGTAATGTTATGTATAAAATTATCTCTAAAGTACTAGCAAATAGACTGAAACAGGTTCTTCCCCATATAATCTCTTCTAGTCAGAGTGCATTTGTACCTGGCCGTCTCATCACAGACAACGTTTTGGTGGCATATGAAACTCTACATGTCATGCATAGCAGGAAAAAGGGCAAGAAGGGGCCGATAGCATTGAAACTGGATATCAGCAAAGCCAATGATAGAGTTGAGTGGTCTTTCCTACAGGGCATTATGCAAAGGATGGGTTTTCCGAAAGGGTGGATTAAAAGGGTGATGGGATGTGTTACTACATCTACATTTTCTGTAATTATTAATGGCAAGCCTTTTGGTAATATTCATCCATCTAGAGGAATCCGTCAAGGAGATCCTCTTTCACCATATCTGTTTCTTTTGTGTGCAGAGGGCTTTACTTCCCTTTTGGAGAAGGCACAATTGGAAGGGTGTATACATGGAGTATCAATTTGTAGACAAGCACCAATAATTTCTAACCTGTTATTTTCAAATGATTCTCTACTATTTTGTCGGGCAACCCGTAATGAAGCTAAGGCAATTGCTGATATTCTTCATGTTTATGCAAAGGCTTCAGGTCAGAGTATAAATTTGGAGAAATCATCAGTGTATTTCAGCAGTAATACTCAGAGGAGACAATGGGCGTTAAAGAGGAGGAGAGGTTTGAGACATATTTGGGCTGCCTACTCTCATTGGGCGTGCCAAGTACCAAACTTTCTCTTTCTTAAAGGATTGAGTATGGAAAAAACTACAAGGTTGGAAAGGAATGTTGTTGTCAAGGGCAGGCAAGGAAGTACTCATCAAAGCAGTGTCCCAATCTATTCCCACTTACACTATGGGAGTATTCCAATTACCAATAAAATTATGTGATGAGTTGAATTCTATGTGCGCAAGTTTTGGTGGGGATAGGTGGGGAATGAAAGGAAGATTCATTAGAGAAGTTGGGAGAAGTTGACTATTGCAAAGAAGGAAGGTGGGATGGGATTCTGTGATTTGAGAACTTTCAATTTGGCTATGCTAGCCAAGCAGAGATGGAGGTTGCTGCAACAAAAGGACTCGCTTTTGTACAAATGTTTTTCAGCCCGATACTTTCCTCGGTCTCATTTTTTAGATGCTGTTGAGTCGCCTAATTGCTCTTATGTTTGGAGAAGTATTATGGCTGTCTACCTATTTTAAAGGCAGGTTGTTGCTGGAGGGTTGGTGATGGGGCATCATTAAAAATTCTGGTTGATAAATGGACTCCTCAACACCCTACAATTAGGGTTATGTATCTGGCTAATATGGATGTGGTTGAGTGGTTTGTGGCAGATCTGATTGAACCGAGTCTAAACTGTTGGAAGCAAGATCTTATCATGACCACCTTTCATAGGGAGGATGCGGAGGCCATTTGTCGAATCCCCTTAAGTCGAAGGCAAGTGGATGATTCAATAATTTGGCTGTATAATAGGAATGGGAGATATTCTGTGAAGTCTGGATATTTTGTGGCTCGGCAAGTCATGAGGAGTGAGAATTGGGCAGAGTGTTCAAGGGGGAATGATGAGCAGAAGGCGTGGAAGGCTTTATGGAAGATGAAAGTTCCTAACAAGATCAAAATCTTCGGATGGAGAGCTTGCCATGGAATCTTGTCAACCCGCCTCAATTTAGCAAAACGTAATATTATTGCAGAAACTGTATGCCCGATCTCCTTGCAAAGCCCAGAGAATGAGGTGCACGTGATATGGGATTGCCTTACTGCATAGGACGTGTGGGCTGGAAGTCATACTAAGCTGCATAAATGCCCACTTGGACAGCAAGATGTAGTACAACTATTTCACTACTTAATGCACAGGTTGGAACCAGAGGAGATGGAGTTATTTTTAGTGCAAGCTTGAATGTAATGGAATCAAAGGAATTGTGTGTTGCATGGGGGGGAAGCTCAAGGATCTGAGATGGCTGAACACAAGGGCTAAGGAATGGCTGGAGGAGAATGCACAGGCGCAAGAGCAGCTTGCTGTCACATTAAGGGAAATTGGAGGAAATGTGTGGGGCCCACCACCTCATCCTTTCTTCAAAATGAACTCTGATGCTGCCATATTCAACGATGGAGGAAGGTTAGGATTTGAGGTTGTGATACGGAATAAGCATGGAGAAGTAATGGCTGCACTTTCTGCTATTGGGCCACTAGTCTTGGGTAGTGAAGAAGCAGAAACTTTAGCATGTAGAAAAGCTATGGAGTTTGTTGTTGATGCGGGATTCACTGAGCTAATAATTGAAGGTGATAGCATTAATGTAATGAAAGCACTTTCTTCTTCAAGTCCGGACCTATTAGTTGTTGGGAACGTGGTTGCTGATATTCAATGCCTCATCCGTGGACTAAGGAGAGTATCAATTAATTGGGTTAAAAGAGATTGTAATAGGGTAGCCCATGTATTAGCTAGATTTGCTAGTAACTTGAATGAGGATATGTACTGGATGAAAGATGCACCTCCAGTTTCTTCGGAAACTATGTACCTGGATTCTGTTTTAATGAATATATGATGGCTTGTTTCATTCTCAAAAAAAAAAAAACCTCCACTAAATCAACATCCCAAAAATTTTATTCACGTACTTTAAGTTTTAGATGGTGGTATAAGGTGTTTTATTTATTACGTAGATCATTGATTTTTTAGGTTTAAATATTCATAACTCATAATTTATCTAAAGGAAAATTCGATGATCATTGATTTTTTGTTATCTTAAAAAAAAAAATTATTTTCTTACCTAAATTGGGTGTCATTAAAAACTAAGTAAACTAAACATTGCTCCTAGACTCATGTAGAATGATAAAGAAGAAAGTATGAATGACAAAATTTTCATTGTATATGTTTGAAGGTATTTGATGAAGAGCTTCAATTGTAACATATGACATCATTCATTACGAAAATTTAAATATTGTGACATGTCTCAGCAAAAATTAGTTGCTTATTGTTGGAAAATGATAATATTCGTAAACATTCTTAGAAGTTTTTAGTGAGTGGATATTGCTTTTAGCAAATAAGTACTAAGAAACTATTATAGTATAATAGATATTCATATGTGAAATAACTACCATAACTTTGTGTGTGATAAAAATTCTTATACGAATGAGATTAACTTTATATGACATACATTTTTTATGTATATAGTTTCATACTTCTTCAAATAGAAATTTTTATCTTAATTTTCTCACTCAAAAGGTAGCATGTGCAGGGCACGTGCCACCCTAACTAGTATATATAAAAAGTGTCAATGCCAAAGAAACAATGAATTTGGTTTATTCAATTTGCACTCTTTCCGCTTTCACTTGCTTTTTTTTTTTGGGTTGGTAAAATGGCCTATTGAACATGCTTTTTATTTTATTTTTTATTCTTTTATATACACATAAGCTACTCTAAAAAAATAAAATATTAATACAACAAATTGCTACAATATTTTCACAATTATTGAGGTGTTAATTCCTTATAGGCCAAAATAAAATAATAAAATAACATACTGAAACCAATCACAATTAAAAAAAAAGATATTGTGAAAAAAAAGTGCGACATCCATAACATTTTTTACAACAATTTCATAACAAATCATAGAAGGTAAATTGTTATTGGTTCTAATTTAAACTTACCAATGAAATTACCTTTTTGGCCACCAATAACAACCTGTAACAACATACTACTTATGATTAGTTGTGAAAATGTTGTGGACATAGCATTTCTATTATGAAAATATTAAGACAATTTGTTGTCGTCATAATATTTTCACAACTACTAAAGTATCAATTCTTTACAGATCAAAATAAAATATAACAAAATTATGGTATTACAAAAATGTTTTACCATTATGTTGTGTTTCTAGAAATTCTTTTTTGGTTTAGTCAACTTTGTTTAGTCAAAATTTACTATTTCACGTACAATTTTCTTAAGTTGACCTTTTTTTTTAAAAAATTATTTTATGACAAAGTTTAGTTACAAAATTGGTTGTAGTCTTAGGCTACAACCTTTCTCAATATATATATATATATATATATATTTTTTTTTATTGGAGGTGAATTTTGACAAATCCACCATTGGATTACATCCTATTCTTATATCCTCCTGTGTGGATTCTTTTTTTTTTTTTTTGGTAAAAGAACACACAGGCCCAAATTAAGGGACTGGCCTTGGTTCACCGTAGCTAAATTGGGCTGATTTCGAACCAAGTGGTGTACAAAGCGCGGATCCTACAACACATACATACTAACATACAACAAGCATATACGTATTGAATAGCAAGGAACGGTAAAGAATGATATATGAGCAAGAAAAGTAAAATAAAAGTTAGGGATTCTTAGGATAATATGGAATATCTCATTATTTTCTTAAATTTTCTGATACATCATGCTCACTAGGACGTGTTACAAGGTCCAAATAAGTTCAAAAATCACAAACTTAGATTACTCTTTAAGCCTCTAAGACTTGAGAAGTTTGAATCCCTTTGGATCCGAGTGTGTTCTCTAGTGGCTGTTTAAGGATCCTAGACGCTGTTTTACCTCTCTTTTCTCCCATTTTGAATTCTGGCAAAGTTTTCTCAAGTATTTTTACTTCAATTGACTATGGCTGAATGTCTTTCACTATTGGTTGCTTACCCTTTTATAGTGCCATCCTAGGGTTTCTAGGTTATCATTGATTCCCCCCATTTGCCCCCCTGGGTACCAGAACCAATGTTGTGTCAGCAACATTAGTGGCTGGTCCCTTCCTCATTCTTCATTACTTTCTTCTTTTGAGGTTCCTTCTTCAAAAGCCTCTAGCTGACTTTCTCATTTTGGGGGGTCCTAGAAGGCTAACCTTTGTTCTTTCCTTCTCCAAGGCTTCTAGATTCCACTTTTTCAAACCCGCCTTTTCAGACCCACCTTTTGGCTGCTTTCCCTTTTGTCATTTTTCACAAGTGAGCTGATTCCTTTTTGCTAGGCTGAAAGATCCCCATCCACCTTCCTTCATGGTTCTTCTTCTTGGGTTCCCCGAGGTACCAGACCCTTACTAATGAGTTGTTGGTTCCTATGCCTTCTGATCCCTTTTCTATATCATTAGGTGGCTGATAGGGACATATTTGTTCTGGTTCCTTATGTTTCTTGGCATGCCCCCTTGAACTGTCTTAATCCCAACTTGGCTTTGTTGCATGTCTCGAGGATCCCAAGCTCCTAGGAATCCCTAGGTATCCTGGCCCAATTCTTTTCCTGAGCTCCCCAACGATTTTTTTGACCTTTGAGGGCTAGGCTGGGCTTTTTCTTTCCTTTGTTTCATGAGGTCTGAAACTTGCTTATTCATGGAATTAGGTCCCTCCTTAAGGACCCTTAATGGGTTTAGACCTTTCTTCCTTTTTTCTTTATTGGAAACCCAAATGTTTTGCTTTCCTGGACTTCAATCCTTTGTGTTGTTTTGAGCCTTAGTTCAACATTGTGATTTTTTGGACCTCAACACCTCCATGTTTGCAAAATTTTAAGAAAATTAAAGATCAATAACTATGTTATCAATAAATTGTTTAAATTGCAAGTTTTTGTAGTTTAAAATTATGCATAAAATATAAACTTATAGATCATATAGTAAATAATATCTGATTTTCACAAAATTTTGACTTGTGTATTAAGAACGTAAAGATAATGTAGCTCAACGGTTAGATTTTCAAAATATGTAGTAATATTTATTTTATTAAGCAAGGTTGTAACCTAAGGTTACAACTCACCTCCAATAAAAAGATATTTTGTAAGGTTGTAGCCTAAAACTACAACTAATTTTGTAGTTAAACTTTGTCATTTTTTTATTGTATTTTTATCTTTACGCACAATTTTAAGTAAAAACAGATAGTTTTACACACCAAAAAAAAAAAAAAAAAAACTTAGGATAAAAACACATTTCATCCTTTATGTTTGGGATAGTTCACAGTTCCTCCTTAAACTTTAAAATCAAGCAATTCTCCCCTTAGTTTGGAAAAGAGCAAATATGTCATATTGTTATTCTTTCAATTAAACCCTAATCAAAGTTTGTGATTCTTAAAATATTACATTGTGTAATGTCTAAAATACTCTCACTAAATTTTAACATTCCAAAAATTTTCTTCACGTATTTTGAGTTTTAGATGATAGTAATAATTAGAAAGTTGGAATGATGACATAAGGTGTTTTATTTATTACCTAAATAACATTGATTTTTTAGGTTTAAATCTTCGAAACTTATAATTTATCTAATGGAAAATTCAAAACACAAGCCTTTTATTTATTTATTTATTTTTTTTTCTTGCCTAAAATGGGTGTTCATTAAAAACTAAGCTAGCTAAACATTGCACCTAGATTCATGTAGAATGATAAAGAAGAAAGTATGAATGAAAATTTTTTCATTGTGTATGGTTGAAGGTATTTGATGAAAGGGTTCAATTGTAGCATATGACATCTTTCATTATGAAAATTTAAATATTGTGACAATGTCTTAGCAAAACTTAGTTGCTTATTGTTGGAAAATGATGATATTCGTTATCATTCTTAGAAGTTTTTAGTTACTGGATATTGTCATTAGCAAATAAGTACTAAGAAACTATTATAATAAAATAGATATTCATATGTTAAATAGCTACCCGAACTTTGTGTGTGACATACATTTTTTTTATGTATATAGTTTCATTCTTCTTCAAATAGAAATTTTATCTTAATTTTCTTACTTAAGAGGTAGCACGTGCTTTACACGTGCCACTCTAACTAGTATATATAAAAGGATGAAGAAATATAATTAAAGAAATTTTAAAAAATTATATGTTGTATATATGAATCAAGATGGAATGACATAATGAAGAAATGTTAAATTATTAATTTAATACTCTAACTATTGGTTAAAGTTCAATTTGATTCTTCAATTATTGCTTCTTAATTTAATCACTTAGTTATATTTGTATTAAGTTAGCTTTTTAGCTTTTTAAAGCGGGTCAAAACTTAGGGCCTATTTGGATTGAGGGAGAGGGAAGGAGAGTAGAGAGGAGTAGAGTAGAGTTAGATGAGAATAGACTAATTTTAGGCCAATTCTACTCTACTCTACTGCCCCTCCCTCCCCCATAATCCAAACAGACCATTAAATTCCTTAAAAAAATATGGCTTAATGATTAAAGAAATAAGGTAGACTCCATAGATGGCCTAAGATTGGTAGAAATTAGACAAGGAAATGTGAAATTCTTATTTATTACTCTCCTCAAGTTGGTCAAGGATCAAAGGTTCTTGAATGGCATTACAACTTGTAGTATGGTTCTTCTCTCTTTCTCTCTCCTCTTATTTTTGGTCCCCCTCAAGTAGGATATTCCTTGCTTTTATAGCCATTTGAATCACATCTCAGCCTTCCACTTGGAGGGCTGTTAGTCTTTTTTTAGATACTTGTCCCATCACTACCTTGTTGGTGGTGGTAGAGCAGGATATAAGTTGTGAGGGCACTGTTCAGGAGTTATTCTACCATTAATGCATCAGGCTGAGTTGTTGATAAGCATTTAATGTGGAAGTGATGCTTTATTTCTTTAATGCATCAGGCTGCTTTATCCGGAAGTTTTCTCCCTCTTTTATCCATACGTCACCATGGCCCTCCTCGGCTCCCAATCTCATAGCTTTTACGGCCTACTCCTTGTTTCCTGAGGAGCAACTATTCCTTATCCTTCCTCGGGCGGGCTGCAACCCTCAGTCTTTCTGATCTATCTACTACTTAGATTGTCTTGATTGGGCTGGGCCTGGTTAAATGAACAGTTGGGCCCACTTACTTCTCAAGTTGATCTTGTCAAGGGTTCCTTCTCTTCGGGCTTCCCCCCCTCATAAAATCAATCCTTAAATATTTATCCTTGAATTTTTTTCGCTCCATTTAAATTTTTTAACAATTTTTTTTTAATAAAAAAATGGATGATATAACACATGAGGTACACATTAAAAGGTAATTTTGGAAAATATAGACACAAAAACTAAAATTAATTCTTTTAAAATTTAAACAAGAAGGCTCAAGGATAACATTAATTTAAGTTTTTTATTTTTATAATTCAATAATTTTGGGAAGTGGTCTGAATCCTAGATATTTTCATTAGAAATATTAAAATGTATCAATTGAGCTATAAGACTCTTGGGAACATTGATTTATTTTAATAGTTGAAAATTTAATTAAGGTAGTTAGTAGTTGAAGGATGAAATTGAATTTTACCAAATTAATAATTTAATCGTGAAGAAATGGATTTAGAATTTCATTTTATTGTGTTTCAAACTTTATAAGCAAAAGAAATTAACCAAAAAAGAAGATAATTTTTACTATTATTTTCATTGTTTTTTACTTAGGCTTTTATTTTATGTATATATATATATATATATATATATATATATATATATATATAAAGTTATGATACTAACATTAATGCAGGAAAAAAAATCGGTCATTTTTTCCCATTCCATGGGAATGCCTTCCTAGAAAACTATAGTCATAAGAATATGTCCTGACTTCAATTCGGGGATTTTGGAAAATGATATGAAATGAAGCCATTGTCGATGTGAGGGTCGTTCATGTTAACCATCATGGTAACTGAATAAAAATTCTTTGTCCAATTTTGAGTGTAACGATAACTTAAAAGCTAATAGTCTTTCTCTATTGTGTTTCAAAGTTTATAAGCAAAAGAAATTAAATGCCTTCCTAGAAAAATAGTCATAAGAATATGTCTTGACTTCAATTCGAGGATTTTGGAACATGATATGAAATGAAGCCGTTGTCAATGTGAGGGTCGTTCATGTTAACCATCATGGTAACTGAATAAAAATTCGTTGTCCATTTTTTTTTTTTTGGATGGGAAATATGAGAATTTCATTCATCTGAAAATGAATTACAACAGAGAGACAAAGCATGAGCATTACAAACAGAGATCCTCAATAAGAAGATGCTCAAAAAAACTTGGAAGAGACATTTTCCAAACCTGTGAAACACCAGAATTCCTAGCTACCTTTGCAAGCTCATGGGCAACTTTGTTGCCTTCCCTTTTCAAATGTTTAAAAGAACACCAAGAAAACAAAGCAGCCACTTCTCTGATGTTTCTGATTATGTGCCCAAGCTCACCACCATGGATTCCACCGTTAATTGCTTGAATAATGGATAAGGCGTCGGACTCAAAAATAGCGTGGGAGACTTCCATTTTCGCTGTGAGAAGCACACCATCTTGCATGGCCAGAGCTTCTGAAATCTCAGCTGAATATGACGCAGGTAGAACCTTGCTTGAAGCTGCTAGAACTTCACCCATGTTATCGCGAATGACTACACCGATGCACGATTTCCTCCTATCTTCAAAAGCTGCTGCATCAGTGTTAATTTTAATGAAGCCCGTAGGTGGAGCTTTCCACTTGGACTGAGGAATGGACTGAGATAACATCGGACAGGAGCAAGCTGCCTTGTATTCAGCCAAAACTCCACCTGCCATTTCCCAAGCATGAATTGGAGGGGAACCCAAGTCCTCATGGATTGCTTGATTGCGATTCCACCAAATAGACTAGGCAACAGCAAAAAAGAGCTCTAAATCATTCGGGGAGCCTTTTGCAATAAAATCTAAGGCAATATCCACCAAGTCACAATAAGAAGTAGAAAGGTCCACAGGACAATTGTACCAAAATGCCCAAGTCTTTTTTGCATGATCACAATGAAGAAGTGCATGGGCTGTGGTCTCAATGGCTTTGTCACATAGTGGGCAGAAGCTAGAGCAATGAACACCTCTGTGGTTTAGATTTTGCATAGTTGGAAGACCGTTGACACAAGTCCTCCAAGCAAAAATTTTGATCTTCGGAGGGACTTTTTGCTGCCATATCCATTTCCACAAAAGGGTCCTTGAGCTGCTTGAGGTGCTTTCACCATCCTCAATTGAATCCACAATACCTGAAGCTATATGATATGCACTTTTAACAGTAAACTCACCCCTCTTGTTGCCTATCCAGATAAGACAATCCTCGGGCAGATTATAATTTAGGGGGATTTTAAGGATGGTGCTGGCTTCATGGGGCAGAAAAGTGGCATTAATTACATCAATTTTCCACCATCTAGTGTCATTGTCTATGAGGGAAGACACCCAGGGAAAGTCTCCAAAGTCAGCTTGGGGGGAAATCACCTTGTGGGTTAATGGTGTTGGCAACCATCTATCATCCCAAATATGGATTCGCCGGCCATTGCCAACCTTCCACCTTATGCCCCTTCTAATAACCTCAAGACTATTGTGGATGCTTCGCCAAGCATATGAGGGGTTACTCCCTTTTTTGGAATTAAGGACATCATCAAAAGGAAAGTATTTTGCTTTGAAAACTCGAGCCACTAGGGAGTCGCGGTTTGTGAGAATTCTCTAACCTTGCTTAGCTAGCATGGCAAGGTTAAAGGCTTGTATGTTTCTGAAGCCCATACCTCCATGGAGTTTAGATCGACACATCTTCCTCCAACTAACCCACGCAATCTTGTTCTCTTTGTCCTTTTGCCCCCCCCCCCGCCCCGCCCCGCCCCCCCCCCCCCCCTAAAAGCTCCTCATCATACTTTCTAAGTCTTGGCAAAGAGTCTTGGGGAGTTGGAAGCAACCCATAGTGTATGTAGGCACTGCTTGAGCCATCGCTTTGATAAGGATCTCTCTCCCACCAATTGAAAGGAGTTTACCCTTCTAGTCGACAAGCTTTTTTGCCACTCTGTCCTTAACTTCAGCAAACACCTGTGCTTTGGATTTCCCAATGATGGAAGGCAGCCCCAAATACTTGTTATGCCTAGAATCTTGCATTGGACCGAGGATGTTTAAGATGCTATCCCTTAATTTTTGAGAAGTGTTCGGGCTAAAGAATACTGAGGATTTGTCAATGTTAATTTTCTACCTCGAAGCCTCTTCATATCTGTTGAGGATATTGACAAGTGCATGACATTCTTGCTCCTTTGCTTTACAAAACAAAAGGCTATCATCAGCGAAGAAAAGGTGAGTAATTAAAGGGCAGCCTCTACAGATGGAAAATCCATTAATTTGCTGATTCATAGCGGCTTCATGAATAAGAGTTGAAAAGCCCTCAGGGCAAAGAAGGAAGAGGCAAGGAGAGAGCGGATCCCCCTGTCTAATGCCGCTTGAAGGAGAAATGTTCCCACAAGCTTCCCCATTTATAAGCACTAAATAAGAAACAGAAGAGACACAATTCATAATAATATCAATCCATTTTTCCACAAAACCCAATTTCTCCATCACACCTTTAATAAAACTCCATTCTACCCTATCAAAAGCCTTGCTCATGTCCAATTTAATAGACATGTAATTTTCTTTTCCTTCTTTTTTATGGTTTAGATAATGCATGAACTCGAAGGCAACAAGGACATTATCCGTGATCAGGCGATTAGGGGTAAATGCACTTTGGTTTTCGGATATGATGTTTGGTAGAATGTCTTTAAACCTATTGGCAAGGACCTTAGAAATGATTTTATAGGTGGTGTTACAGAGGCTAATGGGGCGGAATTCTGTCATTCTGGCTGGCTGGTTGGTTTTTGGAATGAGGGAGATGTTGGTTTTGTTTATTTCAGTCATGGGCAGATTTGAATTCAGCACATTTAAAACCATGTTTATAATGCTAGGTCCAACAATGTCCCAATAATTATGAAAAGAGATCGCGAACATACCGTTAGGCCCAGGTGCTTTGGTGGGGTGGAGTTGCTGTAGTGCCTTCAAGACTTCCTCACTTGTGAAAGTTTTGGTGAGCTTAGAGTTCATTTCATCTGTGACACGCCTAGGGATTGCATTAGTGACTTCATTGATTCCGGTGGGAGAAGATGTTGTGTAGATTTTCTCAAAATAAGCTATAGCAGTGGCTGTGATACTTTCCTTACTTTCACACCAAACATGATCCTCATTCCAAAGCCCCAAAATGGAATTCTTCTTCCTCCTCTCCGAAGCACAGGCGTGAAAAAATTTCATATTTCTGTCACCTTCCTTATACCAATGGACTTTGCTATGTTGTCGCCAAATGGTCTCCTCACTGTCTAGAAGGTCATTTATTTCCTTTCTAAGCTAATTAATTTCAGCCCCTCTGCTGCCTTGCTGATCAACAGTTGTAATGGAGTTAAGAGCTTTTCTTTTCTCAGCTATTATCTTTGGAATATTGCCTACTACATTCTGATTCTAGCTTGCCAGCGCACTTGCACATTTTTGGAGATTAGAAGCAACCCCTTCAGGAGTGACAGAGAGAGTACTGGAGTGCCATGCAGCCTCAATCACATCATGACAATTCTCCCTTTTGACCCACATAACTTCGAAATGGAAACGACGTTTACCTCTACAGGATGGAGGAGGTGAGTCTGTGATTACAAGAATGCAGTGGTCGGATGTGGATTCAGCCAAATGGTGAACAGTAGGGTCCTTGAAATGTCCGAGCCATTCATTAGTAGCAAAAGCTCTGTCAAGGCGAAGCGAAATCCTATTACTCCCTTCCTTCATGTTACACCAAGTATAATCTGGGCCACAGTATCCTAGGTTCTTGAAGCCACAGGGATTTACAATTCGACGAAAGCCATCCATTTGATTTTGGGAACGTTGAGCTCCACCTGCTTTTTCAGTCATTGAAAGGATTTCATTAAAATCACCATAGCAAAACCAGGGTAAATTAAATTGACTATGAAGATAGGAGAGGAGTTTCCAGGATTCTTCCTTGAGGTGGGTCTCCGGGTATCCATAAAACCCAGTGAATCTCCAAACAAGACCAGTATCTGCCTTTGTAATTATCGCATCAATGTGATGGTTATAATAGCTCTTAATCTCCAGCTTTGTGTCACTGGACCAAAGAAGTGCAAGCCCTCCACTTCGGCCCCTACTCGATACACATAATCCATTTGTAAAACCAAGTTTGAATTTTATTTTTTCCATACGTCTGCATTTTGATTTAGTTTCCGAAAGGAAAACTAAATTGGGATTCCAGCGTCGCACATAATCGCGGAGCGTATAAACTATCTGGGGGTTCCCAATTCCTCGACAGTTCCAACAAAGGGAATTCATTGCTCTCAGTGGTGTGACCTTTCTGTATTTTTCATACCTTAATCCATATAAAGCATATCCAACCAGCAGTAAAAATGCCCATTGAAACAAACAAAACATCAAAACAGAACCAAACAAAGAGATAATCCCAAATTTCAGACCCTAGAAGCAATAAAGAAATACAAATCATAAAAACAACTCACTGCCTCTGGCCAAATCACGCCAAATTCAGAATTACCCTTAAATGCCGGTGAATCGCCCTACAAATGATCTTTGCAGCAGCTGCATCAGACAGAAAAGCCACTGAGTATCGATCAGCAATAGATCAAAACCCACCCAGACCAAGAAGACCCACTCTCCAGAAGAACTTTGCTCATTCGGCGAGAGAGATAAGCTCCAAATTGAAAACCGGGATTTGATTGATCAGATGCCGACCCACTTCCTTGCTGAATCCGATGATTGAGTTTCTTCACCGGTGTTGCCCGCACTAAAAACCAACAGACAAGATAAGCGACTAATTGAGAAAGATATGGGATGGTAGATGGTTGATATGTAACTGAGATTTTTGGGATTTAGATTTAGGGATTTTCAGAAAAATTAGTAAAGTGACCGCAAAAAGAGCGGGTAGAGAAGACCCACACGTAATGGTGGAGAAAAGCCCACACAATAACTTAAAAGATAATAGTCTTTCTCTGTATAAATTAGCATTTAGTAAATCCATGGTAAATCAGTTGCATGTATTTACCTTTTTTATTTATTTAAGTTGATGTGGTTTTTACTTTATTTATTTTTAATAATTCAATAGTTATAACTTATAATGGAACTGTTAATGTCTTATTAGTGTTTTCAGGATTGGATTGTAAATGATTTATTAGTAATAATGTAATAAAATCCATTTAAGTATAATCTATTAATAAGAGTGAAAACAAGGTACTAGTGCGTAATTCTAGGTGTCTAACACCTTTCTAAAAACTTATATTAAATTTGAACTTTGTCTACGCACCGCCACCCTTGTTCCTTAGCAAAGATTTCAGCAATTCTCTCATGGGCTATCTATAATACTAGCTTGTCTCCTACTTATACAATTCACTACCGCTTCTCCCAAAAATAAAAAAAATTTACTACCGCTTAGAATGACAATGCGACTCCACCCTTCTCTTTTGGTTTTGCATTTGAAGAAGATCCGGACCCAATCTTTTGTTACTGTTTCACCTTTTCTTCGATGCACGTGTCTTGTATTTGCTTCTCCTTGTCTTACTTAGTGGTGGTAGTATCAGTCAACATTTTTTTGAATATTATCAATTGTGTGGTCTCTTGTGTCGCTTCTACGGTACAAAAGGTTGTGGCTGAGGCTGAGTTACCACCAAAACTTCGGAGTATGTTTAAAGGAGGTTTTGGGTAACATGTGGATTGGTTCGGTTTAACACATTTTGTAACTTAAGGAGACAATTTAAAGCATTTAAAGTAAGACATTTTATGAAGAGTTATTAGATTCTTTCAATATTTCAATAAAGTCATTGAATTTTATTTTATTTATTTTATTTTTTTGTCACCAATTCGATATTTGGTTTCTCAACAACTTTAGCCTCAATCGAATTGGTTTCTTCATAGTAATGCCACTATGAGAGACCAAAATCATTAAATATTAACTATGTTATTGGCATGTTAAATATCTTTCATGCAAAATATGACTACATTTCTATGAAGATTTCCTAGCAAGAAGGGTAACAACTGCATGTTGTAGTTCGCGTAGTACTTGCCGGGTATAGTGAGTAGACCACACCATGAATATGAGAGGAGGGAGCATCATTCACTGTGTTCTGGAAGTACCTAAAAATAACTCATTGTCAAATATAAAGGAATCCATTCCTTAGAACTTTTCCTTTAACCTTTCCATTTTGGAATTAAGATACCAACTAACGCAAGTGAAAAGTCGTAAGAAGCAAAATATATTTACTTTTGAAAGATAAAAAGATAAAAGTTTGAATATTTATTAATTGAATACTGAACATAATTTTTGTCTATTGGCTTGGAGACCAATTTAAAAGCTCCGTAAACTTGACTAACAATAAAATATATTCTAAACGGATCCTAATTGATACCTTACCATGCCAAGACCCTAATTTGACTTTAAAAAAACATTAAACACACCTAAAAATCAAGGAAATAATAACCATGAATCTAAAACTCTAAAAATTACATAAAAATCTCAAAATAAATAAATAAATAAAATATTATACTTCATATTTTGTCCTACATCATTAACTTAGCATTGGGAGTAGAGGAAGACTTACTTTGACACATTGGTTTACTTAAGTCACGATAAGAGAAATAGTAGGTACCTCTTTGAGGCTCTTTAGACTTTTTCCAGTTAAGAATTTACTGAAGCGCCCCAAGAAAAGCTTGGCAAGATGGTCACCAAAAGAAGAAGTTAAAATGTTGGTGGGAGGAATTAGGGGTACGATATGGTAGATGCATAGGGCTTAGGCAAAGCAATAGAGGAAGTAGGAGAAAGACCCATGGTCCTCTTTTCACTTGGGATATAAAACCCTACAGTAAGCTTAGCCACGACCAAGCTCGACCCTATCTTTATCCTTTTAGTTGAGGATGGACTGTGGTTAGTGGATACATTGTTTTTGGCCTTGTACAACAAACCCTTGGCAATGCACTTTGACACGTTTGCAAGAATAAAAAACCAATGAGTAAGATGATAGTCATAAGGAAAAAAGTGAAAGAGGACTTCACCTCCCTTTTTAATGAGAGGGTTTCACATGTAGGCTATAAATCGAACAGATAGTATTATAGATTCGTAGTAATCACAAGATGGTCGAAGTTGGTCATGACATGAATTTTGGCTTACTTGATCCTCTAAATCCCAACATTATTAAATTGTAGCTCAGCAAGGGCTGCAAAACCTCACAAACAAGAATATAAGTGGAACCGCCGCCCCCCACCCCCCCCCCCCCCCCCCCCCCCTGAGATCGAATAGGAAAATTTCAAACTACTGAGAAAAAAAGAAGAGAAAAACAACAATTGATAGTATAAATTGAAAGATTAGATGAATAAGAGAATAACAAAGAGAAGATTCTCAAGCACAATTTCAAAAGCTAGAGGTTTTGAGAGTAATGGGAAAGAAGTAAGGTAACCGCTCAAACTCACCCTTATTCCAAGCAGAGTGGAATCCCAATCGTCGAATGTGTTATCGAGAGAATGAGCTTGATGAAGACACGTGTGTTTGAAGATGAAAAGACCACATTCCATGTCATTTTTGGTTAGCACGCACGCAACATTAAATGGGCCTTCTACGATTCCTCAGAAAAATGTTGCCAAGATTTGGAAAGGCATGAATTCCCTACGCCCAACATGACATGCCGATTGGCCTTAAAAATAGGGGGCAACCAGGGAGTATCCTAGTGACATGGTAGTTTTGTTAGGACATATGTGATTCACTTGTTAGGAACATATGTCACTATTTTATGTAATTAGCTAATCCTTTGACAAAACGTATTTTACTTGTATTTGGGTAGATCTAGGATGTGTTTAATACTTCAAGAAACTTTGTTTCAAGATCAAGTATTGAAGCCATGCAAGTCTGTCTAAGATTCAAGCTGAAAAGTGCTTGTCATTAAAGCTCGACAACTAGCCATCTATCGAGCTTAAAAGAGCTGTTCAGCCCCATGGCTCGACAGCAGCTCGACAGATAGGGTATTTGTCGAGGTTTATGAAAAATAGATTTTCAGTTCTATTTTGACTCCAATCCGTGTTTATGTGTTTGAGTTTTCTTTTCTCACAACCTTAGACATATAAAAGGATTATTTTAAGGGCCATCAAAGTGTTCACAAGTTGCACAAGTGTTGAGTAAAGTTTGTTCAGCAAATTGTGACTGGAGACAGAATTTGCCCTAGTTCATCATTCTTGTGAAGAAGTTGTTGTGTTTGTGCACCATAGGGTTTTGTGACCAAGCATCTTCTTGATCTTCATCGTTGGGATGAACTGAAGAACTTTGCAGCCAACAATCTTCTTTAGTTGGTGATTGAAGTTGCGTAATGGGATCAACGCAATTGGTTAGTCACATACTTGGGAGCCGTGCATCAAAAGGAGAAATTGTCACTACAGAACAAGTCCAATTGGGTATTGGGGTAAGGGTTCAACTGTAGGTTGGTATAAGGTACTGAGATTTCTTTACTTGTAACTGCTTGTTATGATAATAGTGGAATTTCGGGAGTGGTAACCTTAAAATCACTCGGTGGGGTTTTTACCATGTTGGTTTTCCCCATTCGTAAACAAATCACCATGTCAATTTATTTTCCGCTGCACTTAGTTTAATTGGTGATTTGTTTGTGCTACCACACGTTTGCATGTTAATTAACTTAATTAATTCACTTGGCTAAATTAATTGGTTAATTTATCACAAGGGGTCAATTCGTTTTTTTTTTGGCCTATCAAGTGGTATCAGAGCAGGAACACTCTGATTAGGTTTTAATCTTTGTTGTGTTGATCTATTGACCCATGTTTGTCATTGATAGAGGATAGTCTTTAATCATACCTCCTTTATTTGATGGCACTAACTATGCATACTAGAAAGTACACATGAGAGATTTCTTGCAGCCTCTAAATGAGAAGGTGTGGCAAGCTGTAGAGATTGGCTGGACCAAGCCAAAGGAAGCTCCAGTTGACTGGGATGATGCCAAGATCAAGGTGGCAAACTTCAACAACAGGGCATTGAATGCTTTATTCAGTGCAGTCACTAATGAGGAGTTCAAGAAGATATCATCTACTGAAATTGCTAAGGAGGCATGGACCATCCTCCAGACAACCTATGAAGGAACTAAGGCTGTCAAGGATTCGAAGTTTCAGAGGCTCACTACAAGCTTCGAAGAGATTAAGATGGAGGAGGATAAGTTGTTCGATAAGTTCTATGCCAAGCTCAAGGATATAGTGAACTCAGCCTTCAATCTTGGGAAAACCATTCATGAACCCAAGATTGTGAGGAAAGTGCTCAGATCTCTACCCGAGAGATTCCATGCAAAGATCACGACGATCGAGGAATCCAAGGATATTGACAAAATTCCTTTGACAAAGCTGGTTGGCAATCTACAGACCTACGAGCTAGGGTTAACTAGAATTGGCAAATCGGGTAAAGGCAAAAGCATGGCACTTAAGGCCAAGAGCACTGACACGGATGAGTCTTCAGACGATGAAGATTCTAAGATGAAGTCCTACATCACCAGGCAATTCAAGAAGTTTAGGAAGAATGCCAATGGGAAGGGCTTCGATAAAGACCGTAGGTAATCCAGTTCTTCTCAGTTCAAGAGCCAAGACAAAAGGAAGAAGGATGCTAGGGATGGCAGTTAGTACACTGTTCCCACAGGACTTAAATGCTTTGGGTGTCAAGGCTTCGGTTACATGAAACAAGGGTGTCCTACATATCTCAAGAGCATTGGAAAGAGCAAGGCACTTGCTGCTACTTTAAGCGACATCGAGCCTGAGGATGATTCCGACAATGAGGATAATGGAATCCTGAATACCTTCACTACCACTGTCAATCCTATTGAGGGGATTGTTGAAGATGTGGATGAAGAAGAGGAATTGGTGGAGTCCAAGTTTAAGAAGATGGATGATCAAGATGATATCCATACAGCCTATGAGAAACACGAGAAACTTTATAGGCTAACCACCAAGAAGCTCAGTGATTTGGAAGTTGATTGTGAAGACCTTTCCACAAAGTTTGATGAAGCCAATCAGATTATTGGTACACTGAGATTTGAGAATAATTTCTTGCCTGAGAAGACCAAGAAGCTTGAAGCGGAGCTGTTTCAAGTCAGAGCTCAGTTGGAGAGGACTTCAAGTGCAAAGCTTGATGAGATGCTCAGTCTTTAGAAATCTGCTTCTGATTGAACAGGTTTAGGGTATGGTCTTTCTTCTTCTAATATTGCTTCTACTACTACTATTGTTTTTGTTCCTCCTGCTAATAATGTTGAAATTGAGAACACTAATATTAAAACCGATTTAGCTAGTGAGAACATAGATAAGGGTAAATCTATCCTAGGAGCACCCACTAAGCAGGATAAGAAAGAAGTTAAAAACCCTAGGGCTAAGAAGGCTAACTCTCAAATGTCTAAACAGAAGAAGCAGCATCTCTGTCATCATTGTATAGTAGCCGGTCATACTTGACCAAATTGTTATAAGTGGTTAGCCACTCAACAGAGCAGCAGAATGATAGCATCTGGAAGCCAGAATCAGCTTCAATCCTCTCTTGCTCCCCTTAGAGATATTCTCAAAGCCCTCATGTTCCTTTCGAACTTGAATGGTTTCAATTCTTCCCCCTCACCACCTGTTCAAGGGTACACTCAAAGGAAAGGTTCTTCCAAGGCATGGAAGGAAAAGGGCTCCAAGTGATTCTATCATTTTTTCTCTCTTTCTCCCTTTTTATTTGTGTTTGCATAACTTGTGTGTTTTTGCTTTCTTTTTTAGTCAATCTAGTTTTTATGCTTTTCTTTGCTTAACATGTTTTTGTTTGCTTATTTTCAGTTTTGTTTTACTTTTTTTTTCATATAAAAATTTAAAAAAAAAATTGAAAAATTGAAAAATACAAAAACAGTGTGTGTTTTGTGTACATTGGTACTTGTGTACCTTGGATGGCCATTGAAACAAAGTTTTCTAAACTTTGTATCTCTTGTAGCTTAGATGAGCATCTCTATGCACAACTAAGCAAGTGAGCTTTGTGGCTCGTGTTTGTGATGAGTAAGGTTAAGTGATCTCTTGTACTTAACACTCGTATCACTCTTTTTGACGGGAAGGACTAGAAAATCCTAAGAGAAAGGCATAAATAACCATCTCACCACTATTGCCCACCAATCATGAAATGACATCTGTATGCTTTGGCACAGCAAAAGTGCAATGTCAATGACATTTGTGTGCTTCGGCATAGCAAAATTGGAATGTTAAATGCTTAACATCATTGGGTATTTCTTTTCTCTCTCTTATATGCCCATGCATGATTTGCTTAAAAAGAAAAATATGCAAAGAAAAATAAAAAGCAAAAAGATCAAAATGGTTTAAATATGATTACAAACGTGTATTCTAGGAGATGTGGGAGTTATAGGATGTACCTCAAAGGTGAAAGTCCCTATCAAACAGTTATGATTGTGTGTGAGTTAAAAATGATTTTCTCATATTTCAAATTGTCATAACATGTATACACTTATGTAATCTTGCGATGTTTGTTACACACAACACGCAATATTCTTTGCTACTCTTGACACATGTGCAGGTATAATATGATTTGGCCATCACAAGATTTTACATGTGTTAATGTATACTCACTAAACTATCTTGACTTATTTTTGAAATATAAAATTGGTTAAACTTGTTTAGTGTGTGTTTTTGGGATCCATGTGCTTAAAAATTGTTGTTGAGAGATGTTTTTGAGAGTTTAAAATGTTGATTGGATTATTAGTTGAGTTGCATGCTTGACTGCATTGATATTTGTTTTTTTCCTTCTTGAAAACTGTTTTTAAGCAACTTCGACACCTCCTCAACACCTTTCGACACTTGGCTTATCTGTCGAGATCTTAAGCTATTTCTTATCGCAATCTCGATAGCTGTCTCGACAGCTGGTGGATCGATCGAGAAAGTTCCTGGACCCTCGATAGCTTTTTGACAGCTGGTGGATTGATCGAGCTTCTTTTTAGCTTTTGTTGAATTGTCCCTCGACAACTCCTCGATAGCTTCATCTATTGACACCTTTTTTCCTTGACACTTGTCTTAACACTCGTTTCGACACTTGTCTCGACACCTTTATTTGTCGAGAATTACTGAACACCTATAAATAGGTTTTAGCACGATCCGATCCTCATTTTCTCGATCTCTCTAGATCTATCCGCACCTTTTCACCTCCCAAACACTCTCTTGTCTCTCAAAACCTTCAACTCACATGATTTTCTACCTTTCCTTGCTTTAAATCACTTGGTATGATCTCTTTTTCTCTCATTATTCATGCATTTCATGCATTTAGACCTAGGTTTTGGGGTTTTTGAAAATTTTTGGGGTTTTTCAAAATTGTTGAGTGTTTATTGAAATTTTGGGATGGGTTTTTGTTTAAATGATCTTTTAACCTCATGCATTGCATCACATATGCATTATAACTAAATTTTCATGCATTTAGATGTGTGTTATATATGTTAAACTGTCTATGTGCTGGTAGGTTTGGATTGGGTTAAGCCCATGATGCTTTTTACTTTTCACGTCACATGCTTATGCATTTTCAAGCATACGTACCTTACATTCAATATATCTGTGTATATTTGAACTATTTGGAGCTTTTCTACGTGTTTCTTTTTTCCCCCTCACTCTATTGTTTACGTTGGTTCGTCAATGGCACCAAAACATAAGTCTACTCTGTCCCAGAACCCTTTGCATTCTAGGGCATCCACTTTGTCTTTTGGTCCTACCCCTTCTTCTATTCAGTTCCGTGATGAGGATGCCCAAAAGGACTTCTCGAAGAACTTTTCTCAACGAGATGTTCATTTGGAACGCCGAGTCATTTTGGCGGACTTCACCGACACTGACCTACCCGATGTCATTCACAATCAAGGTTGGGAGTCACTGTGTGATGTCCCGGTCACATGTCCTTCCGTGCTGATTTAGGAGTTTTACTCCAACATGCATGGAATTGATTCTTCAGTACCTCTCTTTCATACTTGCGTTCGAGGAACGCGCATTGTTGTCACACCGGAGTTGGTATTCAATGTCCTCTATGTCCCGAGGGTAGAGCATCCTGACTACCCCGGTTGTGAGCGTCTGAGGACTATGTCCAAAGACGAGATGATTTCTGCTTTCTGCGAGCGCCCTTCTGATTGGGGTGATCGTCAGTTTACACCATGTAAGGCCTTTGTTAAAGGTCCTAAATTCATGAACATGGTGATAACTTTTGTTTTGCACCCACATTCTCACTATAACTCTATCACAAAGCCTTGTGCTTGATTTTTCTTTCTTTGTTAGAGCACCTCACTATAGATTTTCCTTCACATTTTATTCTTTCTCTTATAGATGTGTATAGGGATACGACTACTCGTGATAAGCTCATTTTCCCTTTGGCTATCACGAGGATTTTATGCCATTTTTCTATTCCTTTTCCCTCTTTCGACCACTTCCCCGTTATGTGTACCATTGACTACGCTACCGTTAAACGGAGCGAGGCGCAGTTTCGATTGAGGCAGTTTGGTATGACAGCTCCTTCCACTCCTTCTGCTCCATCCACATTTGTTCCCTCCTCTTCTATAAGCGGAGTGACTCTAGAGGACATTATGGCGCAGCTTTAGCGCATAGATGCTCGCCTCGACACTCTCATTGATGAGTTGTGTCAGGTGAACACCCGTGTTGGACGCATTGCTCAACACCAGGTTAAGATGGGTGGTTATACTATGCCTTCCACTCCTGTGGCCCCTACGGATGAGAGTGATGCTGCTGATGATGATGATGATGATTCCGATGATGGAGATGCTATCTCACCCAGTGATGACGAGATGTTTACTTGACACTTTTACCCTTTGTCACTCGTGACAAAAAGGGGAATAGTTTTGGTTATGAGAGTAGTCATACTTAGAGGGAGGGTTAGCATAGGAGATTTTTGTTAGGGGGAGAGTGCATATTGAGGGATGTAGTGAAGATTACTTGTATCTTTTTCTTTTCACTACTTTAGATACATTTATTCTTGTACCTTAGGTCTCGTGACCGTTATTGACATACATTGTACTTATTTTCTTTATATGTTGATGTATGTTGATGTATGTTTCTTTCATCTATTCTTGCGTGTGTTGTTTCTTTTCTTTCTTTATACACATGGTTCTTATTACTTGTACGCAATCAATTATTTTTGTTTCACACAAAGATGCTTTGATGACTTTTTTTGAAAGTGTTTCAGAATACAGGTTGTCAAAGTCTACTTGCCATAAACTCTCTTCTTGCAAAGTTTTTCAAAAGTTTGTGTTAGGATAGATTTTATTGTATTCAACAAGTGAATATGAATTGAGTGATTTATGACTTCTCTCATATCTCATTTGTTTGTTGTGGTTTTGTCACGGATTGCCAAAAGGGGAGATTGTTAGGACATATGTGATTCACTTGTTAGGAACCTATGTCACTATTTATGTAATTGGCTAATCCTTTGACAAAATGCACTTTACTTGTATTTGGGTAGATCTAGGATGTGTTTAATACTTCAAGAAACTTTGTTTCAAGATCAAGTATTGAAGCCATGCAAGTCTGTCCAAGATTTAAGTTGAAAAGTGCCTGTCAATAAAGCTCGATAGCTAGCTCGACAGCAGCTCGACATATAGGGTATCTGTCGAGGTTTATGAAAAACAGATTTTCAGTTTTGTTTTGACTCCAATCCGTGTTTATGTGTTTGGGCTTTCTTTTTTCACAACCCTAGACATATAAAAGGATTATTTTAAGCGCCGTCAAAGTGTTCACAAGTTGCACAAGTGTTGAACAAAGTTTGTTCAAGCAAATTGTGACTGGAGACAGAATTTGCCCTAGTTCATCATTCTTGCGAAGAAGTTGCTATGTTTATGCACCGTAGGGTTTTATGACCAAGCATCTTCTTGATCTTTATCGTTGGGATGAATTGAAGAACTTTGCAGCCAACAACCTTTTCTAGTTGGTGATTGAAGTCGCGTACTGGGATTCGCACAATTGGTTAGTCACGTATTGGGAGCCATGCATCAAAAGGAGAAATTGTCACTACAGAACAAGTCCAATTGGGTATTGAGGTAAGGGTTCAATTGTAGGTTGGTATAAGGTACTGAGATTCCTTTACTTGTAACCGCTTGTTGTGATAATAGTGGAATTTCGAGAGTGGTGACCTTAAAATCACCTGGTGGGGGTTTTTGTCGTGTTGGTTTTTCCCATTAGTAAATAAATCACCGTGTCAATTTATTTTCCGCTGCACTTAGTTTAATTTGATGATTTTTTTGTGCTACCACGTGTTTGCATGTTAATTAACTTAATTAATTCACTTGGCTAAATTAATTGGTTAATTTATCACAAGGGGTTAATTCGTTTTTTTTTTTTTTTTTTTTTTTTGGCCTATCAAGCTTAAACTCAGTCACACTCCTTAACTCGACATTAAGGGCAGGACTATCCAACCCACCCGCAAAACCGACCTATCTGCCCCAATCGACTAGATCCAACTCGAAAACCATCCAACCTGGCATTGTGGTGGTCGGCGATGGATTTCCGATCTCAAAAGCCTATTGATTGGCAGGTCGTTGCATGAAAACCCAATTCCAACTGACCTGACCAATATTCCCATTTAGATCTCGCCGTTCTTTGCCAGTGCAAGAAAGAGCTAGTAAGATTTGGCCAAATCTAATGAGATCCGGGGAGATCTCACTAGATTCAGCCAGATCTAATGAGTTTTAGCTAGATCTTTCTTCCCCAACTCTAACCGCCAACTACTTGATACCTGACAAGACTTGAATCAATCCGCGTTCTTAGTAGACGACAAGTGCATATCTTGGGGACTTGAAGTGATTGGGACGGTTTTGAATTGGCACAAACCCGACCAGTGGACAACCCTAATTGAGGGTGTCCAAGATTGACCTATGGAAAGGCCTAGGTTTAGCTAACTTGCTAATTGACCTAGGTGACACTTTCTAGAAGGAATCTTGTAAACCATGGGATTGCCTCTTAAAGTTACAATCAAAGTTTTAAATTATGTTTTGTTCTAATCAGAATGGCCAAATTTTTTGGTTCTAGCAAATAAACCAGTATAGGTAACCCTTCTATTTCATGCCACCCAAAATTCAAACATGTACCGGATTGTGCCAACGTTTTGAGTGTAAATTTTGGGCAAAAATTGTGTGTTTTGGAATGAAATGTCAAATGTCTTTCTTGGTTTTTCTTGATCTTTGTTTCCTTTTTAAGAAACATGGTAACTTTAGTAATTTTCACTGCTTTTCCCTAATCAAATAGCCTAGCTAGGAAAAATAAAAACAAAAACCCCTAATTTCTCTTTGTGGGTTCTTTTTTTGGACAGTACCCAGGCCCAAGTGGAATCAAAGAACCTGGGCCCCCAAAGAGTTTTGTACTTATGGTTTGGTGGACTGGGCTTGGTTCACCGCAGCATTGTTGGGCTAATTACGAACCAAGTTGTGCACAAAACATGGATCCTACAGCACATACATATTCATACATGCAAATATATACACACACACATATATATATATATATATATATATATATATATATATATATTGCAAAGAAAATGGCTAAGGAACATTAAAGAAATAAAGAAAAAGCAATTAAGGACATTAAGGATCCTCGAAAAAAAAATGATATTTCATTATATTGAGTTTTTTATACATTGGGCTCTTCTTACCACAGGGATATGTCACAAGGTTCAAATAAGTTCAAAAGTCACAGACTTAGATTGGTCTTTGTGGGCTTCTAAGACTTATGAGGTTTGAATCCCCTTAAATCCAAGTGTATCCTCTAATATCTATCCCAAGATCCCTCACAGTGTTTTCCCTCTTTTCTCATTTTTTGAATTTTAGAGAAGTTTTTTAGAGGATCTTTTTGCTCTGATTCCTTACTGCTGAATGGTTTTTGCTGATGGCTTCACCCCCTTTTATAGTACATTCCTAGGGTTTTTGGTGTACCACTAATTCCCTCTATTCGCTACCCTAGGTACTAGAACCAATGTTATGTCAGCAACATTGATGGCTGGTCCCTTCCTTATTTTCTCACTATGTTCTCCTCCTAGGGTTTCCCCCTAAAAAGTCCCTAGCTGATCTTCTTCTTTTAGGGGGTCCTAAGGGCTGACTTTCAATCCTCTCTTCCCAAAGCTTCTAGATGCTCATTTTCATACCCACCCTTTTTGCTGCTTCACCTTTTGTCATTTTCTCTAAATAGGTATATTCTTCCCTGTCAAGCTGAAAGATCCCCAACCACCTTCCTTCATGGTTCACCTTCCTGCATTCCCCGAGGTACCAGACTTCTTTTTCTTGAAGTGTTGATTCCTAAGTCATCAACCTTTTTTTTGAGCCATAGGTGGCTGATGGGACACGCCTATCTTCGTTCCTTGTGTCCATAGGCATGCTCCCTTGAGCTGTCCAAGTCCTAGCTGATCCCTTCATGTATTTCCCGAGGATCCTATGGCTCTAGCAATCCCAAGGTATCTTGGTTCAGTCCTTTTTTAGGCTCCCCAGAAAACTTTCCTTACAAAGGTTGGGCTGAGGTTCCTTTTTCCTTTCCTTTTTCTTCAAGGCCCCAAAGCTTCCCCATCCAAGGGTTTGGGCTTTCTCTTACTCATTTTAAGTGGGCCTTAGTTGGCGGATTGGGCCTTACTTATTTTTGAGGGCCCTTTTAGTTTTAGATTTATGCTTGTGATATTTTGGACCTCAACATTTAGCCCCCTAAACTCGTGGGTTGCTTGTAACCCTCGCGTGAGTAAGCAAGATTTTCTTTTTTAGCCCCCTCCAAGACCCTTTTACTGTTGTTGTGGGTGGTTGATACCTTCATTTTTCCTTGATATCCTTTTCCTTCTTATTCTAGGATCTTGGTCCTTCACGTTGTCCTCTAGTGCCCCAATCTCACATATCCCACTTCTTTTGTAACTTCTCTTTTCAGGGAACGTGGCAGTTGAGGATTAAGTGTCTGGTTAAGTTTCTTCCTCGTCTTTTTACATTTTCCATAACTCCCATTAGGAACCGACTAGTAACTTCTTTATAAAATTGAATTTTGGCAACTGGCACGTTTTCCTATGCTTCTTCTTGTTCTCTTTTTTCTTCACGCCATTATTGTTGTCATCTCAATCCTTTCTTCCAAACATATTTTCCCCTTTTTGCTATACTCAAGAACCCTTCTCAGTACACTTTTCTTTCTCTTTGCTTTCTTTTCCTTTCTATCTCCAACCCCTTTCCTCCTGTGACACTATGTTCTTCCATGGCCTCCTCTTCTTCCTCGCGAAAAAGGAAGGAACGTTCACCCGCCCTTCTGAATGTGAGAGCTCCTCGGTAGGGTCAGTGCAATGTGAGGGGCAAGAAGTCTCAGACTGCTTTCCAGCCTATTCTTCCCTTAAGTTACTCATGGTGATTCTCCTCCTCCTCTTGCATGGGTGTTTTATAGTCAATCTGGGTTCATTAGCTCTGCCCAAGTTCCAGACCCAAGGGAAATCCTAGACCTTCAAATCAGGCGAGGATCCCGAGAGGCAGTTCCCTTCTTCTTTGTTTTCGTTCTTGGGAGGATCACTAGCTCAGCCAATTAGGTGGATAAAGAGCTATCTGATGGGGGTTTTGCCAATTGCTTGGAACACATTGGGATCTTAAAGTCAGTGGCGATTTCCAAGAACTTGGAAGGCTTCAAGGATGCCAAGGGTCTTAGACATCTGGTGCGCCGTTAGTCTCCCTCTCTGAATACGATTTTCTTTTCTGTTAGTGAGCTCACCATTACTCTGGAAGATGTGGCTCCTCCCTGTGTTTAGTGATGAGAATCCCTTCGATGTCCATCTTTCTGCTGAGGATCTCAGGGTTGAGGAGCGACTCTTCAAGCATTTTGGTGGGTGTACTGCTTCTTCTAGAGGCAAGCCAGCTAGGATAGGTAAATGGGTAGCGACCCTCTCCCAAGAAAAGGACAAATCGGTTAAGCAAGCTGGGTTCTTGGAAATATGGTTGAGTAAATTTCTTTTCAATGAATTTCCTAGCTATGGAATCAAGTCTACATTCTTCCCTTTAGCTATCAAATTGGCCCGGGGTACTAGGTATCCTCTAGCCCCCATGTTTTTAGGCCACGTTTATTCTCAATTAGACTTGCTTCATGGT
The DNA here is from genome assembly GCA_028535165.1 of Quercus tomentella. Taxonomy (NCBI): domain Eukaryota; kingdom Viridiplantae; phylum Streptophyta; class Magnoliopsida; order Fagales; family Fagaceae; genus Quercus; species Quercus tomentella. Next base: position 39,925,979 of record JAPQVY010000133.1, read on the forward strand.
GATGAAGTTGAAGGTAACTTGTGCTATGCCAAAACTTCATCTCTGCATTGCGCCATCCTCCAAGTATTCGTGTGGGATCGCTCCTCTGTCACCTTGGCAAAGTGTAGGAATTTAAAGTACGTGAAGGACAAATTCCAAGGATCCCCAAAGGTCATCAAGGGCTTATATGGCAGTTCTACTGATAGCTATCCCATTATTTTTTGCTGGTCTAACTTGAAGGGTGGGAATGTAAATGGGGCATTTGAGTTGATTAGATGGGGCATCTTGCTTGTACCAGCCCCTCATGGCTTCCAGTTCCTTCAACAAGTGGCCTTAGGTACACTCATTATTCTGTACATCAGGTGCTTAGGCAGTTCGGCTTTGATTAGGATATCCTACCAATGTTCAAAGAGGTGGTGCCTTCTCTCCCATCTCTGGATTCATTCCTAAGGCTTCAAGCCTTTTCTTACTAGTCATGGAGGAGCCCCCAATTCGTGGTGCCAAATTCCCAACGGGCAGTTTTTGCCTCAAACGGATTTTCTGGTTATTGGAGGAGGGTTCAAAAATCTTTCTCAGACTTTGTTAGCTCAGGTATGATTGGGAGGACCCATGACCCTGATCTCTTCTCTACCCTATCTTACAACAAACGTTTGGCTCTCCTTACTTTCAGTGTTGTGTCTGCTGCAATAAGCAGCAATATTGGTTTCGTGGAATGGCACGCTGCTAAGGGTGGTTAGGTGTCCTATGCCACCGATTTCCCTGCATCTTGGCCAAGGTGTGACTTGATTGTTGGCTCTTCCTCTGGTGTACCGATTAAAAGAGGAGTGGTTAAGGAAATTGGTACTACAACTCTTATTGGAAAGGGCAAGGAGAAAATATCAAAAAGGAAGCTAGTAAGAAATCTGAGGTTGAGGAAAGTGTTGAAGGTATCGAGGCTGTCCATGGTACTAAGAAGAGGAAGACTGCTTTAGCTCATAAGCAACTTACTATTTCTGAGGACCTTGAGGAGGTGGACCCCTCTGCTGCTAAGAAGGGGGTCAGCCATCCTCCCATCCCGAAGATCAAAGTGAAAACTAAGGTAGAGTCTTCTATTCTTCAGATCTCTATGGGTTCCCTTAAAGGAACTTCTTCTGTGGCTGTTACTTCTTCAGTCCAATGTTCTTGGGGATTTCCCGCCATTACTTCTCGATCTCCCTAGGGACCTTTTGGGCGTACCCGTAGTAAGCAGAAGACTGCTGTAGAACCTGTAGAGAGAAAGAGAAGGGCAAGGCCTCATTCCTTCTTCTCTCATCCTTTTTTTTTTTTTTTTTTTTTTTTTTTACTGATGAGTGATTTCTGTTTTTTGTAGTCTAAACGTAAATCTGACCCCAAAGGAGCAAAAAACCTTTCTTCTGGTGATGATGTGGTATAACACTTTCCATTCTCCATTTCTTCTTTTCTGTCTGTTCTTCCTTTTGAGGCTTGTCCATTCCTATTGTTGAGTTGTCAACTGTTCCCCTTTTCTTCCTTTCTTTTGCAGGTGGAGGTTCCTCCCCCTGTGACTGGTGTACCTTACAAGAGGAGGTGATGGCATCTTAGCCCCCAACTATTTCTGGTGTGGAAGAGAGAATCCCCAGTGACAGAGTGGTTAGGGAAGCCGAGCAGGTTTCTGAGGTAGTCAAGGATGCTAAGTTTGTGTAAGCTCCTATCCCTTCAGTTGTTCAGGATCTTGAAGCTACTCAGATCCTTGTCCTCAAAGATCCTAATCTGGGTAGACTCCTAGCCTAGCTAAAACTGTGATTGCTGAGCAAACTGCTAGACTCGTGGTGACTAAAGAATCCTTTGGGACCATAACCTCAACTACAAGAATGGTTAGGGCTTATCTTATCCTTTATTCTTTCCTGAATACATGAGCTCCTGCATTATTCATCTTTCTTGTTTCCCTCCTTTTGAAAACACTACTTCTCTTTTCCTAGGCCAAGCCAGTGCTCAGATTGCCTTGGAACCTGATCCCACCTCGAGGATAGAAACCTCTAAAGGTGCGTTTTATTATTTTCTTTTTTACCCTTGGTGACCCTGTCTTTCTTCTTCTTCCTCTTTTCGTTTCAATCATGGGTCAACCTTCTTTGTTCCTTCCTTCCTTTAGTGATTTTGCCAAGGTTTTTTCTCCTTTCTTTCAATGTGCCATGTGTTCTTTTACAAAGTCCTTTTAGGAGTTAGAAGGGAAGGAGGGTGAACCTTCCACGATGGCGAGGCAATGACTCAAATTCAGGAGGAAGTCTCATCGAGGGAGACTGGTATTTGCTCTTTACCCTTTTCTTTTTCTTCCCTTCCCTTTTCCCTATGCCTCTTCCTGCTTCATTACCCCATTAATTTTGCAAATGTTGATATGGGCACCAAGGAATCCAAGCTTGTGACTACTGAGGAAGCCAAAGGACCCCTCCCTGCTGTCCAGACTGTTAAGGCTCAGCCAAGGATCTCCCAGACCATCCCAAGGCCTGAGGGTCTTTCACTTCTTGAGGAAAAAGATACAACGATGAAGGAAGCCCTAGAGATGACTATTTCGGATCCCAGCTCAGGGCTTCTTGCCTTCTTGACCCATTTTGACTCCTTGGAATTCAATAGCCTTCCTGCAAGTCACTTTCATCACTTTGGGCCACCCTTCGTCAAATTCTTGCGATTCTCTGTACTTACTGAGGGCTTGCCTCTCCTGGAAGGATTACTTAGAGTCCACGGGGACTTTACCAGTGGATTTAGGGGAGGTGTGTTCTTAGGGAACATTATGATGGAACTCCTCTATGCCGTGCTGGTTTTCCTGAAGGATACATCTCTTGATTTCTTATCTGAAGGGAGACTCTTGGAGTGGAGGGGGGGTGGTGCAGGACCTTATGGAGAGGCAAGACTCAATATGTCTTTTTTGTTAGAGTACCTTCGGTCTTTGGCTCATGCACTCTTTCAGAGGAAGGTCTCCAAGGACCTTGATGTTGAGATTGCTGCTACTGAGAAGGCTTTGGCTCGTGCTCATAAGGTGTTGTAAGACTTGAAGATCAGAAAGCAGTAGGCCCTTTCCTCTCCAGCTACTTACTTTACTTCTGCAATTCCTTGAGAAGGTTCTTTGCTGGCTGGTCTCATACCTTAGTTTTTTTTTTTTTTTTCTTTTTTTAAAGACATTTAAGCTGTATAAGTTGCTTTCCTTTCTTCTAAGTACTTTGTGCTGTTAAGTTTTTTTTTTAGGATATGTGAACTTCAGTAACTTCTTGCTTCTAGTAACATGTACTTCTTTTCCCTTTCATATGTTGTCTTCTCCATTTTTTTCCTTTGTTTTCTTCTTTTTTTTGAAAACTAAGTCCTAGGCCATGGTTCTTGAGGACTCACTTCGTGGCAGGTCTTGGGCCAAGTACTTTAGTGATTGTGCTCCTACACAGGTCTTGAGCTAGGTACTTTAGATACTTATCCTCATCCAAGTCCTTTGTCATGGACCAGGTGGGCCCTTTTGTGACAAGTACTGGGCTAGGTACTTAGGAGGCTTGTTTTCCATCCCAAGTCCTAGGTCACACACTTGGATCGATTCTAGTGTAGGTCTTGGGCCATGTACTAGAAAAAGATTTTTTTTTCTTTTTTTCTTTGAATCAAGTGCTGGCCCAAGTACTCAACCAGGATTTTAGCCAAATTCAGGCCGTGTTATATGCAGTACTATTTAAGTATAATTGTAAGGCTTACTCAAACTTTGAAAGAAGATTTCATTGTAATTCATCATAATGATTTAAGGACATAAGATAATAACTTAAAGACATAAGATGGAAGTGGGCTTAGCATAGAGTGGCCTTTTCACATGGATTTAAAAAAAAAGTTGCTAAATAAAGTTCTTGGAAAAACAAGCATATGACAAAAGATAATGCCTAATAACATAAAGGGTGATGGAACACTTAGCTGAATGAAGGATGACAAAAAGGTCCCTGGTGTACCCGGAATCTTTGTGCATAGTACTGCTTCAACCATTTCCCATTTATGGGATTTGTTAGGGAGGTCCCATCCACCTTTACAAGGTAATAATACCCGCTGTCGTGGGCTTCCTTAACAACGTAGGGGCCTTCCCACTTTGGAGTGAACTTGGAGGGTCCTAGGATGTTCTTCCTTATGTGTTCCACTGCCCTTAGTACTAGCCACCCCTTTGTGAAGATCCTTGGGTGCACTACTTCCTCGTATGCCTTGGCCATTTTTTGCTGGTACCTCTGACTTCTCCTCCTCGCAACTTCTCATTTTTCCTCTAGCCCTTCCAAGTCTACTAGCCTTCCCCTGGTGTGTGTATCATTTGCACCTCGTTGGATCTCCTCAAGTACCACCCTTGGTGTGGGGACAGCTAAATCCACTGGGTTGACGACCTCTGTCCCATAAATAAGGGAAAATAGTGAAAATCCTATAGCTGTCTCCAGGGAGCTCTTGCATGCCCAGAGTACATCTGTTAGGTGGGAGCTCTACTTTCCCGTGTACTCATGTTTCATTTTTTTTAGGATCTTCAGTATCACCTTATTAGTAGCCTCAGCTTGGCCATTTCCCTATGGATAATAAGGCGTGGATCTCTTGTGTTTAATGTGGTATCCTTCCAATAGGCTCCTCACATCCTTGTTTACAAATGGGGTACCATTGTCGCTGATTAGCCTCTTGGGGATCCCGAACAGCGTGATGATGTGCTCACGAATGAAGTTTGAAACTACTGCTCTGATGGCCTTCTTTAAAGGGATGGCCTCTACCCATTTTGTAAAGTGCTCGATGGCTGCTAGGATCCATATGTGGCCATTAGAAGGTCGATTTATTGGCCCTATGAGGTCAAGTCCTGAAGTGTGGAAAGGTCACAGGGTAGTCATGTCTTGTAGCGCATTTGGGTGAGTATGTATTGCATCCCTTAGTACTCGGCATGCATGACATGCCTTAACTAGCTCCTCCGAGTCTTTCTTCTTGGTGGGCCAATAATCTCCCAATTGCAATAGTTGTTTATGGAGCCTTCTCTTCCCTGGGTGACTCCCACATTCCCTCGAGTGAACTTCCTTTGCTAGTTTCCTGGCTTCCTTAGGCCCTAGGTATCTTAAGGGATCCTCGTTATACCCTCTTTTGAACATGAACCCATCCTATAGAAAATACCTGACAACTAGCTTCTTGATTTGGTGAACCAGCTTCCTATCAGCTGGCAGGATCCCCTAAGTCAAGTATCCTACAAATGGAGTCCTCCAATCTTTTGCAAAAAAATATAGCAAAACTTTCCTCTTTGTCCATCAAGAGTTGGCAATTTTGACACTTTTCTTGCACAATTGCAGCTTCTTTGTTCATGTTGGGCCAATAGTACCCCATACATTATATCCTCCTGTACAAACTGATCTTTTTCTGTGACCCCATAGATTTGGTTGTGTAATTCCTCTAACTTTAACTTTCCTTCATTCTCCTTGATACATCTGGACAGGATCCCTACGGGCAGCCTTCTGTATAGCTCCCCTTCTATCAAGGGGTAATCTTTCAATTCTTTAATACTCCCCCCATGCTCTAGCTTTCCCACTTCTCTCTTTATCTCACTCCTCCAATCTTCTTCATCTAGTTCCTCCGGAAACATCCTTTTAAGGGTCTCTACAATGGAATTTTGCTACTTGTTTACCTTTATCAAGGTACTTTCTTCCTTAAAAGGTATCTAAGATCCTAGGATAGCTAGTGCATCAATGAACTGGTTTTCACTTCTTTAGGCATACTCCATACTAAAGGTCTGAAATTTCCCTTCTACCTTCTGCGCCTAAGTTCGATAGGATGCCAAGCTCTGCTCCCTCAATGGAAAGTCTCCTTTGACTTGGGAGACTACAAGATTGGAATCTCCTTGTACCCTCATGTGCTTGATCCCCATACTAAGTGCTATGGCCAGTCCAATCAAGTACACCTCGTACTCAGTAGTGTTATTCAAACATGGGAACTCGAGTTTGAAGGATAATGGTACGGTGTCCCCATCTTCGTAGCTTAGCACAACCCTATGCCATTTAAGGCTACCGTTGTTGACCTATCAAATCTCATGGTCCACTTCCTTCCTAAGAGTTCTATTACTACCACTTCTCTTGGGATATCCTCACTTAATGGACACTTTTCCTCTCAAGGGAACTGGACCAGCAGATCTACTATGGTCTGGCTCTTGATGGCCTTAGGGATCCTTAATGTCATATTGGGAGAGCAATAATAGCCACTGTGTCACCCTTCTGGTCAATAAGAGCTGATAGAGGAGTGCCTTTATAGGATGAAACTTGGTCACTAGGAGGGTTTGGTGGGCTAAAAAGTAACATTTCAGCCTTTGGGATGCATAAATAACCACTAAACATGCTCTTTTTATCTTAGGATACCTTGTTTCTGTATCTTTTAAGGCCCTACTCACGTAGTAAATGGGCTGTTCATTTCCTTCATCATCTTCCTAGGCCAACAATGCCCCAATTGCTTGGGAGTTAGATGCTAAATATAACAACAGAGGTCGCCCATGTACTGGCACTTATAGGGTAGGTAGATGGTTCATGATCTGTTGGATCCTTTGGAAGGCTCTCTGCTGTTCAGGCCTCAAGGTGAACTTAACTACCTTTTTCAACAATTTGGATAGCTCACTTGTGATCGAGGCTAAACCTGCTACAAACCTTCTGATGTAAGAGACCTTCCTAAGAAACTTTTAAGCTCTCTAACTATTGTGGACCTTTTCATGGTTGCGATGGTGGTGACCTTAGCTGGATCTACGCTTATGCCTCTGTGAGGTACCAAGAAACCTAGAAACTTTCTAGCAGATACCCCAAAGGCACACTTCGAGGGGTTCATGTGCAGCTTGTGCATCCTGCATCTTTCAAAGACTCGTTCCAGTACTTGAAAGTGTCCTACCCTGGTCTCTGATTTCACCACGATGTCATCTACATAATATTCCATTTTTTTATGCATCATATCATGGAAGATGGCCGTCATGGTACACTAGTACGTGGCTCCTGCATTTTTAAGGCCAAAAGGCATCACGGTATAGTAGAAATTCCTGATCGAAGTCCTAAATGTTGTCTTCTCCGCATCCTTGGCAACCATCCTAATTTGATTATATCCACTATACCCATTCATGAATAAGAACATGGAACTTCCAGCAGCTGAGTCTACGAGGAGATCAATGTTAGGTAAAAGAAATCCATCCTTCATGGGAACTATGTTGGAAAGCCACTTAGGGTATTGGATAAGCTTGATGAACCCTGCTGCCAGTAACTTCTTAACTTCTTGAGTGATTTAAGCCTCTATCTCAGTGTGGAAGACCTTACCTGGTTGGACTACTGGCTTAGTTCCTGGATCTACATTGAGGGAGTAGACCACCAGCCCGAGATCCAGGCCAGGCATCTCATCATATGTCCATGCAAATACATCTACATATTTCTTTAGTAATTCTACCAACTGCTCTCTTTCCTTTGCCGACAGCTGGCTGTTGATGAAAACAGGTTTTGGGGGTCCTAGGTCAGCCCCCGGGTTTACTTCTTCTAACTCTTCTTTAGGTTGAGTCTGCGCTTCTTTCTCCACATCCTCTAGGATCTCCTCTTGAGCCATCATGCAATTTGGTGGTCCGAGACCCTCCTGCGAGGTGCATTCAGGTCCCGCGTACCTTCATAAGCGATATATCAACCTACCCCCGGGTTCCCGGACTATTACACAATCCCAAGATCCTGAGGAACTGACCTTCTTCTTTTGCCTTTTTCTGTCTAGGAGATCCCTTAGGCCACGAGTGCCTTTTGCTTCCTCCTCTTTTAAAACAAGTGCCCTCAAGGTTCCTGGTGTGGGACACTCGTCATCTGGTATTAACTTATCATAGAACATTATCTCTACAAAGTTCACTTCTTCTTGGTTGAAGGGATTTGGGTTGGCAGAGATCCTTATAGGTCTCCCATTCAATCTCTCTTTCATACATTTATGGTATGTTGAAGGGATGAAGCGATGCTTATAGAGCCAAGGTCGCCCCAACAAAATGTGATAAGAAACTTCTAAGTTGATCACATGAAACCGAGTCAGGGCTACTATTGGGCCTACCCTTAAGGCTAATTGCACGTATCCTTCAATGGATTCTACAGCTCCTCAAAATCCTGTTATCTCCACAGGAGCCCCCAGGATCCTCTTGCTAGCCATGCCAACAACCTCCAGGTTACTCAAGGCGATAAAGTTGAATTAAGCCCTTGTGTCTATCAGTGCTCTCCTGATCTGAACACCGTTCATGGTAGCTGTAAAATAAAGGGGTCTTCGATGATTTGGGTACTTAACATCCATATCTTCATCCATGAAAGTTATTGCATTAGTTGTTTCCAAGAAAGCCTGACTCGCATGAGATTCTGCTGTGAAACACTCCACCCCTCAGTCTACTGCTATGCTCATAAAGGACTCTGTCGCAATCCTTCTTGCTTCTAATCCAAATCCCAGTTGATTGAATAGGGACCTGAACTTGGGGTTCTTCTAGAGGGTCCTGATTGTGTTTGGATGGAAGGATCCTCCTGACTCTTTTGCCTCCGCATCAGCCAAGTTCCCATGAATTACTACAGCCACTACTCCCTTTTCCCTTATGATTGGGCAAAGGGTTCCTTTGCACCTCTGGTTCCTGCTGGGTAAGATCTAGGGTTCCCTCCTTGAGCTTCTTGTGAGAAAACCTCAGAAAGGGTCCATTAATCTTTGGTGGAATGCTTGACATAGTTGTGGATCTTGCAAAACAAGGGGTTCTTTCTCTCCTCTTCAGTGGGTGGCCTTCACGAGGTGAATGGTCTAACGACTCCATCTCCAATCCACTTATCTAGAACATGGTTCAGTTCCTCCGTGAAACATGGGATTGCAGGTGGTTCCTTGGTCACTTTTCCTTTAAGTTTCTTCCTTTTTTCTCCCATCAAAGCTATCATGGCCTAGGAAACTAGTACCCTTCTTGTTTTTATGGTTAACACTGTCCTTCTGGTTCTTTACAACAGGTCAACGAACTAAGTTATGCATAAGTTCTCTAGATTGAGTCTGTAATTAAAGAGCATGTTGGATATATAGGTATCTACGAGCTCTTTCTCTTCATGGTCTCAATAACAGTTTAGGGAGACATCTTCGAATCTTTTGATAAACTAGACGAGATCCTCCCCAGGCCTTTGCTTCACCATCTAAACGCTTTGGAAAGTGATTTTATCCTTACCTGGGTAGTACTTTGCACAAAATCTCTCCATCATCTTATCCCAGGTCTTGATGGACCCAAGCCAAACTGGGCCTCAAAGTGGTGTACCAAGTATATGCTCTATCCATTAAGGATTTAGCGAATTCCCTTAAACATAGTTCCTTGTCCCCTGCATAGGGACCCATGGTATGAATAAATTTACTCATGTGCGCTACAGCACTCTCATTCCTTCTATCAAACGGGTGGAACTTTGGGGGTTCATATCTTTTGGGGTAAGGCTTGCTGAAGAGCTCTGCTGGGAATAAGAGATCCTGAGAGAATTTCCTGGGGTCTCCTAAAAGCTTCTCCCTTTCTTGTTTAAGAAGGGAATTCACATCTGCTAAAGTGAGATATTGGGGATTGGCTCCCCCCTACTACTGACCCTCCTTCTAGCTGGACCCTTTCCTGGTTAACCAAGAGAGGGACACTGTCTCTAATCTCCTGGGTTCTTCCTTCTTTGAGGAGTCAAATCTCCTACTGGAGGTCCTTCACCATTTATGCCATTTGGACCATGGGGGCTGGCTTCCGCATCTCACATCTTTGCCTTGAGGCAACTTTGTGTTCTACTAGGGGTACCTCATTCCTTTGCCTAGAAGCTACTTCATTTTCTCCCATCCCTTGGCCTTGGAGCCATGCTTTGTGAAGGACTACTTCTTCCCTCTTTTTTGCATAGTCCCCAGTGGAGTCGCCTTAAAATGTGGGTTCTTTTTTTAGACAGTACCCAAGCCCAAGTGGAATCAAGGAACCTAGGCCCCCAAAGAGTTTTGTACATGTCGTTTGGTGGATTGGGCTTGGTTCACCGTAGTTGTGTTGGGTTGATTACTAACCAAGTTGTGCACAAAACATGGATCCTACAACACATACATATTCATACATGCATATATATATATTGCAAAGAAAATTGCTGAGGAACAGTAAAAAAATGAAGAAAAAGTAATTGAGGACATTAGGGATCCTCGAAAAATAAATGATATTTCATTATATTGAGTTTTTAATACATTGGGCCCTTTTTTCCACTGGGATATGTCACAAGGTTCAAATAAATTCAAAAGTCACAAACTTAGATAGCTCTTTGTGGGCTTCTAAGACTTGTGAAGTTTGAATCCCCTTGAATCCAAGTGTATCCTCTAGTGCCTATCTCAGGATCCCTCACAGTGTTTTCCCTCTTTTCTCATTTTTTGAATTTTTGAGAAGTTTTTCAAATGATCTTTTTGCTTTGATTCCTTATTAATAAATGGTTCTTGTTGATGGCTTCACCCCCTTTTATAGTACCTTCCTAGGATTTTTGGTATACCACTAATTCCCTCAATTTGCTACCCTAAGTACCAAAACAAATGTTGTGTCAGTAACATTGGTGGCTGATCCCTTCCTTATTTTCTCACTATGTTCTCATTTTGAGGTTTCCCCCCAAAAAACCCCCAGCTGGCCTTCTTCTTTTGGGGGGTCCTAAGGGCTAACTTTCAATCCTCTCTTCCTAAAGCTTCTAGATGCTCATTTTTAGACCCACCTTTTGGTTGCTTCACATTTTGTCATTTTCTCTAAATGAGTAGATTCTTCCCTGTCAAGATGAAAGATCCCCAGTCACCTTCCTTCATGGTTCATCTTCTTGCGTTCCCCGAGGTACCAGATTTCTTTTTCATGAAGGGTTGATTCCTAAGTCATTAGCCTTTTTTTTTAGCCATAAGCGGCTGATGAGACATGTCTATCTTCATTCCTTGTGTCCATGGGCATGCTCCCTTAAGCTATCCAAGCCTCAACTGATCCCCTCCTACATTTCTCGAGGATCCCGTGACTCTGGCAATCCTAAGATATCTTGGTTCAGTAATTTTCTAGGCTCCCTAGAAAACTCTCCTCATAAAGGCTGGGCTAAGATTCCTTTTTCCTTTTCCTTTCTTTTCAAGGTCCCAAAGCTTGCCCATCTAGGAGTTTGGGCTTCCTCTTACTCATTTTAAATGGGCCTTAGTTGGCGGATTGGGCCTTGCCTATTTTTGAGGGCCCTTTTAGTTTTAGATTTATGCTTGTAATATTTTGGACCTCAAGACACTTTCTCTAAGTAAGAAGCAGATTCCATAAAAAAAAATATAAAAAAAAGAAGAAAAAGGTAAGGAGCAGATCTTATTGGCTTTCTCTCACTCTTAATCTCTCCGCGTCAAAGGCTCAAAGCTTGTTGCAGTGGGACTAAATCATTAGGAAAAAACCAGCTTGGCATTGTTGATGGTCTTGTTGAGGTACTTAAAATTTTGATGAGATAAAATGAAATTTGAGTCCCTTGTCTAAGAGACAAGTATACCTTGATACCTATTCTCTGTTTTTCACTGTTTAATATTTTCTTTGCTTGTTCCTTTTATTTTCTTTGTATTAGTTTCTTTGTTCGTTCCTGTTATTTTATTTGTATTAGATTAGATCTATATGCATTATGCAGTGCTATCTATGCATTTCAGTTGTGGATTCAGTGGGTAAATCACAAATGATAGATGAAAGTTAAAGTGTTAAACCCACTTCCTTCCATGAAGTCGTAAAAATAATCTCAGACATATTTGTGACAATTTTTTTTTTTTTTTTTCTTTTTGGTGACAATGTACTTTCTTTTTAAAATCATGTGGAAAGTGAAAATAAATTAAACTTACTTTATAATTTAATAAATCCCTTATATGCCTATGGAAAATTTTATTTTGGTATTCATAAGGAGCTGGCTAAATTCCCTTATTCTACTATTTGTTTTTGTTTCTTATCGAGTATTACAATTAATAATTCGAAAGGATACGTAAATTTTCCTTCATAGTTTATTATCCAAACATAAATGAGTATTTGGAAAAATTAATTATGTATGAAAGTTTATATGAACATTTGTATTTTTTAATGTTATATTTTTTATGAATTTATGCGGGTTAATTACGAGCTTAAAAAGTTATTATTTTATCATATATAAAAATAATCCTGAAATGGAGTAGCAGTACATACTAATACCAAAATATTTTCATATAAAAAAAAATACCAAAATATTCCGTTACAGTAATCAATCCAAAACAATCTCTAGAATGAAATTCAAAATTTTAGTTAGGGGTGTCAAATGGGTGGGTTTGGGGTGGGCATAATTGAGTTGGGCATATAAAACCAATTTACCCATTAAAACCCATTTTACTAATTATTTCTAACCCAAATCCAACCCAATCCAATTATTTTGGGTAAACCCCAACCCACCCAATTACCCAATTATCACAAAAAAAAAAAAAAAAAAAAAAAAAAAACACCCTATAGCATAGATCTAAATTTCCAAAAAAAAATAAAAGCAAGCAAATTCCATGACAATTCACACAAACGCTATGTTTGTTTGCTAAGAAAATGTAGGAAACGATCAAAACAAAACAAAAATCCCGAATGCGAGATTAAAAAAAGAAAACCTAGTCTCAAACTCAAGTATATTTTCGGAGCTTGAAACTTTCTTTATTCTTTCTCTCTCACTTTCCGAGCAACCAAACACTACATACAAACACATGCACACACAAAGAATAACATGAAACCCACGAAAGAGCTCTTGGAGCGGAAGTTCCCGGCGAGAGACAAAAGCCGCTTAGCAACTCGGAGAGCCCCAACCAAATCAGACAACCACGACGACTCCACATCCACATCATCAGAAGTCGCCGTCGCCGCCGACACCGCATCATCCACCGGCCGAGCACGAAACTCTCTGATCTCCTCAAGCAAATGCGTGAGTAGCAAAATCCTCCACACCAAATCCGTCGTTTCCACCATCGCCAACAGCAATACCGGTCGCAATAACTTCCCTGGCGAGCTCAAGCACCAATGGATTCCATGAGTTCAAATGAGAGCTAGAGAGAGCAAGCGAGAGAGAAAGAGAGAGGTGTTTGGAGGCCGAGAAAATGAAGGAAAATGAAAACCTGAAAACTGAAACGTCTGAGCTTCTTTCTTCTTCTTTTTATTTATTATTTTATTTATTTATTATTTTATGGGAAGGGCTAAGTTAAATTTGGGTATATTATTTTTGGGTTAAATGGGTCTCAATGGGTTTCTAGTTAAAACCCAATAATTGTTGGGTTTAATTGGGTTGATGCCCATTTAACCCAACTAATAATTGGGTGGGTTTGGGTTCAATTAGAGAGGGTGGGTTTGGGTGGGCAAATGAGTTTGGGCTTATTTTGCCACCCCTAATTTTAGTCAAGACCAAACAATGCCAATGAGTGCAAGACTCTTGATAGGGTTGCTCACAAGTTGAATCGATTCGGTTTTGGTATTGACCAAATAACCAATCTCTCAAACCAACTTCTTTAGGTGTTTGGTTATCACTCCCATTACCAGCTGCTCAATTGGTAGAAACCATCCAAAAATTGCCTTCAGTTTCACGGTCAAGTTTAGTTGAGATCGAATTTAGCTTACTTGTTTAGCATTCATTACATCGAAAGGTAGTCATCAGCCAGGCTCTCATCGTTAAAACCCTCAATTTGTCCCCATGGCTATCAAATCCAAGAACCAAAGCAGCAAACTCGATCGCTAATTAAGAAAATGTTTTGAACAATCTATGCTGGGGGATTTAGGAGAGGGAGCTAGGGTGATAATGTGTTAAGGTTCAGAACATGTGTCAAGGAAAGGATATAAAAACCATCTCAAACTCCAATAATATCGTGCAACATTTTAAACTTATTATTTAATCGGTCGGATCAGGTTATCAGATGGAAAACTTCCTCATCCAAAACCCACCACAATCACCCAAAAACAAAATAACCCATTAAACCCAACATTCAACCACCAAAAATTTCGAACCTAACCGCGTCTTAATCAAACCAGGCAAGCAAGTTCAAACGGGTTGATTAGCACCTCTAGCTCTTGACATGCGAAAGGAAATTATTGATTGAATTAAATTACTATAAAGACAGCTATTGAGAATAAATAAAACTTATCAATCATAATAGGATATGATCTATTCATAAATTGCATAAAAAAGTTCAAAATTTTAATTTGTGAACTTTGCTTAGTTTTACTGAGGATGTTGATTGACCATCCATCAGTTCAATCCAAGTAGATTATGGCCTACACGTCTACAAAGTTTGACTGTCCTGATACTGTTATGTCCGATGCTTTAGAAAAAGCATCATCTAATAAGAGATTGGGGATCCAAGAAGTGGACCACGTTATAGGGTGGTGTTGATAGCTAAGCAAATATTTAAAAAAAAAACTTAATAGCAAACCAATCCTTAGATTATCAAGCTAAAAGTTAGAGGAACCCTCTCAATCATTGATCCTCTTTTTTCAAATCGGAATCCCTTGAAGCAATGGTTTTGTCCTTAATATCACAATATAGAACAAAAAGACCAAAATTAAAGGATTCCAAATCAAAGTATAAATTTATAAACATACAAAAGAAAACACCAAAAGAAGCCTTCAATCACCCTTCAAAACAACAAAAGACAGCCACATTAAATTATGAAGAAAGACTTCAAAGATAAAAAAGGGCATGGGTGAGCCACGAAAGAAGGATACCTTGTTTATCTGTCTCCCAAGCTAATAACATATTGATGTGCACATCAACAATTACCGTCCATCCAATCCCACTGTACTGTAGTTTTCACTCTTCCAAAATAAAAATAAAAATAAAATAGCTCATGTAATTTCTAAAAGTAATTTTTTTTTTTTTCTTCACTAAAAACTTTCTTTCAATTTACAGTCTGATCATCACATGCTGATTCATAAAACAAAATGATTGACAGCTAAATCCATCAGTACTTGAACATGAGGCAGCAAAAGAAACTTACTGAAACATTATTTCTTCTTGTTCTTAACCTTACCATTACAGAAGAGAGAACCAAACCCAAAAAAACTCACAGTAACTCTAGAAATGTATGGTGGTGTAAGGTTCAAGACAGGACTAATTCGAACCCCATTGCCATAAGATCCACTATTATTCTTCTTTAACGAAGGTCTTTGTGATGAACTGTAGAAATAATATGTACTTGAAGATGATGATGATGATGATGATGACTTTCTACTTGACACAGATGGTTGTTTCTGCAAATGCTGCTTCTGAGTTTCTTTTGTTGAATTCAGCGTTGTTTTTTTGGAATTGGAATTGAGTACTGATGAACCAGTTGAATTGCTTCTTGATAAGAACTGTAATGAGCGAATTAAACCTCGGCTTCTAGAACTGTCACAGTTGAGGCTGCTACTTCGTTTGAACTGCCAGAATGATTTTGATGCAGGCTTTTCATCTTCCATGTCAATACTGTTGGACAAGAACTCTTTGAGCTGCTTCTTTTCACTATTCCCAGTAAAAGAAGAAGAAGGAGAAGGCTGATGTGAGCGAGAACAAGAAGAAACAGACTGAGATTGGGAATGGCGTATTTCATTTTCATCTGGGGTTGTGACATTTTTCTTGATTTCTTTAGCACGAATCTTGCCATTGGAGAAAAGCTCATCAGCTGGAGACAGTTCTTGCACAAAGCTGTTGTTACCAATGCAGAAAACGAAGTCAGAGCTGGAATCCAAGAGGGTCAAGTCTGAGCGCTCAATTGGCAAAACATCTGTCTGGTTCAGATCATAGGAGAAGGAGATTCTTGGGCTGATTCCTGTGCTTGAAATCTCGGAGCAAACATCAACAGCCATGTCTACCGAGTGTCCCCCCAATCACTGCAACCAAACTCTATTTTGAAGAAGTGAAAGCAGTTTTAAAAATGTTGTTGGGCTTTCAAAAAACAAGCTGCAAAGAATGTCAAAGATTTGGAGTCAAAAGGAAGCAAAATGAGAAACAAAAGTCAGAAATTGCAGCCTTACCTTTTCTTTTTGTCTAGAGCTATGAGCATATTGGGATAGGGTGTGATGAATTATGGATGTTAAAGAAAGAGTACCAAATATATTTGATTCCATTCTTCGAAGTTGTCATCAGAAACAAAAAAGAAGAGTAAAGAAGGTGAAAACAGTTGAAATTGAAGGCTTAAGCACCGAAAGGCTACAAAATGATCCCTCTCTCTAGGGGGTTTCCAAAGACACTTTTACTTTAGGAATAAGAACCCCCCAGAATGTGAGTGAGAGATATAAAAGCATCTTCATTTGATCAAGTTTTCTGTTTCTATATGTGATGTTTTACCGTGACTCTAAATGGACATGTACAAAAGAAGGGACTTTAAATACTTTTTGGCAGTTGGCATTAACATTAGAAAAAGACCTTAAAACTTTTTGGTAACACAAGAAATGAATGAATTTGATGGCGATCTCATTGCAATGCATTCTAATAATGCATTTTGATTAGACACATATTTTATATACACATCATTTGTAAAATATTTTGTGCATCTGATCTTTTGAGAGAGAAGGAGGGACCGGGGGGGAACTCATGTGATGTGGCAGCTCTCTTAAGCAATCGGACTTAAATATACTTTGGATTTATAGTACAGGAAGAATATTTCGCACTTACATAAGAATTAATAAGAAGAGAAAAAGATTGGAGTGGTTGAAACTTGAATCTGATTCTAGTTATCAAAAATATCATTAAAAAGTATCTGGATTCCTTTTATTTTGTGTGTTAGAAGGTTGTTAGAATTGGAAAAGTGAGATAGGAATAAAGAGTATAAGTAAAATTAACGTTATTTGGGTTGACAGCCCACAATGAAAAAATTTTAACGATTATATTTTTACTATTAAGATGTGTTACAATAGACCCCAGTGCAGGGCCTATATATTAATTAACCTTAAGCTAGCTTGTGACTAAATATTAATGTTGTAATACTTGTACTACAAATAAGATTATGATTAATTTGCTTGCTTTACAAATATATAGATCCACATGAATTTGGAACTCTTACACCATAATATCTATAACAACCCCCTCAAACTAAATGTGGAAACTTGAGTTTGAAATGCAAAATCGTTAACAAAAAGCTCAATATAGAATGGAATGCATGAAATAGATGTTGACAACGTAGATGGTGGTGATTGACAGCGGAAGATAACTGCTCTGGTCGAATGATAGCTGCACTAGTAGCTAAATTGATGCATTGACAGATAAAAGTGTCGTAGGCGGCCGAATGATGGTGGTATTGTCAAGCGACAACCGAAATGAGACCATCAACTATGGACAACATCACCGATGGCTGGTCAACAATTGTTTCGGGGGCTGTATGTAGTGAGAGAGAGAGAGAAATAGATGACTTACATTCATATCAAAATACCTTTAGCTTTTACATATTTACTATTAAACCACATGTGTTACAATGGATCCTAATCTATGGTATGTTATATATATAATAGCTAACTTTAGACTTGTAATACGTGCACTACAAGTAAGATTAGAATTACTTTCCTCTAGGTGTCTTACCATAATATGTCTAACACTATGAATCCACATGTTACATATTTACTATTAAACCACATGTGTTACAATGGATCCTAATCTATGGTATGTTATATATATAATAGCTAACTTTAGACTTGTAATACGTGCACTACAAGTAAGATTAGAATTACTTTCCTCTAGGTGTCTTACCATAATATGTCTAACACTATGAATCCACATGTCTCTCATTTATAGTAAGTTGAAATTATTGTTTTTAAGTGTGGGTGATGGAAAAGTAGCGATGGAAGACACGGCTGAAGTTCGAGCTAAGGTAGGAGCTCTTAAGGGTAGATGTACTCCTAGTGGGGCTGGTTATAGGAACTCTGACAATCAAATTAGAAATTATTTATTTATTATAAATGTTCACAAAGTAAGTGCATATGAGTTTTTTGCACATTTTAGCTAAAATCTTGTGTTAATATTTATAAGGACTCCTTTAAGGGCATTATAATGGTTTCCGTATCCCCCAAATCCAGAGGTTAGGTCTGACACCACATATTCCTTGGAGAGATTGGGGAAGGGTGGATAAAAGAGGACATTCCCCTCCTTCTGGGTTGTAAATTAAAGTATATGTCAAATAGTGTTTAATGCAAAGACTTTTATAGGTTTACATTGTACTAGGAATGTAAACTTACATTGTAGACATACAAAATGTGATAAATGTTGTACACATTTGCAAAAATTGTACATTTATAAGGACTTCTTTAAGGGTATTGTAAGGCTTTTCCTATCTCCCAAATCTAGGGGTTAGGTTTGACACTGCACATTCCTTGGAGAGATTGGGGAAGGGTGAGTAAAAGAGGACACTCCCCTCTTTTGGGTTGTAGATCCAAGTACATGTCAAATAGTATTTAATGCAAGGACTTTTATAAGTATATATTGTAGTATCAATGTAAATTTACATTGGAGACGCACATAATAATGCGGTAAATGTTGTTCAAATTTGTGAAAAGTGAGTGAAAATATACTTTGCAATATCCTAGCTCACTCATCGTACCAGCCTCATTGGCCGAGAATAGCTACTTTGGCTAACTTCCATGGTCATAGGGGATATTCAAGCTGGGTTGATCTCCATTGTTGAGTAGTCGCAAGGAGGTGGGGGAATGCTCAATCATGATCTCTAATACTATTGTAATAGGGTTTTTAAGTTAGGCATTGTGGTCGGTGCATTCTTTTGCACCGATGGCCTTGACCCAATGAGGGTATCAACATTTTTTTTTTTTTTAAAAAAAAAAAGAAAGAAAAAGAAAAAAAGATGATATAGTCCCTTAAGCACATAATTAAAGTACCCTTAATTATCTTCTCCCATAAATCCCACACTTACAATTGAATTTTGGCTTTATCCTTCACAAATAAGTGAAGATTAATTAGTAAGGATAAAAGGTCCTTAATTAGGGTGATTAACGATGGATCTGACATTACACTTGTATAAGCACTTACAGATTTTTTTTTTGTTTTTTTTGGTATGATGGAGATATTTAACCCTTTTAATGTAAATTAAAATTAGGCTGTGATCTTGTCCTGTTTCTCCTGTACATGACTGACACAAACACAAGGCTGATAATTGAGAGGCCAACAATTACATGCCACACGATGTAGGGTCCAGTCCCTCAAGGATAAATGGAACTTAGCTTGAATTATATACTTTCGTTTCGTATAGGATAATTATTAATGTGTGACTACTGACTAGGTCTCAATGTTTATATCATAAGTGCCCTCGTGATGATGTACCTCTGGATCCACTAATGCTCCATTCTGAGACAAAGAATGACATATGGTTGCCTAATTTAGGGCAACCTAAACGTACGAAACTAAGCCTCTATAGCATCATCAAAATTCAATCGTACTCCTTTCATGCTGAACTTAACCAATTATTCTCTTTAAGGTGATCTAACTTGCTTATCAAAACTGACAAATAAATAAATAATTAAATAAAAGACGTCATCTCCATCTTTACCTACATGAATATCTTCACTTAATTTAATTAAATGTTACCTCAAAATATCTACTACTTCAAAACATCTCCTCAATTGTATATATTTGGGGTTGTAAATAATTCAAACATTCATAAACAACTTCAGTTTGTCTCGATAAAAAGTCCAATTATGTTTTTTTATTTATAAACAAGTCAAGTTTGAGCATTAATTTTAGACTTGTTCAGTAAACGAGTTGAACCCAAGTAAATAAAATTGTTCGTGAACAAACTTGTAAATATTAGGGCTCAATACAAAACAAGCTAAGTCAAGACTCATTTATTTGCTAGTAATAAGTTTGAAATGAGCTAAACAAATAAGCTCATATCTTACTAAAAATTTAATTAACTGGAAGTTGCGAACTCTCGTCCAAACCAAATAGGTTTGATAACAAACTTGACATAAGCTGATAATGTACTTATGTTAGACTTAAGCTCAAAAACTTAAAATTAAGCTAGAGTTTGAGCCTCGAGCTCAGCTTGGCTAATGACAAAGCCAAGATGAGCTCAATTTTTTAAATTTTTTGGCGAGGTCGAGCTCAATAATTATTTGTAAATTTGATACAAACTCAAGCTAAACTTGAACATTTTACTTTTATTGTCGAACTGAATTCGAACATTCATTACTCTACAATCTAGTAGGTTGTAAATTATAAAACAGAAAGAAGTGGAATTAAAAATCTAATTTTTTTTTTTTAATTTTTTTTTCCTTGGCAACGTTGCATGTTGCTTGAAAGCAAAGCAAATGAACAAGATCTCATGTGTTAGCTCATTCACTCGCGAATTGCTGTTTGCCCCTAGAATTTCATTATTGGTATAGACTAGTTGTTGTAAGATAAAATTTAGAGTTGCAAC
This sequence comes from Quercus tomentella, assembly GCA_028535165.1. NCBI lineage: Eukaryota > Viridiplantae > Streptophyta > Magnoliopsida > Fagales > Fagaceae > Quercus > Quercus tomentella. Next base: position 39,946,307 of record JAPQVY010000133.1, read on the forward strand.
GGAAAATAAATATACCTTTAGCCGTAGTTGTTTAAGTGTTTAGAGAAAAAGAAGACTTGTTATATAAAATGTGCCTTCTAGTTTATGACCTTTACCTCATATATTTCTTTTTGATGGAGACAAACTATATATATATATGCTAGAGACCCTTTTATATTTAAGATTTGTTCCTAACCCTCCTTCCATCAACGAGTTTAAAACTTGTAATTTCAAGGTTTTTATTAATCAAAAGGGTTATCCTAATTGAGAGTTGCTTAGAAATTGTTATTCATCATAACATCTTTCACAAATAAAATCCTTAAGACATGAGTTTTTATTTATCACTAGTCGCAGACTCGCGCGTTGTGCATGATAATATTATTGTTTTAGTTATTATTTATTAACAATTGGTTTTTCATTATCTTTTAAGTTAATAAAAACCATACATATACTTTTTCTTAAATCTTTATATATTTATTTATTTAATGTGAATCTTTACATATATAAACTCTATATATTTCACTTCTTTATATACATAAAACCATAGACTACTACTCCATAATGATAGTAGCTACTTAGTTTTATCATTTTTTTTCATGATCTCATTTGTGACGTTTCTTACCATTATCATATATCTAATTACTGATTGATGATTTGCATAACAAAGACGTTAAATGAGAGGTACCATCGTTCCTTAGATTTTCAAAGTAAGGGTGAATAAAATATATATAAATAAATAAATATATATATATATATATATATATATATATATATATATATATATATAATCAGGTTAAATGAAATGTCGAAAAAGGGATTTTAAAATTTTCTAATTTTTTTTCTTATGTAATTTCTATTATTACTGGAGAATGTCTCTTTTTTAGTTATGTTTAAATATGGTTTCCATGGTTAGAGTTTGATTAGTTTTAAGTTTAAATGTAGTATTGCATTTAATTGTTGATTATTGATTTAATTTTTTAACCAAAATTTGATGATGATTCTATTACATTAATAAATATGCATTATTAGTTTCTTTTTTCTATATTTGGTTTGATATCCTCATTAATTTTTTTTTTTTTTTTAATTTAGTGTTTCTATTTGATATTTATTTTGTATTCCATTTTCCCTTTGATGCATTAGGTGTGAGAATGAATGTGTCCCTAACATTTCTCAACTTTATAAGGAAAATTTTATTAATTGAGTTTAAGTAAAATATTATATGTTTAATTTTTCAAAATAAATTAATAATAATATGTCGAAGATAAAACAATATTTTAATCTCACTAAGTTCAAGGTAGTATTCTATTCAATCATTTTGCCAAATTTTTGTATTAAATTTATTGATTCTATCTTCTAATAGACGTTTGTATTAAATGATTTATATATAATTTGCTATTTAAATTAAGAATTATCCGTCATATGTTACTCTTTATTAGCTATAAATGGTACTTTTGGTTTATAAGACAAGATCAACAAAATGTTATTTTTATATAATTATATCTCGACGATATTGCAATGTCATGATGGATAAGTTAGTCTTATTTTACTATATAATCTAAGTAATCATGCATTTTATGAATTTGAAGAGTTATATATTGCGGGATTTATTCATATGTTCATATGATGAAAAAAAATTGTTTTTTCATTTTACTTCATTTTATATTTCCACTTTATGATATACGATTTATTGATTGTGAGAAAGAAAGAGATGCCGATCTATGTTTTGGAGAAAAATACACCTATAAGAGTTGATTCGCATACATATTTATAGTATACATGGTTATAAGTTAGTATAATAGTTCTCACACTATAAAATAAAAGATAAATTTTTTATTGCATTGTGTCTTTATACTAATCCTACTATATATAATATCCAACTACAAAATATATTATGTTACCCTACCCAAAAAAAAAAAAAACTTCTAATTTAAAACATTATTTCAAATAACACATATTAACTTTTAAAGAATATACAATCTAATATAATAATAATAATAATTGAACATATGGAGGATGTGATTGAAATTAATTGTTCAATAAAATAATATGAGAAGAAAAAAAAGTAAAAGTAAAAGATATAACAATAAAAGCCAAATTATCCAAATCATGCTATGTAATATAATAATATTACATTTTTATATACAATCTTTAATTCTTTATAATGCAATATGATAAAATTTAACAATCAAAGTGAACCAAAAAAAAAACCAACTTAAAACACAATTAAATTGCATCAACCTAAAGTAGAGTTCAAAAATACACAAAAATTTATCAACCTAAAGTAGAGATGCAAAAAAAAAAAAAAAAAAAAAAAAAAAAAAAAAAAAAGAAAAAAAAAAAGCACCAAATGTTGAGAGAGAAAGAGAGAGAAATAAATTTTTTGTGAGGAAAAATTATGCATATAATGGAAGAGAGAATGTCAAATTTATATTAAAAGGATAATAATAAAAATAAACAAAATAAAGGAAAATAAATGGAAATATGAAGAGTGATATTAAGATAGAGGGCAATGGATAGTGGGGAGATGAAAAAGTCAAGGGAAGGCGAAAGGTTGGAGAAATTGTAAATGTTAAAAAAATGAGTACAATTTTATTTACTTGAATTTAAATAAAACATTATATGTTTAATTTTTTAAAATAAAAAATAAGAGAAAATATAAATAATTTAATTATATGGACTATGGAGAATGTGGTTGGGTTTAAATATTGAATAAAATAAGATGAGAAGAAAAAATGTAAAAATAAAAGATATAACAATAAACATCAAATTATCTAAATCATATTATGTAATAGAATAATATATATTATATTCTTATAAATTATCTTTAATTTTTATAACGCAATAGGATAGCACTTAACAATCAAAAAGAACAAAAAAACATTTTATCAACTTAAAGCAGAGATGCAGGAAAAATAAAATATAAAAAAATACTCCAAAAAATATTGAGGGAGAGAGAGAGAGAGAGAGAGAGAGGGAGGGAGGGAGGGAGAGAAATAACCTTTTTGTAAGGGAAAACTATACAAAGAATGGAAGAGAGAATGAAAAATTTATAGTAAGATGTTGTAAATATAAAGAGACAAAATAAAGGAAAATGAATGGAAAGATGAATAGTGATATTAAGGCTGGGGGTAGTGGGGAGATAAAAAGGTAAGGGAGAGAAAGATGAAGAGACAAAATAAAGGAAGATGAAGAGAAAGATGAATAGTGATGTAGGGCTGATAGGCCCAATAGTATGTATCTTTGTATATATTGGGCCAGAGGCCTAATCCGAGGACATTAAATAGTCCGAGGACAGGTAAAACACTGTTATGGGAGTCCGTGTTAGTGAATGAAGAGGTGAGATTTGTTCATAAGAGTCCAAGAAGGTGGTTTGAGGATGAATGCCTCCTCGACTGAGCAAAGCCGAGGTCCGACGGTGTGGTCTGCCATTTAGGGCAACGTTCCAAGAGGTTCTGTTGATAAGGATAAGCATCCTAGAAGCACAGGACAGAGGGAAGCCATATAATATCTAAGAGAAAGCTACTACTACCGCATTGAATGCTCTGTAGCTAACTCTTTGGCTGCATTAATGAGGAAATGATACCTGAACTGTAATTTTTAGCCTTACAGCTACTCCCTAAAAATTTCAGGAAGGTGCTGATGGGACAAGAATCAACACCAACAATCTAATCTACACGTGGAGGGTAGAGATGAAAGAGGAAAGATAGTATAAAATAGAAAGAGGACCCTAAGAGAAAGGAATTGGGAAATTGAGAGAAAAACACTATAGCACCAAATTCAAGAAATATATACAAGAACTAATCTCCTCAAATTGTGTCGATGATGATTTTCTGTAAAAAAAAAACCATTCTATCTTTGCTTTATTGTGATTTGGATCCATTATAATTATTACCCAACTCATTAGATCCTAGTTTTCGAACCCATTCTTTACAAATTCATTGTATTAGGCTCTTTGGGCCTAAATCCTTTCTACCTTATAAGCTTAGGATCCAAATTGCATCCTTACAATTGGCGCCGTCTGTGGGGATTTCTTATGTTGTAGTGAATTTAACGTTCAATTATGGTAGGTTTAGGCCTGAATCGATAGGAATCCATGCGATCCCAACGTCAAGATCATTTTCTCAATCTTAAAGGGACTGGGAAGTTAGCGTGCATACCACCCATACTGGCAGGAGCCAGTCTCAAAGTGGGAGCCACATCTCTCATGAGGAGAATATTAAGGCCATGCAACTAGAGATTGACCGTTTGAGAAGGAGGTTGCACTGCGAACGACGAAGACAGACTCCTTCTGATTCTGATTTTCTTCTAATGATGGTAGGGATGGCAGCTACAAGCCCAGGTCAAGGACTCCCCCCAGTGAGTCTTTCTCCTATGATGAGGATAGCCATCGCAAGCGTAGAAGTAAGAGCTCATCTTGCAAAGGCCTGGGAAATGACGCTATAAACATAGCGTTAAACTAGATTTCTAGATCACCTTTCACACATAGGATTGAAGGAGGAAGACTTCCTCAACGGTTCACTCAGCCAACGTTCACCATGTACAATGGTTAAACAGACCCTGTAGAGCATGTGAGCCACTTTAACCAAAGGATGGCTATGCACTCTAAGAATGAGGCCTTGATGTGCAAAGTATTCCCATCCAGTTTAGGGCCTGTAGCAATGAGGTGGTTTGATGGCTTGGGAGCCAGTTCTATTGACTCCTTTAAGGAAATCACCCGAGCGTTTGGATCTCGCTTTGTCACGTGTAGTAGGGTTCCTCAGCCTTTAGACTCCCTGTTATCTATGACCATGCGAGAAGGGAAGACCCTGAAAACATACTCAAACAGATACTGGGAGATGTTCAATGAGATCGATGGGGACTTTGATGATGTGACCATAAAGACTTTCAAGGTTAGCCTACCTGCCAAGCATGATTTGAGAAAGTCATTGACCAAGAAACCTGTAAGGAGTGTGCATTGATTCATGGATCGTATTGACGAGTATAAACGAGTCGAGGAAGACTAGCAGTAGGGGAAAGGGAAGGTTAAGGTTATCCTTTAAGATAAGAGGGATTTCAGGTCGGACATGTACAACAATAATCGGCTCCGAAGAGATTTTGCAGGCCAATCTGGACCTACTGCTACTCAAGTGGTCAGCATGGTATTCCGAGAGCCGATATATCAAGTCTTAGAAAAAATAAAGAATGAGCCATACTTTAAATGGCCAACAAGATGGGAGGAGACCCTATGAAGTGCAATCAAAGCTTTCATTGCCAATACCACTAAGAGAGAGGACATACCATAGAGGATTACAGAACCTTGTGGAATCATCTAGAACAGCTAGTCAGGGAAGGGAGGTTATAGCAATTATTACATCAACTCGATGGGCAAGGGGGCCAGTCAGGATTGGGACCTCGGAGAGATGCTTTTTCAAGAGCCCCTTTAGGCATGATTAACGTTATCCTTGCTGCTCCAGGGAGGACTGGCTCTCATCCCTCTAAGGAGATGTCTGTAGCTTGGCCACCTGCCGAAGACTCCAAATCTGAGCCGAAAAGGGCTAGGATAAAGATCCGACTAACATTGAGTTTCTTGGATAAGGACAAGATCAGCACCATACAGCCACATGATGATGCCCTAGTGGTCACCCTCAGGATAGGGGGTATGATGTAAAGAGAGTGTTGGTGGATCAGGGCAGTAGGGCAGAAATTATGTACCCTAATTTGTACAAGGGGATGAACTTAAAACCTGAGTATTTGACAGGTTATGAATCACCCCTATTGGGTTTTGATGGGAAGGTTGTTATTTCAAGGGGCCAGATTAGACTACTCGTGCAAGCAGGTTCAGAGGAGGTGGAGGTAGACTTCATTGCGGTGGATGCTTATTCTCCCTATTCTACCATTATAGCAAGACCTTAGCTTCATGCCGTAAGGGCTATTTCTTCCACCTTCCACTTGAAGGTGAAATATCCGTCCAGGGATCAGATTGAAGAGTTAGTTGGGAGCCAGGTCATGGCTAGGCAATGCTTGGTGGCTGCAATTATGCATCAGCTTGAAGCTGGGTCCTCGACCTCTACTGATAGGGGTTTGTAGCAATCAAAGACTCCAGTGTTACCTATGGATGAGACATTAGAAAGGGTGAAGTGTGAGGAGTCAGAGAAGATTGTTGTAGATGATGAGTCGGAGAAGTTCTTTCAGGTCAAAACTCAGCTGCCTCCTTAAGAGAAGGAAAAGCTGATAGCATTTCTTAAGAGGAATATCGACGTGTTCGCATGGAGTGCTTACGAAGCTCCTAGGGTGAATCCGAGCTTTATCTACCATCATCTGAATGCCAATACGTCCATCATCCCCAAAAGCCAACCACCTCGACGCTTATCTAAGGACCATTCTAACGTCGTCAAGGACGAGGTAATCAAACTTAAGTAGGCTGGGGCTATTAAAGAGGTATTTTACCCCGAGTGGCTAGCCAATACTGTAGTGGTGAAGAAGAAGAATGGGAAGTGGCATGTATGTGTGGACTTCAAGGATAGACCAGCTGGTGGATGCAACTGTAGGACATCCTCAGATGAGCTTTTTGGATGCCTTCCAAGGATACCACCAAATACCACTGGCTCTGGATGATCAGGAAAAGACAACTTTTGTCACTCCTACTAGAAATTACCATTACAAGGTGATGTCCTTTGGATTGAAGAATGTAGGATCTACTTATCAGAGGATGATGACCAGGATGTTCGAGCCTCAATTAGGCAAAAATATTGAAGTTTATATAGATGATATGGTGGTGAATAGTAAGGTGGTGTTCAAGCACATGGGAGACCTCGGGACTATCTTTGAAATACTGAGGAAAGATAAACTACACCTTAATGCTTCCAAGTGCTCCTTTGGCGTGGGATCAGGCAAATTTCTAGGCTATATGGTTACTCATCATGGAATTGAAGTCAACTCTAATCAGGTTAAGGAAATTAACAATTTGCAGCCACTTTGGAATCCCAAAGAAGTCTAGAAACTAATAGGAATGACTACCGACTTGAATCAGTATCTCACGATCAGCGAACAGGTGCAGACCTTTCTTCCAATTGTTGAATAAGTGGAAGGGGTTTGAGTGGACCGAGGAGTGTGCCTTGGCATTCTAGCAGCTTAAGGAATACCTTTCTCGACCACCCGTTATGTCCAGGCTCGAGGTGGATGAAATTTTGTTTGCTTACATTGCTATGGCTTCCCATGTCGTAAGCTTGGTGTTGATACAGATTGACAATGGCAGAGACCAGTTTATTATGTGAGCAAGTCTTTGCATGAAGCAGAAGTTCATTATTTACCACTGGATAAGGCCATTTTAGCAATAGTACATGCTACACGTAAACTCCCTCACTACTTCCAATCCCACACAATTGTTGTTCTAATCCAACTTTTGCTTCGATCACTACTTTGGAGTGCTGATTACATGGGAAGGGTTGCCAAGTGAGGCATGATCCTAGGGGCTTTTGATATCAAGTATATGCCTTGCACCTCTGTCAAAGGCCAGGTTCTCGCAAATTTGGTGGCCGAGTTTGCTGAATCCCCATTAGAAGAGGAGATAGAGAAGTAAGACATGGATGGAAAATCAATTGGCATGGTCTCCTTGCAAGAACCTTTATCCTGGAAGGTATATGTTGATGGTGCAGCGAATCAAAGAGGATCTGGAGTGGGGCTAGTTTTAATATCTCTTGTAAAGATCACTATTCAAAAGTCCTTAAGATTAGGTTTCTCAGCCACAAATAATGAGGCTGAATATGGGCTCTATTGGTAGGAATGACCATGGTTTAGAAAATGAGAGGAAAAGCGGTGAAGATATTCTCTAATTCAATGTTGGTTATAGGCTAGGTGAAGGGGGAGTTGGAGGCCAGGGATATAAGGATGCAAAAATATTTAAATCAAGTTAGAAACTAACAATCAGGGTTTAAGTCTTTCAACTTACTACACATCTCTAGGAGCGGAAACACCCATGTTGATTCTCTGGCCACTCTTGCAACCTCCTCAATGCAGAACTTGTCTCGGGTTATCCTTGTTGAAGACTTGTGCAAATCTACTGAAATCAAGAAAGAGATGGTCCAAATTCATCAAATTAGAGTGAAACCTAGCTAGATGGATTCTATCATGCTATTCCTTAAGGAGGATATCTTGCCCGAAGGGAAATCCAAGGTTGACAAAGTGCGAAGAAAGGCTCCTTGGTTTTAGTTGTCCGAGGATCAAAAGTTGTAGAAGCGCTTTCTTTCTTGGCCATATTTATTATGCATACACCTTGAGGCATCAAAGCTACTCTTGGAGGAGTTACATGAAGGGATTTGTGGAAGCCACACAGGAGACAAATCCTTATCTCACAGAGCCCTCACTCAAGGATATTGGTGGCCGAACATGCAAAAGGAAGCACAAGAGTACGTGAAGAAGTGTGACCAATGCCAAAGATTTTCCATAAACATTCATCAACCAAGAGGAGTCCTTAATCCTCTATTCAACCCTTGGTCATTTGCTCAATAGGACTTGGATATTGTAGGGCCTTTCCCTAAGGCTATTGGGAATAGAAGATGGTTGTTGGTCAAGACAGATTACTTCACCAAGTAAGTTGAAGCTGAACCACTGGAAAATATCAAGAACATGGATGTCAAGAGATTTGTTTGGAAAAATATTGTCACCTGGTTTGGGATTCCTCATACCATCATCTCGGACAATGACCTTCAATTTGACAGCAAAGCCTTCAAAAGGTACTATTGTGACATAGGCATTACGAATAGGTATTTCACCCCGGCTTATCCATAGGGCATTGGACAAGCCGAGGCTATCAATAAAGTCATAGTGAATAGACTCAAGAAGAGATTGGATGATGCAAAAGGAAAATGGGTGGGAGAGCTGTCACACGTCCTTTGGACATATCGGACTATACCTCGTAGGTCAACAGGGGAGACCCCTTTCTCAATGACTTATGGAGCTGAAGCTGTGATTCCTTTGGAGACCGGATTCCCAAAATTGAGAACGAGTTCTTTCACTCCGGGCAACAATGATGGGCTGCTAGAGAAGAGTTTAAATCTAATTGAAGAGCGAAGAGAAAATGTCATGGTTCAATTGGCGTATTATTAACATAAGCTCAAGCAATGGTACGATGCCAACGTGAGATTAAGGCCATTAGCGCCTGGAGACTTGGTATTGAGAAAAGTTCTGGGTACTGCAAAGAATCCAGCATGGGGAAAGTTAGGCCCCAATTGGGAAGGACCATATCGCATCACTTCGATGGTTGGAATAGGTGCATATTATCTTGAAGATCTGGATGAAAATGTTGTACCACGCCCCTAGAATGTAAATAACTTGTGAAGGTATTATTATTAATGAAAGTTTCTTCTGTCATATTTTTTGTTTATTACATTATGCGTCATACTTCTTATTTGCTTAAGTGCTAAACAGAACCTTAGTCATGCCTGGCTCCTCGGACCACATGCTTTAGGTAAATTAATACTTCATCTCATTTTTCTAAGTGTTAAACAAAACCTTAATCATGTCTGGCTCCTCGGACCACATGCTTTGGGTAAACTAATACTTCATCTTGTTTTTCTAAGTGTTAAAAAGAAATTTAGTCATGCCTGGCTCCTCGGACCACATGCTTTGGGTAAATTAATACTTCACCTTATTTTTCAAAGTGTAAAAGAAAATCTTAGTTATTTCTGGCTCCTCGAACCACATACTTTGGGTAAATTAATACTTCCTGGTATTTGTTTAAGTATCAAATAGAATCAGCCATGATGAATGGCAAAGACCTTCATGGTAGTAACTTGAGCAAATGGACATTCATGGGCATCACGTAAAGCATTTGTAAGTATATCAAGTATATCTATTATCTGTTTGAGAATTGATTGTCTCTCTAGTCCTTTAGACTTACTAATAAGTGGGGGATTAAGTGGAGTCAGGCATGTGTGGATACTCTATCATTATGTATGTTTTTGGAGTAAAAGATACATTTTGTTGAGATTTCAAACACATTATCATTTACACAAATAGCTAAGTGAACTGTGTCTCACTTTTTGTATTGGTTAAGTGTTAAATAAAATAGAAACTGTATCAAGACTTATATGAGTACCACAAGAGTAAAGAAAATATTCATATTTTTCATTAATTTAAGCCTTAGAAATAGGTAGAGTAGTTACAAAAGATCAGGCTGATTACAAAACTTGGAAACAGAAATAACATTAAAAAAAGAAAAAGAAGAAGAAGAAGTAAGAAAAGACAAGACAACTCAGGGCTTCATTTTTATTACAAGCTTGTTTTTCAAAGTCTTGCCAGGTTGGGTGGAAGTTGCCGTGAAGGATGTTGGACCCTTACCCTTGAGGTCCTCCTTGGTAGGAATAGAGAGAGTTGTCAAGACAATCTCCACATTGTGGGAGGCCTCTTTTTCCTTGGATTGGTCTTTAGGGGCAGCTGGGGGCTGGATGGCATCATGGGCCACTTCCTTGGTCACCTTGGCTGGCTTCACAGTAACCTCAGGCAGCCCTGCCTCCTTGGATGGGCTTTGGACTGAAGCGTGAATGGCTAGAGGGTAGTATGCACTTTCTGCTCTCCTAAAGGTAAAGGAGGCATCAACCCCAACTTGGTTGAGGGCCTCGTTCCACACTTGGAGGCAGTAATATCTACACAACTTCGAGACCTCAACCCTAAGGGCTTCTTCAGTCTTTGCCACTTCCACTTCGTACCTATCTTGCTCTGCTTGATCCTTGGCCTTCTCAACCTCCTCTAGTTTCTTTGACATGGCTTTTATTTGATCTCTAAGGCGGCGAGATTGGCCTCGATCTAGCGGAGCTACTTGCGTTGGGCTTCAGCCTGCTTCTCTACCCCATCTAAGGCTGCCTTAGCACTTTTCCTGTCCCTTTAGGCCTCGGTCAGCTTGGCAATTAGCTCTTGAGACTTCTTATCTGCCACCCTAAAGGCCTCCACGGTAGCTATGCGTCGGGCTTCCTCATCCTTCATCAGCCGGTGTGAGGTGTTTACTATCTCCTCGACCCTATGTGTGGATTGGACAACCTTTCAAAAAAAAAAAAAAAAAAAAAGATGAGGGTTAGAGAAAACGAGAATAAGTATTAAAAAAAATAATTAAAAATTTTTTTTAAAAAAAAAGAGCAATTAGGGAACTCACCAAGGCAAGGTCCCTCTTCAAATTGAGGAAGACCTCGTGCTTCCTTATCGGACAGATTCACTTACACTAAACTAAACCAAATTTAAGATTTTAAATTTCATTGTCTAACCCCATTGGGTTCTAAATTCAATTGAAAATTTTCCAGGACACACTCTATCTACAACCAAGAATTTAAATTTTCCCGCCACAAAGTCAATGAACTATAACACGAATAAGAACAATAAAAAAATATAATGCACAGATTACAACTACATTGAAATGCTGAATTACAATACCATTTCAAAGCTCCATAAAATATTCAGACCAAAATCATAGAAAGATTGACAGATATAACTAACCTGTTTTGGAGTTGAATCGGCTAGAAGCTTTACCCCAATCGGTGATGAACTTTTGAAAGCAATACAAGACCCACAACCAAACGTCCAATCCCTAACCCAAACCAAAACCTAATAACCCATTGTTTATACCCATGGAGCTTCAGTCTGACCCAAATGGAAGCCTAATCCCCTCCCTTGAATCTTTGTTTTTGATATGAGCAAATGGGTTTCAAGACTGGGTTTTTGGGTTCGGTCAGGGAGAGAAGAGTGGATTCGATTAGAGGAAGAAGATAAGAGGTTGGGTTTGTGATTGTGGGTTCGATCAGGGAGAGAATAGCTTGGGTTTGTGATTGTGGGTTCAGTCAGAGGAAGAAGAGAAGAGGTTGGGTTTGTGATAGTGGGTTCGGTTAAAGGGAGAAGGAAGAGCAGATGGTCTTGGCGACATGGGTTGAGGGAAGGGAAGCAGTGGCTTGGGTTGAGGGAGAACTAAGAAAAAAAAAAGCAAAGAGGAGGTAGAGGCATGGGAGAAGGGAGAACCAGAAAAAAAAAATAAAAAAAGAGGGAGAACCAGAATAAAATAGCACAAAGAGGATGAAAAGAAAAGGAAAAAGGTGGAGCATGAGATTTTTTTTTTTTTTTTTTAAGAAACAAACACACAGAAGGGAGAGAGAAAGAGGTTCTAACACAAAGGCACACCACAACTCCACTCAAAAGCCATGGTAACTTTTAGGGGAGAGTAGGGTAAGTTATACTACACATAAACACTCTCTTAAGCAATGTGGGACAATTACTCTTTTTTTTTTTTTAGAAACAAACACACACACACAAGGGAGAGAGAAAGGGGTTCTAACACAAAGGCACACCACAACTCCACTCAAAAGCCATGATAACTTTTAAGGGAGAGTGGGGCAAGTTATACTACACACAAGGTGAAGCATGAGATGAAAAGAGGAAAAGAGGAAAATGGCACACGTGTTTGATTAAACAAATAAATTTTTTTTTTTTTTTTTTAACATCTTGCTACAGTGGGCTACTAGAGATAGCAACCTACTATTGCTAGATGTCAAAATTTTTAGCATATAGCACCTTTAATGTATTATGCTTTTTTAGAATCAGATGTTAAAAAATAGCATATTTAACATTTGAAACCTTTGATGAGAATGCTCTTATAGCTTCGTAGAATATAGGATATCTTACATGACAAAATCAAATCACTACTTCCAAGTAGTATGTCATTCATATATAGGTGTAAAAACAATACATTTACTTCCACTGATCTTAAGGTATATACACCAACTAATAATGTGCCCAATAAAACCAAATGGCACAACAAAGTTGGTAAACCTTTATATACCATTAGTGAGATACCTATATGCCTAAATTTTGAAAAGTATAACTTTTATTGGGGGTCAAACCTTAATGGATCTTGTAAATTAATATTAATAGCTTTCACAAAACCTTTAGCTTTATAGGAATAAATTCCTAAGTTCTTACTCTTGATCAATTAGATCACTCTCACCCTTGTACTTAATTTCTCATTTGACATATTTTATTCAATGAGATGGGTGATTCATCCACATGAGTACCAAAACATAGATCTACAAACCAAAAGAAAATAAACTTTAATGCTATGAAACTTAAACTTTAATTCTAAATTAACCAATGTTAATTTAGTAGTAAATTCGACCTTCCTATGGGCAGAGGTGCATCCAGCATGGATTTCTTATAAAACTTTATTCATAAAACTAGTAAATATAAACACTAAGAATCAAATTTTCCATACCTATGGGCCTAGGAATAATCTCAACTTAATGCTACATTCACCATTTTATTCCAATTAAATCATAAAAATAATAACCTCCCTACGGGACCAACATGAATTAATTGCCACTTAGATGCCTTTATTCCTAATGAGATCTTATCAAAATTTCTTGATGTGATTATCATCATGGTTTAGGATGCTATGGCCACTCCCATGTCATTTCGATATTCGCTACTTCAAATAGCATCATAAAGATCAACAAATCCTCATGTTGATCATGACAGTATGCACCCAAAATTGATATGAAATAATATTTTACAACATGGTAAGTGCAAAGAAAGCTAAAATGTGCTTAAACAAACTCCTCACTTCAATGATCCAAACCTCATATGTAACAATAAACTTTATGAAATAGTTGCAAACTTACATGCAACACATTTATCCCCATAATTTATTGTAAAACGTTATGGTTTCCAAAACATAAGGATGATTTGTGTTATCATGCCAAATATAGTGGACCACAAAAATAGTCTCTAAAGCAATTTACAATTGAAAATTGTACAAATTATTGAAGCATGTTTGTCATATGAGCCACCATACTGTCACAAATTATTTTCCAAATAATCGAGATTTTATATCTAGGAAACAAACATAAATACTTGGATGAGCACTTGATAAATATCAAAATCAAAATCAAAATCAAATTTATGAACACTTGAAGTGCCTAGGCATGTATTTTAGTCAAATTACCCACTAGTCCACATTAGCATATCATCAAATACTATATTTGGACAATTTAAGATTAGAGAAAATAAAGTCCTACAACATATCCACCTTTGAACCTATCCAGTTCTATATAAATAATAATCTTGTGAGTTTCAAATTGATACTTCCAATCTCAAAACTCAATGGTAATTCGTTATACATATACCAGTAAAGATGCAAAACAAAACTTGTTCTCTAGGATTTAGAGTACACATGCTCTATATTTGCATTCAACATAACTTAAATTTCATCCCAATATTAAATTAGTGCATACAAACTTTTACCATACAGATATACGGCAATTGGAAATAATAGAAATTTCATTAACTAAAATTACTAAACAACATAGTATAAAGGATAGCTTTGATACCAAATGTAAGATAAAATTTAGAATTGCAGTGGAAAATAAGTATATCTTTAGCCATAGCTGTTTAAGTGTTTAGAGAAAAAGAAAACTTGCTATATGATAATGTATATATAAAAGGTATCTTCTAGTCTATGGTCTTTACCTCACATATTTCCTTTTGATAGAGACAGTCTATATATATAGGCTTGACTAGGGACTCTTTTAAATTAAGATTTGTTCCATAACCCTCCTTCTATCAAGAAGTTTAAAACTTGTAACTTCAAGGTCTTTATTAACTAAAGGGGTTACACCAATTGAGAGTTACTTAGAAATTGTTATTTACCATAACGTCTTTCACAAATAAAATTTTTAAAACATGAGTTTTTATTCATCATTTAAAGGTGAGCCACGTAAAGTTTTCTTAAAATCTTACTGATATCATTAATTCTTCGTTGGTTTGACACCTAGGCTATGTGACAAATACACAAAAAGAAAAAATCTAGAGTTTCCAAGAGGCATTGAACTAGCAAGAATAGAGGGAGGGCAAATTGTCAGACTGTCACTCTGTAAGCATTAATCATTCTTTGGAGGGTGGGCACATGTTAATTCAACACTCAAATCCCCCTAAAACATTTGACATCTCCGAGTCCCAGGATAGATTTTTTTACTTCCTTTGCAATCTTCAAGTATTTGGTCCCTGCAAATTGCAATTGATAGGCCAAAATATTGGGTCCGGCTCTCCTCCCGTTTCAAACTCTCATGTTTTCTCCAGTTTTAATATAGATGAAAGACACCTTGTAGACCAACAATCTAAAGGCTAAAAAAAACCCATGTCATTCTCTCTCTCTCTCTCTCTCTCTCTCTCTCTCTCTCTCTCTCTCTCTCTCTCTCTCTCTCATTCTATCTCAATTATAGACCAAGCAAACCCACTGTCATACTCATACACCCAACACGTGAAATACAATTTTTTTTCTTCTTTATAATTTGTCTTTCTTTCCCTTTCCTTGCTCCAATCTCTCTCCAATATCATCACTGTCAACCAGGTATTAAAGCTAAGACAAAATCTCGCTAGAGAAGAAAGCATCACCCAAATGGGAACAAAATCTTTTGGACATATTCAAAGAACCCAGAAGAGGTAAAGCAAGAACTCTCTCAAAATTTGTCTCTCCGTCTCCCTCAAAAAGAAACCCCAAGAATAACCTTGCAAAACCCATAACAGTAAAATCAAAGAAATTTAAGCCACATACCAGGACCCATAATCAATCACCCATCCATCAAATATATCACAAAATGAAGTGCTAGAAACAAAAAGAGAGAAGAGTAATCATGCAACAGTGATGAAATCAGTAGCAAGAGGGAGAGACATAGACGTTGGAAATTAGGAATATAAAATCAAAGAAAAATTTGTTGAGCTTCTAAGTATTTGCAATAGCAATCTTGATGTGCTAGCCACGCGTCTTAGATGGTGTCTTTGGCATTATTTCCGACAACTCCTTGCCATCCTTTGCCAATGGTGTTGGGTGTATGTATGATAGTGCCTAGTGGGTTTGCTTGAGCCACGAAAACTTCTAAGTAATTGAGAGAGAAAGAGACACAAAATTGAGAGAGAATGACGTGGGGTTTTTTTAGCCTTTGGATTGTTGGTCTACCAAGTGTCCTTCATCTATATTAAAACAAGAGAAAACATGAGAGTTTGAAACGGGAGGGGAGTCGGACCCCAAAATATTAGATCAGTTGTGCATCATATATATATATATATAAGGAATCCTCTCACGGCATGTGGATCCCACACTAGTGTGTAGAGTTTTTTTTTTTTTTTTTTGAGAAACTAGTGCGTAGGGGTGTTCATGGTGCATTGTAGTGCAATTTTGAGCCATTTTTAGCACCACACTTCATTTTTACAGTTACATATGCAGTGTAGAGCGATGCGGTTTGAAACTGGTATATTTTTCAAATTTTGGGATTTTCCTGCCTAGTCCAAAACAAATTTTTCCCTTTGTATTAGGCCAAGCTTTAAACTATTGTGCTAGTTTTCTTTATTTTAGGCTGCCTTTCCTAATCAACACTTGGAGAAATTATACAGTCCTTATTGTGGACCACATCACTTGTTCACCATTTCACTAAAAGGCTCCCACTTGTTTAAAATTGCTGAGTCAATAATTAGTTTTTGTTTTAAAAAAATTCCTGAGTCAGCAATTTTAAACAGGTGAGAGTCTTTTACTGGAATGGTTGACGACGTCACTTATTCACCATGAGAACCTTATAATTTCTCCAACACTTGCTAGGGTTATTAAACTTTTTTTTTTTTTTTTTTTTGAAAACTAGGGCTATTAAACTCTTGATAATATATAAAATATTAAAAAATAAATATATTAATATATAGAGAGGGTGCAGTGCGGTGCGATTTGTGTAGTTTTCTTATTATAAAACTGCAACTACACTGCACTAGGCAGTGCACTGTTACTTGCGAAGCGGTACAATTAAACCATTTTACAAGCAATTTTAGTACAATTTTTGCGATTTGTGCAATTTTTACGCTTGGTGAACACTTCAACCAGTGCGTTCTAGAGTATCTCGCTGCATCAATCTAGCTAACACATAAAGCTTTACTAGTGGTCCTTTAGGCTCTGAGAAGCGCTGGATTTTCCAATGTGCATCTTTGCTAATCCGTGGTCAGTAGTAACTCAGTGGGTGTCAAGTCATTATTTAAATTAATTCTGTTGCACGGACTAAGGAAGAGGGAGTTCTCGTTTTATGTACTTCGGTGAATTTCTCTTTGACAATTCTTCAGGCGCCGTATCAAAAGCAAGGGTAGGAAACAAATGATAATTGGTCAGACCTTACATGATTTCATTTATCTTAAGGTGGGACCATCAAATTAGAATGCACCAGCTTTTAGCATTAAAAAAAAAAATGCACCAGCTTTTAGTCCCACGCGTGTATTTTGCAAAATTTAAGGTGGTACCATCAAATTCTCTTACTCCACCTCTTTTTTCTTTTTATTTTGCAAAATTTAAATACCATAGTTTAAGGGTGGTAATAAATTAATAAATTATAAACCATTAACTTTCAAAACTAATAAATTAAGTATACTGTACTCCAAAAAAGTAGTGAAAACAGCTAGGAAATTGGCATATTCAAGTCGAGGGCTCCCAAAATTTCAGGTTAGCGAAATACTTTTTAAGCGTTAAAAGGGAATTCATCAAATGGAACAAGACAAACTTTTGGCAATGTTAAGCATAGAATTAAGAGCATCTTTAGCAGCTTGTCTAAATTTTTATACTGTTTGGATAGTGAACAGTGATATTTACCTTTTACCTATTTATTTTTTCAAATACATTTTTCAACAGATTCTCTATCATTTCTCCACCTCATTTAAATATTATTTCTTTATTCATTCTTTATTCTTTTTTATTCTTTATTTATTTTTTCTCTATTCATTATCAATAATTATATTTTTCAATAAAATGTGAGACGTACATAACATTTTTTGCAATACTTTCACAAGAATCATAACAAAATCTTATGTGGAAGTTTGTTACTAGTTCTAATTTGAACCTACTGAAACCTACCATTAAAATTATTTTTTTACTCACCAATATTAGCTAATAAAAATCTGTTACTTAAGATTTATTGTGAAAATATTGTGGTACCTACTTTTCAAATACAATTTCTAACAGATTCTCTATCATATCTCCACCTCATTTAAATATTATTTCTTCATTCATTCTTTATTCTTTTTAATCTTTATTTATTATTTCTCTATTCATTCTCAACAATTATATTTTTTAATAAAAAATTTTATGTACACAACATTTTTTGCAATACTTTCACAAGAATCATAACAAAATCTTATGTGGAAAGTTGTTACTAGTTCTAATTTGAACCTACTAGAACCCACCATTAAAATTATTTTTTTACTCACCAATATTAGCTAATAAAAATCTATTACTTAAGATTTATTGTGAAAATATTGTGATAGCATTTCTCAATTGTCATTTCTTATTCTTTATATTATTTTTCCTTTCTTTCATCCATAAGTTTTTTTTTTCTCTTGTTTTTTCTTCACCACACACGTATACCCACTCCTATCTCTATCCTCCCTTTTTTTTTACTTGATTCCAGAACCTCTCTCTCTCTCTCTCTCTCTCTCTCTCTCTCTCTCTCTCTCTCTCTCTCTCTCTCTACTTGATTCCAGAACATTCTCTAACTCTCTTTGTGATAAGAAATGGAGAAATAGGTGGAGAGAAAGAACAAGCAAGAGATCTTGCTTGCTCCACCGTTGATCGAAGGACACAGGCTGGCGAAGAATCGGTGTTCATGTGCCAAGCTGCGCCTTCCACTCCGCCGCCGCTCGTCTTCCTCCCCAACGCAGCCCAGATGGGTCAGATGGCTTGTGTCTTTTTTTTCTTTTCTTTTTTTTTTGCTTTTATTGTTATGATTTGATCAATTTTAAGATTGTGTTTCTGAGTTTGTATTTTGATTATGCTTGAGTTTAGAGATGTTTGAGAGAAAGGATTGTTGTGTTTGTAGCTGTTGTGAATGTTTGTAGCCGTGGTGAGAGGAGAGAGAAAGAATTTTTTTTTATTGAGTTGTATGATTTTTTTTAAGTAGAAAAATTCATTTGGAGTTGCTACAGTGTTCTCTAGATCAAGAGAACTATTGTAGCAACTTCAAAATAATTTTGGAAAAGTTTTGCTTTTAAAGAACCTGTTGGAGTGAGTTTTTGATGTGTTTGTTCTCCAAAATTGGTTTTGGAGAACTTATTGGAGATGCTTTAAAGAGGTGGAAATAAGGATTGGCTACAAGGTCTAGAATCTACTCAAGCCAATTTAGGTTCTGTTTAGTTGGAAGGAAGGAAAAGTGGGAGGATAGAAAATGGGGAGAGGAAAGAAAATATTTTAGTTTCCCTCATTTGCGTTTGGTTGGGAGGGTGGAAAAGTGGAGGTATGAAAAACTTTTTATTTGGTTGAGAAGAAAAATGATAAGATTGAAAATAAAGTTTGTATAAATTTAACATCATGTCTCTATTAAATAAATAAAAAAAAGTAACACATTATACTTTTGTTGATACCTATTTTTGATAAAAAGAGCTCAATAGCAAAAAAGCCCAATAACAAGCAAAAAAGGAATGCAAGAAGAGATTAGTAAGTAACGGCAGAAAACAAAGGGCTGTAAAAGCCTGAAAGTAAGAAGAAAAAGAAATAAGGCCCAACGGGCCAATTTGGCAGGAAATAGCAACAGCAAGCCACAGGCCCAAGAAAGGGCAAAAGTGGGGCAAGCATAATAAGCCCATGCCATTCTCCATAAAAGATGAGCATGGGCAGATAGGATGTAAGAGCAGAATGAGACAAAGCCAAATATCAACAACAGGAACAACATGGGAAAGAAAGAAGACTAAAGTAGAAAGTAATAAGACAACCACATCTTGGCTAGAGAACTACCAACATGTATCTAGCCAATGCAAGAAAGGTGGGCGCATGGTCAAGGGATTTGCAAATGGTGTGATTTGATGGAGGGGGAGAAAAGGCCTATTTTCAGTATCTAGCTAAGGCCTCTTTTGGGAGGTGCTCTGTTGGGAAGGCATTTTTTCCTAAACTAGGTAGTAAATGGCTGGGACCACCTGATGCATGCCATAGAAATAGGTAGAGAAAGCCCCAAGGCTTTACCCGTTGGAATGAGAGAGAGAGAGAGAGACTCGCGGCCGAACCAAACGGTTAAGGGTTTGTCATGAAATGAGTAATGGAAGAAAGAAAAAGCACTGGGCATGCCCAGGCGTAGTGGAGGAAGAGCAGCCAGTAGGTCAATGGGCAACTCTAAAGAGGTGTTTACAGCAAAAAATAAAAATGGTTGGTGAGCAATATAGGTAAAATAGAGAAATCCCACGAGCTTAACCCAGTATAAATAGGAACAGTAGTCATAAATGGAAGAGGGAATAAGGACAAAGGCAAGAGATAGAGGGAATTGAAAGAGAAATAATAGAGAAAAAAGAAAGAGTGATGTAAAAAGAGAAAAGAGTGAGCACAGCAGAAAAGGCATGCATCAATAAGCCATTTTTTCCCTCCCTCTTATAGTAAACCCACTCTTTTGTAATCCCAACGGAACAACAAGTAGCTATCCAGACTCATTCCCCAAGATGCACAACTTTGATGGCTTAGCCCTATAGCAAGGTTGTCCAAGTTGGGGTTTAGGCTCTCTTTAGTTCACTTCCTTCGGGAAAATTCGTCTTTTTATATTCTGCTGTATTAATTGCTCTTCTAACTAACATTTCTACTATAACTAACATTTCTGCTATAAGATATTCATTCTTAAATCTATAAACATGTGCTGACATTTTTGGATTAATATACATGTATTTGTTAATGCTTATTGTTTTTATTTTTGGATGTTGGTTTTGTGCACAAACTAGCCCTTAGCGAGGTCCTGTTAGAATAGTGGGCCAGACCCAACTTTTCGACCCATAACAGAACGGGCCTTAGCCCAAAAATACAAAAGGCACCTACAATTTGTTGAAAATTGTGTATAGATGGGCACTTAATTAAAATAAAATAAAAAATAGCATGAGAAATTAACCCAAAACTGTTTTCTAAAAAAAAAAAAAAAAAAAAAAAAACCCAGCCAAAATTGATGAAAAAAAAAAAAAAAAAAAAAAGAGGAAGATGAAAGCTAACACGTCCATACAAAATCAAAATCAAAGAAAAAAAAAAAAAAAAAAAAAAAAAAAAAAAAAAACCCAACACATGATGCTTAGTAACAGAGAAAGAAAACATCAAAGGAAAAAAAAGGCAGCAGACAAAGTCCAACGTGAGGGGTATTTTTGTCAGCTCATTTTCATGAGCTTCCCCTTCCCTTTGGTGGGCTCGGATAAAAAACACATGGCCCCACGACAAAATTTTCCACTCCCCCTTAGAACCAAACACCAACTAAAACTTCTTTCTTTTCACTTTTCTCTCCTAAATTTTCCATCCTTCCTAAAATTCTTCCAAACAAACACACCCTTAGAGTCGGAAGTTGCTTTTTTCTTGGGATTGAGTGATTGGTTAGAAAGGGAATGAGATTAGATGCCCTCAAAGAGGGGGGATTGGAATTCAAATTTTTTCATTTGTCTTTCATAGTTAGAAGGCACGGAAACAATAATGCGGATTTCAAGTTACATTGTGGTCAATGGATTCAAAATAGAAAGGAAATGGAGAAGTACTTTGCTGATTAGTTTAACAAAGTATTTTGTTCCTCATGCCCTCAAGTCCCGTCAAAGCTAAACGACTTACTTCCTTCCAGCATAGTGGAAAGGGAAAATAAAATATTAATCAATGTTCCCTCCCACGATGAGATCAAAAAGGTTATCTTTGACATGAATCTACTAAAAGCGCCTAGTCCATATGGTCTTCGTATGTTATTTTTAAAGCATTTTTGGCCTACAGTGGGATCACAAGTTATAGCAGTTGTACAAAGATTCTTTTGGGATGATTGGATGTTAACGAAGAATCGAAGATGAACCATATAGTAGGGGTCAGGCCAAACGGGGTTATGGCCTAAAGCATGTTACAATCTGTTTGTATATGTGGGAACGGGAAAGGAAAGTTCACAATGGGAAATCGAAAGAGAAAGGATATCGAAATTGGATGGTTGCGTAAGAATAATGCCTGAAACACACACACAAGCTCATAAATTGGATTATCGGAGGTGGCTTTGTTCCTTCGACTTATACATGCAATGATGGGAAATTCAGGTTCTTTCTAGGAATCTTTTTATTTTCTCTCTTTCCCTAATTTTTTAGAACCCCTTCCCTTATGGGTCTTCCCCTATTTATATTAATGTAAGTAGTGGGCTTATAATGATAGAGGCCTTGCCCTTTCAGATGTCATATTCCCTTTTTAGAATCATAATGGGAGTATGCGTTTGGCTTACTATTCAGATCGAACACTTCAGCAATTAATGTGTGGGCCCCTGTTGTCCCGTTGTGACATTGCCACTACATTTATTCCTCATAAATTAGTGTCATATCTTGAGGAATGTGCTTGGTTAGGGTGCATTACTAGGTAGTGTAGTTCCTTAACCAGATACTTCATGCAAGTTTTCCTCGGCAAGCCAACTCAAGTGAAATTCTCCTTGGCGAGTGCAGTTGGGCCAAATGAAGCTCCTTAAGATGATTCGTGACTTGATGGGCTGGGCCAAAGTGAACCTCTTTTATCAATTGGGCTTTCCCTATTTTTCATTAAGTTTGTGGCTATTGGCCCAATATCAATGGGGCAATTTATTACCCCTCACACATTCTTTTATCAACTTGATTCCCAAAATCCTAGGTGCGTGTAATTTTAACCAATTCAAGCCAATAAGCTTGTGCAATATTTATTACAAGATTATTTCTTAGATCTTTGTGAAAATATTGAGATCACTATTACGAAATATAATAATAGACCTTACATAGGCTGCCTTTGTACCCAACTGATGGATCATGGAAAATGTTGTTATTGCTCAAGAGGTAGTGCGTAACTTCAAGCTCGTGATCAAGAAGAATGGAAGCATTAGATTTAAGATGGATTTTCAAAAAGCTTACAACAAAATGGAGCACGGTTTCATTATAGGGGATTTTAGGTTCTGACCCAACTTGTTCTATGTGTGTGTATAAATATTGAATAGATACTAGATATTTTCATTATATTGAAATTGAGGTACAACAAGGAGAAAAGACAAATTACAGGAAATCCGTAGTGGGTTTTAGCATTTTGACCTGTCAATTAGGAGTAGATTAGGGAGCAAAGGAGGATCACTCCCTATCCAAGTCTGTGATGTCCTTGTGCTTCTTGTAACTTGGGCTAATTCATGTGCTACCCTATTATACTCCCTTTTCAGATGATTCACTCTTTGTTGATGCCCATTTTTGGCAAAAGGGCCCAATGGTAGAAGAAGCCCAACAATATCAAAGAGATGGAGAAAGAAAATAGCAAAGTAAAGATCATTGGGCCAAAATGGCAGGAATAATGGTCCACAGGCCTACAAAAGAGTAAAAAGGCCCCCAAAGAAAGCAAATGGGCCCAAAGGAGCCCTAAAGAATGAAGTAGTAAGCCTATAGGAATCATAAGAAATAGAAAGAAAGCAAAAACGGGCTGGAGGAGCCCAAAGAAAGGAATTAGTAATTGGGATTGGTTCAAAGCCCAATAAACCCAAAGGTAAAGGATGTGGTAATTGGGCCGGGGAAGCCCAAAAGATTAGCAAAAGCCTATGGAAATGTAAGAAATAGGAAAAAATGAAATGGGCCAAGGATGCCTCAAAGAATGAAATAGGGTCGAGGATGCCCAAGGAATAAAATGGGCTAGGGAAGCTCAAGATGTTATATGAACTGACCCAGCAGGAATACTGTGTAGTGTAAAGTAAAGGAAGGAATAACATATGAAATTGGCATGGCAGACACTTCAACCCGCAAGCCCAGAAGTGGTATAGTAAACGAGGGTAAACAACATTATAGCAGGAACAATGCAGTGGCATGGCAGGAGCACCAGCTAGCCCACAGACCAGAAGTGAAAGGACATATAGGTCGAATTAAAGAAGAGAAAGCTCACACCCAAGTAATGCTCAGTCCAAAGAAGAAATGAGATGCAAAGAATGAAGACCCAAGAACTCATCCACGCCACAAGAGTTAAACAAGCACCAGAACGTGTAGTAGAGTCAGACAAATCTATAGGCAATGGCAAATGTATGAACGCTAGAAAGCAATGGACTCATATGGAAGTGGAACACGCACATGGCTCAGGCATTACTTACCTGTACCCAGCCAATACATAGGAGGTGGGCAACGAGTTTGAGGTAAAAGAGGGTGTAGTCTGCTCAAGTTCTTTTGGGGGGAAGCCTATTTTGGGGTTCCCACTCAAGTTCTTTTGGGGGAAATGTCCTGCTGGGATGACATACCACCTAAAAGAGGCAAACATGAGTTAGAATCACTAGGTGCATGCTATAGGGGTTGGTAAGAGAGAAACCCAGCCTTTATCCGGATGAGAGTGCAAGGGAAGTAGAAAACAAAACAAAAACTTCTTTTGTCTGGGAATGAGGCATGGCATGGCCAATGCAATGTAATGGTGGTGGCTAGGCAGCCAGCAGACCAGTGGGCAATCCGGGAAAGACACCCACAATAGGCCAAAAGTAGTTGACGGGTAAAAAAGGTAAATCTTGTCATGGCTGGCAGTATAAAAGGCCATAGCCATGCATAGTAAACAACAACAACAAACCAGAGAGCACGGAAAATAGAGAAGAAGAAGAAGAATGAAAATGGAAAATAAATAAGAAAAACAAATAAAATAAGGAAACGGGGAGTGAGGAAGAAAATAGGAGTGATAGGAGTGAAAAGCATGCACCAATAGGCTACTCACTTCTCTCCCTCTCAATAGCCCACTCTTTAGCAAGTTAAGAATCTGAGATTAAGCCACTTAGGTCCATTTTCCAAAATAAGTAACTTCTACGGTAGGATTCCCCTCTGAGGCTACCCACATTCGAGATTGGTTTCCTTCTTAGACTTGAATCTGCCAAAGAGCCAAGTTTGTTCCTTTAGCAGGCTAATCCTCTTTTCTTTTGTTATGGTTGATTAAGGACTAACGCTATTTTCTTGTTATTAATCTATTCTTGCCATAATCACATCATCATATTTCTCCTATGTAGCAACATTTCCTACCATGGGCACGTGACACCCCCAAGATTCCTGCTAGGGCTTTAACTTGCACACAAGATGGCCTAAGGTGTGTTTCAATTAGGCTAGTCCCAACTTTCCTACCCCAAAATCATAGGGCCGCAGTATAGTAGGAGCAATCCAACCCAAGATGCAAAAAAGGCCTACCATATTTAAATTGGCGACTCCACTAGGAGTTAGGAAAAAGACAGGGAAGGAAGACATAACCCTCGCGAGTTCTGCCCCTTAGGTAAAAAACAACGCGAAACATAAGTGTCGTGCCCTCACAGGCAGAATCAAGGCTAGCCACACCCCACCAGCACCAACCTAATCAAGCAGAAGGTGTTAATGGAGCGGGGACTAGGCCGCAACAGCAACAAAGAACTCCTGCTAACAATACCAACTTTTTTATTGAAGTACTGCAATCCGTGCAGCATTCCCAACAATAGCTGATGGAAGAGATTCGCTAGATGAAGGTGGACAAGACGAAAGAGAAAGGAAGCCAGCATGACCCAAAGCATACGGCAGACAAGGAAGAAACCCCCGTAGGAGGTGGCCCATAGAATGTAGAACAGCGTTTCATTGCCATGGCCAAAGTCACAGTGCTTTTAGAGCAGGTAAGGGCCAAGGTTCCCAAGGAGAGATTTTATGCACAAAGGCCTCCTTATCCACTGAGATACTCAGCAAGCCATAACCTGAGAGATATGAACCGCGAACTTTTGCATAATACAATGGTAGAAGGGGAAGTGTTGTTGAGCACGTGAGTAAGTTTATTGACACCTTCGGTCCCTACATAGCAGACGAGGATTTGTGTCTTCGAGAGTTTTCGAAATCCCAATATGACCGAGCGTACACCTGGTACACCGGTTTGAAACCAGGATCAATCCCGACTTGGGATGATATGGTGAATGTATTTTGCACCATGTATTTTCATGGAGAAGAAACAGTAACACTTGCAACTTTGCAAGCAACCAAGTAAAGGAGCGACGAAGACCTGATGGACATAGCCCTCAACTACTATGACCACTGTGACGAAAAGACATTGGTGGAAATGTGTATGGGTAACATGATCATGGAGTATAGAGCTGTCTTAGAGAACCTAGAAATCTCTCGATTCACGCAGCTATTGCAAAAGGCTAGGAAGACCGCCCAATCAGTAATGTCAAGTAGCAACCAAGTAAAGGAGCGGTGAAGACCTGATGGAATACATTAAGAGGTTTAGGGACATAGCCCTCGACTGCTATGACCACTATGAAGAAAAGACATTGGTGGAAATGTGTATGGGTAACATGATCTTGGAGTATAGAGCTGTCTTAGAGAACCTGGAAATCTCCCAGTAAGTGCAACTATTGCAAAAGGCTAGGAAGACCACCTAATCAATAAGGTCAAGTTCTGACAGGCCCAAAAAGCGAAAATCCGCACCGCAGGCTATGATGGTGTCTACCGGTGAAAAGAAAAGGAAATCAAATGGGAGGGAGAATGAGACTCGCTCACTACTACCATGTACACCAAAGGAGCTAGATTTGCTCTTGGATAAATGGATTGCAGATGGGGTCTTCAAGTCCAATCAAGTTCCAGGGAACCCACTGAAGAAGAGCGAAGGGACCTACGCTTCTGCCATCTGCACAATTATGTGCAACACCCTACCGCAGAATGCTAGGCACTCCGTAGATTAGTGCACCACAGAATCAGAGAAGGAACTCTCGAATTTTTCCAGCCAGAAGTTCAAAGAAACCCACTCCCGAACCACAAGGGAAAGGGGGTAGCAGGAATTGTTATTTGCACAGATTCAGGAGAAGATGAAGAAGAAAGGCCAGCCTTGCCTGCCATGGCCATTACCACCTTACAGAGAAGCTCTAGGTTTAAGAACCTGTTTGACCAACTGGAACTCACAGCCAATGAATGAAGAATTGGCACAAAGGCTCTGATAAGCATTGCCTTAGAGGCTCTGGTAAGCATTGCCTCAAGGGCAGGAATGGAATGCTTGGCGGCAGAAGTCAGAGTTGATAAAGCCTTCCTACAGGACACTAACGAGATCACTTTCAGCGATAAAGACATGGAGGTAGGCTATTCAAGCCAAAGGAGACCCCTCTACTTGGTGGCCTCCATAAACCAAATCCCTATTAAGAGATCCTCGGTAGATATAGATGCCTCAGTGAATCTTATCCCACTTAGCACACTACAAGCAGTAGGCATTTCAAAATGCAAGATCCAGGGATGTCCAATGGAAGTGACGGGATTCGAAGGAAAAGGTGAGTACACCGTAGGCCACATTCAGCTATGGTTGAAAGTGGGGCCAATAGCCTCCTTGGCTCACTTCCATGTAGTGAAAACAGAAGTTTCATACCACGTGTTATTGGGAAGACCTTGGTTACACAAGCATTAACTGGGTCTGTCTACCTATCATCAATACGTGAAAGGAAGATTAAATGGCAGGATGATACGGATAGCAACAAACCCATCACCCTTTGAGCAAGCAGAAGCCCATTTAGTAGAAACCATGTTCTATGATGAATGGGCACCATTTGGTGAAAGCTTTGTGACCAAACCACAAGGCATTTTCGTCCCTAGGTGGGAGGATATTCAGGATGATGTAGAGCCTGACCTGAGAGAGTTGCTGAGAGTTCAAATAGAGTAAAAACACCCTTGAACATTTAGACCCCCAATTTACAATTTAACCAATTCAAGCTTTATGTCAAACAACTAGTGTGCGGAAAATGAACAAATGCTATAATATAGAATTGGAAAAACTATCTAAGCCAAATTAAAATCGCAACCCACAGCAGATAATAAAAGGCAAAGATAAAAGGGAAGGAAGATGCAAACACAAAGATAACACGCGATGTGTTATCGAAGAGGAAACCGAAGCCTCGGCGTAAAACCTCTCCGCCGCCCTCCAAGCGGTAAACAATCCACTAGAAAATGTAGTTGGGATACATGGACAACAATAGACCCTCCAAGCCTAATCTACCCAGTGCACCTAAGCCCTCCAAGCTTCTTGCTCCAATGAGGTTGCGCCGAACCTTTTTCTTTTCTAGCTTCCCAGATTCCGCTACTAGACCATAGCATCAACCAATGAAGATTGGTTCCTTCCTAACTGCTTCCCAGAACACCAAACAACCCTCTCACAGTAATGGATATGGTGAGAACAAGGTAGGAAGAGAGTTGAGGAATTTGAAGAGACACTTAAGTAAAGATTGTAGATGAATCAATCTTGTTTTACTCTAGGGTTTCTCTCTCAAAATTCTCTCTGGAAGCACTCTCTCATTTGTGGGTATAAGGGGTATTTATACTGAGGTGAGAGGAGAATGTGAAACGACAGGTTTTTCAAAATAGGGCTGGCTCACGGCTTGGCCTCGCGACTTGACTGAGTCGCGAGATCCAGTCGCGAGATAACAGTATGGCCAATTGTCCTGTTTTGTCCTGTAGTGCTCCAGCTAGCATGACTGTTCACCTTCTGGCATGCTTGGCACGTGTGCTGCGTCTGGCGGCTTGCAGCCGCGAGTCACCCACGAGATCAAGCCGCGAGTCTCTGTTTTCTTGCACACTCTTAAGCAATCTTCACTCTATCTCACTCACTACCCTTACAACAAGCCCACCTAAATACAGGGTTACTAAATGCTGAAATACAAGAAAATTTGGCACGGAATAAAGCCAATTAGATGGTTGAATAAATTCAACTTACAATCTCCCCCTTTGGCTATTCTGTGACAAAACCCTAAAACAGACTCTAGACTTAACATGTGAGTTGGGAACAGTTGAGCAAAACTCACTCACACCTAACTCTAAAAGCTGTGAAGCACTTGAATCAAATGAACATAAGACTCCTGAAACACAACAATACACCATGATCATTGTAAGCAGAAAATCATGAAATGCATATGAAACAGGTAATATGTGATCAAGCAAAGATGGAGTTAAGAAACAAACCATGGCTTGATCAACCAAGTAATCACTACAAGGTAGTGACCACAATGTTCATTCACACTTGGAATGAACACTAGGACATACAAGCTAACAAGCTCAATGCAAGTCTCTTGCATGCCAAACACTCAACCAATGCATAATACACTAAGTATATGCATCTAGGAACAATCCTACAAGGGCACAAGAGTGACAGTACTTAAAGGAAAATGCAATACATTTATATAGAAGTACTGATTTAAACAAAGCATAAAAGGCTGCATAAAGCATGGTACAAACCATAAAGCCTACAAATTATGCATAAAACATAACCCTAAAAGCTTACATAAGCAACATGGGTACAAATCACAAAATACTGAATATAAATTAAAAGTGTATAAATTTTCTCCCCTTCAAAGTGATGAGAGGTTGTGATGCACTTGGAATATATATACTTGTAACCTGAAACACTTGCACAAAACACATTAGACCCTCAACGTAAAGCAAGTAATAAAAGGACAGGTATAATGAAACAAGTAAATTGCGATCAAGTAAACATGATGTGAAACATGTGAGCAACTTGATCATACACCAAGACAGTCATATAGAAATGACTACAATGATCACATAGCAAAGCAAATGATCATCCGAACATGCATTCAATAGAGCACAATAGCATAGGGATATATGCATGTCAAAAACAAAAACATGATACGATGAGAACCACAAGGCATAACTCAAAGCACCATAAAGCCAACAAGAAAACAAACAGAACAAAGTTTTCATATTATCTCAATGTCTTCTCCCCCTTGGTATATGTATCTCCCTTATGGAATATCTCTTCCCTCATGAGAAATAAAATTTCTCCCCCTAAGGATGTGCACAAGAGTCATATAGAAATGACAAAACACTCCGATATACTCTCTAGAGTATACTCTCCCCCTTTTTGTCAAGAATAGACAAAAGGTCAAAAAGAAACGAGGGCAAGAGATGAAGGTACGAACAATGCTAATGATGCATGAGGGGTGCGAGAAGAATGAGAAAATGAAGCTCAAACCTAAGACAATGTAAAATGCTACAGAGCATAAGGTAGACATGACATGCTAGGATGAAGAAGCAAGGTCTAGACTAATGCATGACAAGGGTAGTAAAAGGTGTGTGCAAGAGGTGGCTAAGTGCAATGCATGACCAATGCATGAAAAATGCACATGTGGGGTAAGGTGTGTTAAATACACAACCAATGAACCAAACATGTTCCTAATGAGGAAACATGAGAAACCCCAAAGTTTAGTACTCATCGGAGTCCAAACAAGCGAGAAAATGTCTAAGAGGCATTTAATCAAACACCTAGCATGCACACTATGAATAATAATGTGAAACAATGCAAGAACATCAAGAAATCCACCCTTAATACATGTTCTTTCTGCCACAAGGGGCCAACATCCAATGCAAATCAACAAAAGAAACCAATCCCATGAAAAAATTTGACAAAAATTAAGTTTTCCCAACCCCTATGATAAAAATCCCAACCAAGAACACAAAATTCTCCAAAACATAATCTAAGGATCAAAATTAATGAAAAGAGTTTATAATTACCTTAGAGATGTTACTGGAATGAAAAACCATTCAAATTAGTTGAGTTTTGATGTAAAAATATTGAAAGAGGGGTTTTAGAGAGGATGGGAGAGGTTTAAAACAAGTTTCCCACGAAAAAGCTCTTTAAAAAGCTAATTCTAGGCGTTTCGCAACTGGCGAGTCGCAAGTGAGTCGCGAAACCCCTCTGTATGAACTCACAGCTTAAACTCGCTGGTGCAAGCCGCCAAAATGAGTAGCCAAAACTGGCTGCTCACGCGAGTAGCCAAAAATTCTGACACTTGTTTTTCAAAACAGAACATGTTTAAACAATGAAAAACAAAGCAAGCACTAAACATGAACACAAAGAGTGATAAAAATCACTTCCAAAAACATATAAAATGATCAAAAATCTTTTTGGATTAACCCATATATGATTGAGCACACACACATCACATTTAGACAAGTACAATCTAACAAATGAATAAGACATTCATTGAACATTAGGCATGTGTGTTGTGTGTGTGTATCAAATGTGGAATAGTCCTTAGTCTAGAGTGAAGTTTCAATGATCAATTCAATCAAGTCATACACAACTAGTACTAATTCAAGTGGTCTATCTCAATTATAGAAATGAACATATATTGTAAGGTTGAATTTATTCAACCATCTAATTGGCTTTATTCCGTGCCAAATTTGCTTGTATTTCAGCATTTAGTAACCCTGTATTTAGGTGGGCTTGTTGTAAGGGTAGTGAGTGAGATAGAGTGAAGATTGCTCAAGAGTGTGCAAGAAAACAGAGACTCGCGGCTTGATCTCGCGGGTGACTCGCGGTTGCAAGCCGCCAGACACAGCACACGTGCCAAGCATGCCAGAAGGTGAACAGTCATGCTAGCTGGAGCACTATAGGACAAAACAGGACAACTAGCCATACGGTTATCTCGCGACTGGATCTCGCGACTCAGTCAAGTTGCAAGGCCAAGCCGCGAGCTAGCCCTGTTTTGAAAAACCTGACGTTTCACATTCTCCTCTCACCTCAGTATAAATACCCCTTATACCCACAAATGAGAGAGAGCTTCCAGAGAGAATTTTGTGAGAGAAACCTTAGAGTAAAACAAGATTGATTCATCTATAATCTTTACATAAGTGTCTCTTCAAATTCCTCAACTCTCTTCCTCTCCATTGCCAAACCCTTGAGAGGCTTTTTACCAAAACCTTGTTCTCACCATATCCATTACTGTGAGAGGGTTGTTTGGTGTTCTGGGAAGCAGTTAGGAAGGAACCAATCTTCATTGGTTGATGCTATGGTCTAGTAGCGGAATCCGGGAAGCTAGAAAAGAAAAAGGTTCGGCGCAACTTCATTGGAGCAAGAAGCTTGGAGGGCTTAGGTGCACTGGGTAGATTAGGCTTGGAGGGTCTATTGCTGTCCATGTATCCTAACTACATTTTCTAGTGGATTGTTTACCGCTTGGAGGGCGGCGGAGAGATTTTACGCCGAAGGCTTCGGTTTCCTCTTCGATAACACATCGCGTGTTGTCTTTGTGTTTGCATCTTCCTTCCCTTTTATCTTTGCCTTTTATTATCTGCTGTAGGTTGTGATTTTAATTTGGCTTAGATAGTTTTTCCAATTCTACACTATAGCTTATGTTCATTTTCCGCACACTAGTTGTTTGACATAAAGCTTGAATTGGTTAATTTGTAAATTGGGGGTCTAAACGTTCAAGGGTGTTTTTACACTATTTAAACTTTCATTTGGTATCAGAGCGGGTACACTTTTATTGGTTTCAATACCATTGTGTGATCCTTGACTCCCTATTGAGATGGATCGGTCTCAATCCCTTAA
Source organism: Quercus tomentella (assembly GCA_028535165.1). Taxonomy (NCBI): domain Eukaryota; kingdom Viridiplantae; phylum Streptophyta; class Magnoliopsida; order Fagales; family Fagaceae; genus Quercus; species Quercus tomentella. The sequence continues at coordinate 39,978,576 of JAPQVY010000133.1, forward strand.
TGCACCTCCATATTTTGATGGTAGTAATTATGCTTTTTGGAAGGTTCGCATGAGAGCTTTTCTATGCTCCATTGATGAATCCGTTTGGGATGTTGTTGAGATTGGTTGGACCAGACCTGAGGCAGCCAAATCCACATGGGATAAGGCAGCACTCGTTGCATCTAATTCTAACAGTAAAGCACTCAATGCTATTTTCTGTGGTGTGTCTCCAGATGAATTTCACAGGATCTCCCACATTACCGTTGCCAAAGAAGCATGGGAGATATTGGAAACCACCTACGAAGGCACGAAGAAAGTGAAAGACACCAAGTTGCAAATGCTGACCACTCGGTTTGAGGAGCTCAAAATGAGTGAGGATGAGTCCTTTGACTCTTTCTATGGGAAGCTGAATGAGGTGGTTGTCAGCAAGTTCAATTTGGGGGAGAAAACGGAGGATTCTAAAATCGTAAGGAAGATCCTTCGATCATTGCCGGAAAGTTTTTGTGCTAAAGTGACAGCGATTGAAGAGAGCAAGGACCTCGATGACATCAAAGTCCAGGAGCTGGTTGGTTCTCTTCAGACTTATGAGATGTCGCTGCCCAATCAACAGAAGAGTAAATCTCTTGCTCTTAAGACCATTAATGAGAAGGTAGAAGTCCATGACTCATCGGAAGAAGATGTGGTTGATAAAGATGTTGCATACCTTGTAAAAAATTTCCGAAAATTCTTGAAATTCAAGAATAATGGAAAATTTGGTGATAAAGGAAAATTCCAAAGTTCAGGAAGGGAGAAAAGGGAATTCAAAAGGAAAGATGGAAAAGAATCCCAATCTACACAAGGTGTCACTTGTTTTGAATGCAACGGGTATGGACACTTTAAGAAAGAATGTCCGAATTATTTGAAATCGAAAGGCAAGGTGTATGCCACGACATTAAGTGACTCGGATTCATCCGACTCAGAATTAGAAGAAAGCTGTGATGGAGAGGGGAACTATTCAGCTTTTATGACTATTGCCATTGTTGAGTCTTCAGACAAGTTGAATCTGCTTGTACGAGACCTTGGAGAACATAGTGATGAAGAATCATTGGGAGTTGTCGAGGAATCAGACATTGAAGAAGATGAAAGCACAACCAATCTTCAAGAGAATTATAACTCACTCCTGGAAAAGTCGGGTGAGTACACAAGGGTGGCCAAGGCAGCTGTGAGAAAGATGAAGAAGGCAGAGGAGGACTATAAAAGTCTCCTAATTCGCTATAAGGAGGCCAAATGTGAGATAGAAACTTTGAATGGTGAGCTGTCAGAAGCTTACTCAAAAGTGAGATTTCTTGAGCAAGGGGTTGTGCAAGCTAATGCCAAGATAGAGAGGGTCTCCACCAAGAAGCTAGATGATGTTATTTCATCTCAAAAGAGCTTTTCAGACAAATCTGTATTGGGATATACCGGAGGAAGTGGCTCATCTGGAACTGTCACTAAAGAAGTGAAGTTTGTTAAGGCTAAAGATCCAGTTGAAGTTGACCCTACTGCTGAGAAGCCCAAGATAGAGGAGAAGAAGAATTTGGAGAACCAACGGTTGTTGAATCCCCGCAATCAGTATGTGGGCAGGTCAGAATCTCGAGCCAAGTCTCGTCCACGACCACAAAGAGGTTCTAGATCAAATTATGTGTGTCATCATTATGGACTTCAAGGGCATACTCGACCAAATTGTCAAAAGCTGAGAGCAATGAATAGTGCAACTCCACAAAGGTCACGAGGACCTAGAAATGATAGAAGAAATTGGGCAGGTGAACAATCTAGAGATCAAAATGGTGATCCCGGAATGATGAACGTGATGAAGATAATTGGTGCATTCACCAACTGCTTGGAAAACTTCTCACAAAGGTTTGAAAGCCCTAACTCCCGTACCCAATCCTATAAGGAAATCACCCCAAACGCAAGTGACGTGTGGGTGAAGAAGGGTACTCATGCATAAGCATTACAACATGTCCATGCATTAATACTTCCTATGCTTTGTGACGATGTTTGATTGTTTGCTTGTTGCTTTTGCTGATGGTTGTTTGCTTGTCTACTTGTGCATACTTTTGATTTTGTTTTTGTTTTTGGTTAATCTTTTTCTTCTAGTGTCAAAAATCCAAAAATCACATAAAAATTAGAAAATCAAAAGTTTGATTGACATTGTTGAGCTTTTGTCTCAAAACATGTTTTGCCTTGTACCTTTGTGCTAGTGGCTCTGTGCATTTTCGAGCATTACTTGTTTCTTTGCACTCATATCACTGTGGGAGAAATCTTGAAATCTATGTGATTGTTGTAAATAGATCTTCAAACTTGTCATGAATGATTAGTGAATGGTTATGTTGATCTTGAGACATGCATAGACTTGTGTTTATATATCTTCCCACTCTTTATTTTTGTTTTTGCTAAAAAGAGCTCACCAAATGTAAATCTCCAAATGAAAAGAGATATTGAGCTGCAAAAGCCTGTCGCACATACTAGTATTCGACTAGGAAAAAGGGAAAGTGACCAAAAATCAAAGTGAATGTTTATTCAAAAGGCCAAAGGCTTGTTCATTAAAGTGAATTGTCAAATATCACTCTCACAATGAGAGGTAATTGTCTCAAAATGATCAAAAAGATCAAATGTTATGATTGAAAGTGGAGTCAAATGTAAAGCTCCAAGATATGTTATCAAGTTTTGTGGGAGGTCATATATACATATTTCTATAATTGAGATAGATCACATAATCTAGTGCTAATTGTGTATGCCTTGGTTGAATTAATCATTGAAGCTTCACTTTAGACTACGGACTATCTCATTGTTGATATCCACACACAACACACAAGTTTATGTTCATTAAATGCCATATTCATTTGTGTGATTGTACTTGTTGAAATGTGTTTTCACATACTCAATCTTTGTTGATTCAAGCACAAAAAGATTTTTGAGTATTTTAGGTGTTTTTGGAAAGTATTTTGTTCTTAAAAACTGAAAATTTCAAAAATTCATTTTTGCCCTATTTTGGCGACTCAGTCGCGGGTAAGTCAAGTCGCGGGCCTCAGTTGCGTGTTCGCGGGTCTTGTTTGGCGACTTGTTCGCGAGTGAAAGGTCCAGTCGTGAGGGTTACTCAGAGATTTTCGCGGCTCAGCTCGCGACTCCCTCACGGGTAAACCTTCCAATCGCGAAAAACACTTAGAAAAATTTTTCAAAATTTTGTCTTTGAGTGTTTTGGCGGCTCAACCTGGCGACTTGTTGGCGACTCACTTCAGTCGCAAAAAACGCGTGTTTGGCAAAAATAGGGACAGTTTTTAAAAGCTTTTTCAGTTTTTTTTCCCTCGAACTTTTTGTGACTGTTCATTGTCTCTCTAAACTGCTCTTACCCATACACTGTGCCTCCATTTTCGAACACCATTGTTGCTTCCTTTCAGCTCGAAATCTTCAAGTAACGGGTATGGGTTTTCTTTCTTGAACCCTATTTCACTTGATTCTGTGCATTTCCCTCTTGATTACTCGCATTTGTTTATGTTTTTGATATGGTTTTTTTGTTGCGGCTGTTGCTCTTTGTCCTTGCTCAGCTTGTGGAAGCTATTGATTTAGTTTGTTTTTATCTTAGTTGTTGGTTGGCTCTTCTTCATGTGCTTAGCTAGGGTTTGATTTTTGTTGGTTTCTCTTCTTGTCTGATCTTTTGATAATATGTTGATTCAAAATGTTCTTATTTTGGCTGTGTGGTTTGCTGTGGTGAATATATGCCTGTCCATCTATTGTGTGCATCTGTCTTTTGTTCTTTGAGTCAGGTCATTCACATCAATTTGTATGTCTCATTGACATATATTTGTTTTTGGGATGTCTTCAAAATTTCTGTTGCATTAATACTCCCATGCATTATACCAGTTGTTCGTGTGTATCCTCTTTTAGGCTTGTTCATCTGTGTGGTTGTTTTAGTAGCATGTGGTTTAATTGTTTTAGTTCATCTGAGTGGTGGCATTTTTGTCCTTGTCACTAACAAAGTTCTAATTTGCTCTACACATGTATTGTACTATGCTGTTGTGGCCTCTTCTGATTGTTCACAGATGGCTCCCTCAACTCCGAAGAAGAAAACTCCTGCAAAGAAGGCTGACAAACGATTGAAAATGGATTCTAATCTGTTTAGGTCGGTTCAACACTTTGAGAGATACAAAGATTTTTTCATGAAGGGAACCATAATTCAAGAGAGATTTGTGGATTTAGTGGACCTAAAAGATACATTTATTCCCACATGTTTTGAGGGCAGAGGTTGGGAAAAGTTGTTAAGTGGATTACCGGGTGTGTGTGAGCCTCTGATAAGAGAATTTTACTCTAATGTGAAGATTAGGGAAGATGAGCTAGATTGTTGGGTAAGAGGGCATGAATTCACTCTAGATGCCCATGATATTGATGGAGTCCTTGGTCTTGAGGGTTTAGAGGAGCATGAGTTTACCAACTACAAAGACTGAATGTTGTCTTTAGAAACTGTTCAAAACCGCATTGGAGGACAGAGAGAAGGAAAGTGTCTCAATACCACAGCTTTTCCAGTTGACATGAGGTACCTCACCATCATCATGATGAACAACTTGTATCCTGTGAAGAAACTCACTACAATCAACAATGCCAGAGCCATTTTTCTTATGGAGCTAAAGGAGAAAACATTCATTGATATCAGCTCTCATATATTTGACACAATCATGGAAGAGACCAGAACAACTTCTCGAGCTAAGCTGATTTTTCCTAGCCTCCTCATGTGGATTTTCAGGGCAAAAGGAATTCCAATTCCTCAAGACCTCAGCCTAATGCCAATACCCTCAGCAATCAACAAGCAAACCATCATAAGGATACAAGTACGGCTTCCGGGTGATGTAGATGAAGAAGGGGCTGAACAAGATGAAGGTGCTCCAATGGAGACTGAGACAGAGGCAGCAGGCCAGGCATCAACTTCAACACCCAGAAGGAGTGGCAAGAGGACTAGAGCATCAACTTCTTCAGCTGTACCTCAAAACGCATTTCAAGTAATTCTGGATAGACTTGATGGACTCAGGGAGGTCCAGATAGAGCAGTCTGAGAGGATGATAGCCATGCAGGACCAGCTGGATATTCTCTCTGCAAAATTCGACAGCTTCGCCACACATCATGGGCACTGACCCTTTGGCCATTCCGGTCAAAAAGGGGGAGAAATTTTTGAGAAACAGACCTTGAGGGGGAGCATTATGTTGAGGGGGAGCATAGTTTATCTTGCTTGCTTACTTTATCTTATATCTTATATATATTGTTGATGTTTTTCAGTATATATTGTGTCTTGTACCCATATTGCTTTTGTAAGCTTTTAGGGTTATGTTTTATGCATATTTTGTAGGCTTTATGGTTTGTACCATGCTTTATGCAGCTTTTTATGCTTTGTCTAAATCAGTACTTCTATATAAATGTATTGCATTTTCCTTTAAGTACTGTCACTCTTGTGCCCTTGTAGGATTGTTCCTAGATGCATATACTTAGTGTATTATGCATTGGTTGAGTGTTTGGCATGCAAGAGACTTGCATTGAGCTTGTTAGCTTGTATGTCCTAGTGTTCATTCCAAGTGTGAATAAGCATTGTGGTCACTACCTTGTAGTGATTACTTGGTTGATCAAGCCATGGTTTGTTTCTTAACTCCATCTTTGCTTGATCACATATTGCCTGTTTCATATACATTTCACGATTTTCTGCTTACAATGATCATGGTGTATTGTTGTGTTTCAGGAGTCTTATGTTCATATGATTCAAGTGCTTCACAGCTTCTAGAGTTAGGTGTGAGTGAGTTTTGCTCAACTGTTCCCAACTCACATGTTAAGTCTAGAGTCTGTTTTAGGGTTTTGTCACGGAATAGCCAAAGAGGGAGATTGTAAGGTTGAATTTATTCAACCATCTAATTGGCTTTATTCCGTGCCAAGTTTGCTTGTATTTCAACATTTAGTAACCCTGTATTTAGGTGGGCTTGTTGTAAGGGTAGTGAGTGAGATAGAGTGAAGATTGCTCAAGAGTGTGCAAGAAAACAGAGACTCGCGGCTTGATCTCGCGGGTGACTCGCGGCTGCAAGCCGCCAGACGCAGCACACGTGCCAAGCATGCCAGAAGGTGAACAGTCATGCTAGCTGGAGCACTACAGGATAAAACAGGACAATTGGCCATACGGTTATCTCGCGACTGGATCTCGCGACTCAGTCAAGTCGCGAGGCCAAGCCGCGAGCCAGCCTTGTTTTGAAAAACCTGACGTTTCACATTCTCCTCTCACCTCAGTATAAATATCCCTTATACCCACAAATGAGAGAGAGCTTCCAGAGAGAATTTTGAGAGAGAAACCCTAGAGTAAAACAAGATTGATTCATCTACAATTTTTACTTAAGTGTCTCTTCAAATTCCTCAACTCTCTTCCTCTCCATTGCCAAACCCTTGAGAGGCTTTTTACCAAAACCTTGTTCTCACCATATCCATTACTGTGAGAGGGTTGTTTGGTGTTCTGGGAAGCAGTTAGGAAGGAACCAATCTTCATTGGTTGATGCTATGGTCTAGTAGCGGAATCCGGGAAGCTAGAAAAGAAAAAGGTTCGGCGCAACCTCGTTGGAGCAAGAAGCTTGGAGGGCTTAGGTGCACTGGGTAGATTAGGCTTGGAGGGTCTATTGCTGTCCATGTATCCCAACTACATTTTCTAGTGGATTGTTTACCGCTTGGAGGGCGGCGAAGAGGTTTTACGCCGAGGGCTTCGGTTTCCTCTTCGATAACACATCGCGTGTTGTCTTTGTGTTTGCATCTTCCTTCCCTTTTATCTTTGCCTTTTATTATCTGCTGTGGGTTGTGATTTTAATTTGGCTTAGATAGTTTTTCCAATTCTACATTATAGCTTATGTTCATTTTCCGCACACTAGTTGTTTGACATAAAGCTTGAATTGGTTAATTTGTAAATTGGGGGTCTAAACGTTCAAGGGTGTTTTTACACTATTTGAACTTTCATATATGACCTCCCACAAGAAAATGATTACATACGATGAAGCTTTTCATTTGGCTTCTTTACAATTCATAACATTTGATCATTTTGAATCAAAACATCTCATTTTGAGATCGATGCCTAAAATTTGTGATATTTCAATTTGATGAACAAGCCTTTGGCCTTTTTTGGGCATCATACATTTTCATATAAGTCGCTTTCCCTTTTTCCTAGTCGAATACTAGTATGTGCGACGGCTTTTGTAACTCATTATCTCTTTTCATTTTGAGATTTACATTTATTGAGCTCTTTAAGCAATAAAAATAAAAGAGTGGGAAGAGATATAAGCACAAGTCTACGCATGTATCAAAACCAACATGACTATTGACTAATCATTCATGACAAGCTCGAAGATCGATTTACAACAATCACACAAAGATGTCAAGATTTTTCCCACAAAGATATAAGTGCAAAACTAACAAGCTAAGCTCGTAAATGCACAAAGCCATTTGTACAAAGGTACAAGGCCAAACTCACATGTGATATGTGCTCAAACATATACGATCAAACTTTTTAAATTTTTCACTTTTTATGTGGTTTTGGATTTTTTACTCACACAAAGCTGAAATATAAAAGTAAGAATAAAAACAATGCATACAAATAAATGCAAGATGCACAAAATGCATGAAGATATGACATTTAATGCATGAAGGGTCCTCCAAATATCGAAAGAATTAGATTAAGGACCAAAAGAGAAAAAGCTCAACCATAGGAACCCTTCCTCATCCAAACGGAACAATTGTTTGGAATGAGTGTCTCAAGAGAAGTGAGACGAGGGTTGGAAGAATGAGAACCGGAGATGCACATAGTCAAGGAGTTAAGAGCATTAAACATTTTCTTTAACAACATGCTATTTTCACTCAAAACCGGTTTACTCTTTTTAGCACAACTTCCAAAAAACTCAAGTTTTTCTATTCTTTTGATTCTTTTAAAAGCATGAAACTTAGAGTATTGAGGTCTTAGATGACCAAAGGCACCACAATGGTGACAAACAATATGTTTAGGTCCACTAGGCTTTTTGGGAAGGGATCTAGCAACATGGTTTTGTTCCCTCTTCAACTTATGACATTGAGGTCTTATATGACCAATCACACCACAATGGTGGCAAGTTGGAACAAACTTAGATCCATCCAAAGCCTTAGGTTGAGACCTAAACGGAGGCTTTGACTTGACAGCCTTTCTCTCCACCTTTTGATTTCTTTTGTGTGGAGGAACGTACACCGATTTGTCCTTAGAGGTAGAACACACAATAGGCACAAGATCGGGTACCACAACATGATTGCAACAAATATTATCATCCCTTTTTTCAATGGGTTCAGCAATCAAACACTTGGCATGCATCTTAAGAGATTCATTTTCACATTTTAACACATCAACAAGTTTGTTAGACAAAACAAGTTTAGCATCCAAGTCCATATTCAAACATTCAAACTCTTTTAGCTTTTCAAGAGAATCTTCAGCAAGTTTTTTATATTTCTCAACCAATTTGTTGGATTCATTGAGCTTAGCAATCAAATCATCCTTTTCACAAAATAACTTGCTCAAATTCTTTTGAAACTTCTTAGCATTTTTCTTCAAGAGTTTGTCATTTGGAATATCAACAACATCAAATGATTCATGCAACATAGCATCACAATCATGAGGATCCACACTCATAGAGGCATTTTCACAAACACGTGACATGCTACATTTATCATCAACCAAATCATACAAAGAGGCATACAAAGCACAATCCATGGCAAATAAACACAAGGGGTCAAGGATCACACTTAGGTATTTAAACCACAACAAGTGTACCCGCTCTGATACCAAGTGAGAGTTCAAATAGAGTAAAAACACCCTTGAACGTTTAGACCCCCAATTTACAATTTAACCAATTCAAGCTTTATGTCAAACAACTAGTGTGCGGAAAATGAACAAAAGCTATAATATAGAATTGGAAAAACTATCTAAGCCAAATTAAAATCACAACCCACAGCAGATAATAAAAGGCAAAGATAAAAGGGAAGGAAGATGCAAACACAAAGACAACACGCGATGTGTTATCGAAGAGGAAACCAAAGCCCTTGGCGTAAAACCTCTCCGCCGCCCTCCAAGCGGTAAACAATCCACTAGAAAATGTAGTTGGGATACATGGACAGCAACAGACCCTCCAAGCCTAATCTACCCAGTGCACCTAAGCCCTCCAAGCTTCTTGCTCCAACGAGGTTGCGCCGAACCTTTTTCTTTTCTAGCTTCCCGGATTCTGCTACTAGACCATAGCATCAACCAATGAAGATTGGTTCCTTCCTAACTGCTTCCCAGAACACCAAACAACCCTCTCACAGTAATGGATATGGTGAGAACAAGGTTTTGGTAAAAGGCCTCTCAAAGGTTTGGCAATGGAGAGGAAGAGAGTTGAAGAATTTGAAGAGACACTTAAGTAAAGATTGTAGATGAATCAATCTTGTTTTACTCTAGGGTTTCTCTCTCAAAATTCTCTCTGGAAGTACTCTCTCATTTGTGGGTATAAGAGGTATTTATATTGAGGTGAGAGGAGAATGTGAAACGACAGGTTTTTCAAAACAGGGCTGGCTCACGGTTTGGCCTCAAGACTTGACTGAGTCGCGAGATCCAGTCGCGAGATAACCGTATGGCCAGTTGTCCTGTTTTGTCCTGTAGTGCTCCAGCTAGCATGACTGTTCACCTTCTGGCATGCTTGGCACGTGTGCTGCGTCTGGCGGCTTGCAGCCGCGAGTCACCCGCGAGATCAAGCCGCGAGTCTCTGTTTTCTTGCACACTCTTGAGCAATCTTCACTCTATCTCACTCACTACCCTTACAACAAGCCCACCTAAATACAGGGTTACTAAATGCTGAAATACAAGCAAATTTGGCACGGAATAAAGCCAATTAGATGGTTGAATAAATTCAACCTTACAGCTGCTAATGCGGAGAAAGAAGAGGAAAGAAGTGCCCACTTCGGAGTTAAGTGACGTGCCACAATGCGTTAAGGTGTGAACACCTGACGGCAGGATAGTCTACAAGTTATGAAGGTGCGTAGGGCCCATTTGCTGTATGTGAGGAGGCTCCAAACAAGGGTCACAGCATAAAAGTTTAGTGTTTTTTATTGCACTAATATTTATGTATCTTAACTCTTTTTACTTTGTAATAAGCATGACATGTTAATTACTATCAATAAATATATCTCTGAGATTGATGTTAATCATATAAAGAATTAAAAATAAAAAAAAAATCAATGGAAAAAAAAAATTCGAGACGATTGTTATTATATATGGTTTAGTCTTTACGTTTTTTACTTGTTGTGTAGCCCAAGAAAATGTAGAAGAAGAAAGCAACATGAAAAGCGAGGAAAAGGTTACAGCAGAAAAGGACACTCAAGTAACGACAGAAGAGAAGTTAGAAGAAGTTGATTTGGGTACAGACCCGCAAAAGCCAAGACCCATTTCAATAAGTTCAAAATTGTCAGAAGGTGAAAAGGCAGATTAATCTTGTTGTTGAAAGAGTTCAGAGATGCTTTTGCATGGGATTACAGCGAGATGCTTGGGTTAGACCCAGGACTAGTGGTACACACGCTCAATGTAGATCCCTAAGCTAAGCTAGTGGCTCAGCCTGCCAGAGTATTTCACATTGAAATAGAAGAATAGATAGTGAAGGAAGTGCACAAGTTGTTAGCGGCTGGCTTTATCAAACCCATCTAGCACCCGCGATGGTTGTCCAACATTGTACTAGTGAAGAAGAAAAACGGGCAGATAAAATGCTGTGTGGACTTCATGAACCTTAATCGGGTGTGCCCCAAAGATGAATTCTCGCTACCCAACATGGATCCATTAATAGACATTGCAGTAGGAAATGCCATGTTTTCCTTCATGGACGAGTTCAGTGAGTACAACTAGATTCGAATGGCATCGAAAGACCCAAGAAAACCACTTTCAGAACACCTATAGGTAATTTCTACTACACTTTGATGCCCTTCGGGTAGAAATATGTAGGTGCAACTTACCAGTGCACGATGACCGCCATATTCCACAGCACCCATAGTTAGAAGACTATGTGGATGACATAGTCGTGAAGTCGAGGAGGCAAGAAGACCACGTTAAGGTGTTAAGAAAGGTTTTTGAAAGATGCAAACTTTTCAAGTTGAGAATGAATCCACTAAAATGTGTTTTCAAAGTGTTAGCCGGAAAATTTTTGGGATTCTTGGTCTACAGCAAGGGAATAGAAGTGAACCCAGCCAAAGCCACGGCCATAGAAACCATGAAGCCACCAACCACAGTGAAAGAGTTAAAAAGTTTCCTGGGGAAGGTTTCCTACATCCGAAGGTTCGTCCCTGGGTTGGCATCGATCACCTCGACTTTTACCAAGTTGCTCAAAAAGGGGTAAAGCTTTGAGTGGGGAGAGGTGCAGAAGTTATATTATTTCTTGGCCTATGAGATACACTTGATGACAAAGTCCCACGCAATCAAAGCCTTTCTCTGGCAACCTATCCTCTCTAGAAGGATATCTCAATGGTTGTTACAATTGTCACAATATGATTTGAAGGCAGGAACACCCAAGGCCGTAAAAAGTCAGGCCATAACAAACCTACTAGCGCAATTTCCAAGAGAAGAGGAATTCCCATTGGACGACAAAGTTCTAGGGGAAGTGGCCACGGCAGAAGTAATCGAAGAGCAATGGGTCATGAAATTCGACAGCTCTTTTACAGCAAACTCGGGGGGCGCAAGAGTGATCCTCTATCACAAAGGAGAAGAGACTGTGGCGCTCTCGTTCAAGTTGGAGTTTCCTTGTTCAAACAATACCGCAGAATACGAGGCCTATCTTACTAGGTTAGCCACAATCCTCGAGATGGGGATCAAACATTTGAAAGTGATAGGCAACTCCAACCTGGTGGTTTGCCAAGCCAAGGGGAGTTTCTCTTTAAAGGAACCAAGTTTGGATCTGTACAAGATGTTGGCCTAGAAAATGGAAGAAAGGTTTTTCACGTTTGAGATAGAGCATGCTCAAAGAAGCGAAAATCAGTATGCAGACGTGCTAGCTGCGTTGGGCTCACTGATAGCCTTTGAAGGAAGTAGTACCAAAGTCAAAGTCAACAAATGAAAGGAATCTATTGTTAAAATACTACAGGAGAGGTTTCAGGAAAAGCAAGAGTGTGAAGAGGACTGGAGGGTTCCCATTAAGGAAGCCCTGTTAAAAGAAGGAGACCTGATAGACTTGAAAACATTAAAAGACTACGTCTTGATGAAAGGGGAATTGTATCGTTGAATTCCAGAAGGGATTTTGTCAAGATGTGTGGGGCACGAAGAGGCCCGAAGAAAACTGAAGGAAGTGCATGGTAAAACCTGCAGGTTCTGTGGCGCGATCAGCCTCTAAAGAGCGGGTTTTTATTGGCCAAGCAGGGGTAAGGATGCAGACCTAGTCCAAACCTAGTGTGAGGCCTGCCATTTGGTTGTGGATAGAGAAGAAAGTTATGCTGTGTTCGCTAGCGAGGATTGGAGAAGCCTATTCATGCAATACTTGGTAGAAGGTGTCTAGCCGCAGAAGCATAGTGAAAGATATAAGCTCAAGAAGCTGGCAACCCACTACTTTTTACATGAGAGAATCCATTTTAAGAAAGGATATGATGGGGACCTATTATGATGTTTGGGTCCCGAAGAAGCCGGGGAAATGATAAAGGAAGTTACACGCAAGGGTATGTGGAGAGCCCCAAGGGAAGAAAAAGCTACACCGGTATATGCTGCAAATTGGTTATTATTGGCCCATTATGAAGAAAGATACAGTAGAATTTGTGAAGAAATACCACAGCTGCCAAGTGCAGGCTAACCTAATTCACACCTATCCACAAAGTTTACATAGCATGGTCACCCCATGGCCCTCCCATACCTGGAGGCTTGACTTAGTGGAACCAGTTAACCCACCCTCTCATAGGTACATATGGATCCTAATGGCTACAGAATACTTTACCAAATGGGTAGAAGCCATACCACTCCATAAGGTCACAGGAGGAGCCGTGGCAAATTTTATCAAAGAGAACATAATTGTCAGATTTAAGGTACCTCATAGGATCATAAGTGATAATGGCACTTCATTTGTCAACAATGAGGTTCGAAAGATGCTGGAATTTTATCATATCAAACACCACCAGTCATCGCCTTATTACCCCCAAGGGAATGTGTAGGCAGAAGCAACGAACAAAACCCTCATCAAGATTATCAGCAAGATGAGCCAAGGAGTACACTAGAGGATGGGTAACGCATCTACTCGACACTTTTTGTGCCTACCAAAGTTCATCCAAGTTTGCCACGAGATTTTCTCCCTTCTCTTTAGTCTACGAAACGGAGATAATGAGTCCGACAGAAGTAATGATGCCTTCCTTATAGGTCATGTGCACGAAAGAAGAAAAAAGAGAAGGAAGTCTTCGCAGCAGAAAGATGTGAGGACCTGGAAGGATTAGACGAGAAAAGGGAGGAGGCTCAAAAGCGGAGCCGCAAATACAAACAAAAGATGACCAAAGCTTATGGTAGAATGACTAAAGAATGGGTGTTTACAGAGTGATAACTTGTATTGAAGACGATAGACCACGACAGGCAAGGTATGGCAGGACCATCTAAATTTTCAACAAAATGGGAGGGACCTTTCGTAGTAAGGGAAGCACATACAAGTGGGTATTACAGTTTGGCCCAGATGAATGGAAAAGACTTGATGGACCCCATTAATGGCAAATGGTTAAATCATTATTGTGCTTTGGAAATATGTAGTTATTCCTTTCTCTTGTTTAGTTTTCTTTCCTCTAAGTGACCACCCTTGCAAGGGATAATGTCACAAGAAAGTATTGAAGTATGTTCTTGTTTGTAAAAAGTAATGAAGACTATGGAGTATTAGTGAAACACACTGTATCATAATCATAGGAATAGCTATAGCAGATGTAGCATAATAGATTACAAACCCAAACTACATAAGTCATGTCAGACTTATCAAATAAGTGCTGGAGAAATAAAGAAATGTACTGGGTAAGATGAAAAGGGAAAGAAAATAAACATAGGGGAAGGAAATAAACAAAGAACTATATAATGTAATAAGTTTGATCAAAGGCCTGAAATAAGGGTCTGATCTCCAAAATGGCTAGGGCTAGCAACACCAGAAAGGAGGCACTCACAACGTGCTTCTAGGTCTGCCACCTCCTTCTTCAAGCCTCAATGCGAGCATCTATGGCGTCCATGGCAGGCTGAACCTTCTTCGTAAAGAAGGCTCGAGCAATCTCTCGCAAGTGATCCAGCAAGAACTCCACAGCAAATCCAACTCTGATCAACTCTAGAACCACAACCCTCCACTGTAAAATCCTCTCAGCAAATACAGTATCGACAAAGTTATGCTCAATGTCGTTCATCACACTCCCCAATAGCTTAAGGAAGTGCTCTCTCATGGATCAGCCAAAAAGAAACCCCTACATGAAGTCCAAACGGCTGTTGTAGAGTGCCTCCAAATGAGAGATACACTCCCCAGGAAACTGAGAACCATGAAAGTCAACATAAGGAGCTCCAACACCCCAGAAGTCCGAGGGATCAAGATCATTGGTCTCGGGCTGGTCGAATCGGATGAAGAAGGCAACAACTTCACTCACTAGATCAGGAACTATAGCAGAACTGCTACCAACCTCAAACCGAGAGGACAGAGCTACCTCAACAGGAGTTGGACCTAGGAAGAAATATGAGGTAAGACATGAGTTCACAAGGGATAGACAAAGTGAAAGGACGAATCCAACAATGAATATTAAAGAAGATGCAAGAGAAAGAAAATTACCAGGAGGACCCGTAGGAATGGGGGCTATAGGAGCGGCAAAAGTAAGGACTGTAGGCATCGCCATGTCTGCTGCAGTCTTCGATTCCTCAAGAATGTTTGTGGCTAAGAAAATTGATCTACGGAATAGTTAGAGGATTGTACTAGGAAATTACAAGAAGAAAAGAAAGAGAAGATCTATTAAGGACAAGAGACACATACCCAAAGCCTCAGTCTCATGCTCACCACCGCCACTGTCCTCATCAGAATCAGAAACCCTAGTCTCCTCGGATCCCTCATTAGAAGACAAATTTGTATCGGGCCCTCAGGTGACAGAACTAGGAATGGATGAAGGAGTGACCACCAACGAGGAGCAATCTTTCATAGCTTAGGAGAGAGCAACAAAGGGATCACTAGCGGAGATGACAAGAGGAGTAGTAGGAGAAGCGCTCCTAGTCTGAGATGCACCTGCAGGAGTGACTTCTTTCTGGGGAGTAGGAACCTCAGTAGGAATAGGAACAAACTCATGAACCCTCTCGGTTTAGGTACTCTCCTCAACAGAAACATACTTGGGTGGAGGGATTGGAGCCTTGGCAGGAGCTCCATGTGCAGCAGCAAAAGCGGAGGCCATGGCCTCAGCCACAATATCAACCCCATCAAAGAAGCCCTCTAGGGGCATGCCCATAGCAGCAGAAACCTCCCCACTCATGGGGTGATAAACAGAAAGGGGCTAGAGATCAGCCTAAAAAAAAAGGGAAGAAGAGAAAGAAGGAATGCAGATGTTAAGGCAAAAAGAAGAAATAAATAAACATGCAAAAAAGAAAAGGAGAAAAAACACATAGCAACACGTGGCAATGAAAATGCATGCGAAGGGAAGGAATGTACCTCTAACTTGGGCTTAATAAGTAATATGGAGTAGGTGGCAGAAGTGTCCTCCTTATATATAAATTGCCAAAAAAAAAAAAAAAAAAAAAAAAAAAAAAGAGGAAAGAGATGAATGAGTATGCATGTGGAGTTATTAGTAGGAAAGCCCCATGAATAAGTAAAAGAAAAAAAAAAAAAAAAAAAAAAAAAAAAAAAAAAAAAGGCAGAGTTTAAAGATAAGATACTCTCCTCTCACTAGTGGCAGATGGAGCCGATGGAGATGTCTTTCTCTTGCTGCCACAATTCCTGCTAGAAGGAGGAGCACCTATGAATGGCCTTGGAGCGGAAGGCTTGGGCTTGCATGCAATAGAGCGCACCAAGACACCGAACCCTTCTTCGTAGGAGCAGGAAGGTTCACCACTTTCACTTTCTTCTCCCAACTCATAGGATACTCACTAGCATATAAATACCACCCCTTCTCCTTTGCTTACCACTCAAATATGGCAGACCTACTCTGCTTCCTAACATATGCCACCATGGACTTGGTGGGAAGCAACAACCGTGAGTTGGCAGAAATGACAACATAAAGACCATCAGGAGGAATGAGAGAAAACCCACGGCTACCCAACAACTCTTGCCCAAATGAAGTCATCACAGCCTGCCAATACCTATGCATCACAGCTATGTAAAGACCCTCTCTTTGTGAACCTGGAATGGTGACTGCTGTGAAATGCCTGCTCCAAAACTTAAAAGCACTAGGCCACAAGAATGGTTGGATGGAAGTTGTGGACTCTAGAATGGCAAAGAAATCATCAAGTATGTCCTGATCCAACCCAAACTGCCTCCTCACTTTGTTGGCAGAATAGTGTACAAAGCGAATACCCTTATCGGTAAGGTAAGGTAGCCACCCAACATTAGTGGCTACCAAATATATAATTCCCCTCTCATCAAAGGCAGTCAACAGGGTGGTGGTCCTAGCTGTGTTAATAAAGGGACCCATAACTAAGTCAGCACATGTAAAGCCAGTGCCCAAGTTCCTATAGGCCCTTCAACAAAAGCCAACTCCTTTATCAGAAATGACAGCATGAAGACCATCAGGAGGAATGAGAGAAAACCCACGGCTACCCAACAACTCCTACCCAAATGAAGTCATTACAACCTGCCAATACCTATGCATCGCAGCTGTGCAAAGACCTTCTCTCTGTGAACCCGGAATGTTGACTGTTGTGAAATGCCTGCTCCAAAATTCAAAAGCACTAGGCCGCAGGAATGGTCAGATGGAAGTAGTGGACTCTAGAATGGCAAAGAAATCATCAGTTATATCCTGATCCAACCCAAACTGCCTCCTCACTTTGTTGGTAGAATAGTGTACAAAGTGGATACCCTCATCGATAAGGTAAGGCAACCACCCAACATTAGTGGCTGCCAAATATATAATTCCCCTCTCATCAAAGGCAGTTAACGGGGTAGTGGTCCCAGCTATGTCAGTAAAGGGACCCATAACCAAGTCAGCACATGTAAAGCCAGTGCCCAAGTTCCTGTAGGCCCTCTAACAAAAGTCAACTCCTTTATCAAAAAACTTAACAGCAGGATGCCCAAATGGCTTCAACCTAACCCAGTGGTAAGCCTATGGAAAATTAGATACAAAACGACCACAGAAATCAGTAATAACTTTCGGACACGAATGGTACTTCTCTTTGGCAAAGTGGACAGACTTGCACTTAGCTAAGTGCCTAGCACAATGCTACTACAAAAAATACTGCAAAATCATACTGTGGGCAGAAATAGTAACTATGTGGCAAGAGCCTACCTGCCTTTCATCACTTTACAGAATATCTAACTGCACATACAGATGACCCAGAAACATAAGGGCCAATGGCAGACTCACCCCAGCAAAAATCTTTATGGCTAATTAGAAGTAGAGAGGTTTTACAACATAATGAGGGTGGGAGCCAAAAATGAACTTACAGAGCCAAAATGCAACGAAGGCTGCACGGTGGACCACATCGGAAGCCTTAGAGAAAGCCCCAACCCAATACGACAACTTCACATTGCCACTCATCCCTTTCTTCAACTTGGCCTTCACGGCCTCCTCCTCGGTGGAAAGCTCAATGTTGCTCGGGTCTACAACACTAATAATTGGCAACAATAGCTGGTTCGCCATATCCTCCAAGGTCACAATGATCTTGCCATAAGAAAGGAAGAAGGTATGAGTGGCACTACACCATCAACGGACCAAATGATAAAGGTTGAACAAGTCCCTATAGTTGGACAAGCAACAAGATAAAACGATGGCTTTTAACAACTCTTCGTCTACCCACTCCTTCCAACCCAAAGAGGTACCCAATACAAATTCAAAGAGAATGGGCACAGGAAGTGATGTCCCTTGGCGTATATCAAGATCGAAAATGGAAGAAGCCAAAGAGGCCCAAAACACCTCTGTATCGCAACAACAAATGGAGAGCCACACACGGCCCACCGGCGGAGGTAGATAATCACCGAGTACCACAAGGAAATGAGTATGGGAATCGTACCACGAGTCAATGAGGGGAGGGCACTCACTATTTGGGTTGCGACCCCCCTCCTCCTCCTTAGAATGGTCCGATTCAGAGAGGGGAACCTTTTCGCCCACGATTTTGGTAGGAGGATCATCGGCGACAACTTCTTTCCCTTTACGGCAGGAAGGACCCTCGTCTTTCGCCAGCGTCATGATAGGTTGTTTGATTGGAAAAGATTGGTGGAAAGGTTTTGGGAAAGAAGACACGGTGAAAGGAAGGGAATGGAAAAGGCGTTTTGAGCAATGATGGGAAAGGGAATAAGTTTAAGTACTAATGACAATAAAGATGACGTGAAAGGATACAATAGGTCAGCCATCAGAAGAAGCATCGTATTAATGAAGCAGAGCCTGTGTTTCAAAATAACTACTAAACTGGGAAATTCGAAGAGACAACACTGTTCACAGTAAGAAAGAAAATAACGTAGGGCCCACTGTTCAAAAAACCAGCAAAAAAAAAAGGAAAAAAGAAAAGAGAGACTTTTTTTTCTTTTTTGTTCGCATATGAACTGCAGAAGCACTTCATATGCTCAGGAGGTTGAATGTTGATGCCCATTTTTGGCAAAAGGGCCCAATGCCAGAAGAAGCCCAACAATATGAGAGAGATAGAGAAAGAAATTAGCAAAGTAAAGATCATTCAGCCATAATGGCAAGAATAATGGTCCACGGGCCTACAAAATAGTAAAAAGGCCCTAAAGGAAGCAAATGGGCCCAAGGAAGCCCCAAAAAAATGAAGTAGTAAGCCCATGGGAATCATAAGAAATAAAAAGAAAGCAAAAACGGGCAGGAGGAGCCCAAAGAAAGGAATTAGTAATTGGGATTCGTTCAAAGCCCAATAAACCCAAAGGTAAAGGATGTGGTAATTGGGGCGGGGAAGCCCAAAAGATTAGCAAAAGCCTATGGGAATGTAAGAAATGGGAAAGAATGAAATGGGCCAAGAATGCCTCAAAGAATGAAACGGGTTGGGATTCCCAAGGAATAAAATGGGCTGGGGAAGCCCAAGATGTTATATGGATTAACCCAGCAGGAATAACTTATGAAACTGGCATGGTAGGCACTTTAGCCCGCAAGCCTAGAAGTGGTTTAGTAAACAAGGGTAAACAACATCATAGCAAGAACAATGCAGTGGCATGGCAAGAGCACCAGCTAGCCCACGGACCAGAAGTGAAAGGAGACATGGGCCGAATTAAAGAATAGAAAGCCTATATCCAAGCAATGCTCAGCCCAAAGAAGAAATGAGATGTAAAGAACGAAGACCCAAGAACTCATCCACGCCATAAGAGTTAAACAAGCACCAGAACGTGTAGCAGAGTCAAACAAATCTGTAGGCAATGGCAAATGTATGAATGCTAGAAAAGCAATGGACGCATTTGAAAGTGGAGGATGCACAACGCTCAGACACCATTTACCTATACCCAGCCAATACAAGGGAGGTGGGCCACGGGTCTGAGGTAAGAGAGGGTGTGGTCTGGCGGTGAAAAGAAGGGGAAAGACTATTTTGGGGTTCCTGCTCAAGCTCTTTTAAGGAAAATGTCCTGCTGGGATGACATACCACCCAAAAGAGGCAAACATGAGCTGGAATCACTAGGTGTATGCTATAGGGGTTGGTAAGAGAGAAACCCAGCCCTTATTCGGATGAGAGTGCAAGGGAAGTAGAAAACAAAACAAAAACTACTTTTTCTGGGAATGAGGCATGGCACGGCCAACGCAGTATAGTGGTGGTGGCTGGGTAGCCAACAGACTAGTAGGCAGTCTAGGAAGGACACCCACAACAGGTCAAAAGTAGTTGAGGGGTAAAAATGATAAATCTTGTCACGGCAAGAAATATAAAAGGCCATAACTGTGCATAGTAAACAACAACAACGAACCAGATAGCACAGAAAATAGAGAAGAAAAAGAGAGAAAAAGGAAAATAAACAAGAAAAGCAAAGAAAACAAGGAAATGGGGAGTGAGGAAGAAAATTGGAGTGACAGGAGTGAAAAGCATGCACCAATAGGCTACCCATTTCTCTCCCTCTCAATAGCCTACTCTTTAGCAAGTTAAGAATCTGAGATTAAGCCACTTAGGTCCTTTTTCCAAAATAAGTAACTTCTATGGTAGGATTCCCCTCTAAGGTTACTCACATTGGAGATTGGTTCCTTTCTTGGACTTGAATCTGCCAAGGAGCCAAGTTTGTTCCTTTAGCAGGCTAATCCTTTTTTCTTTTGTTATGGTTGATTAAGGACTAACACTATTTTCTTGTTATTAATCTATTCTTGCCATAATCACATCTTCATATTTCTCCTTATTGGAACTATTTAAGCATTATCATTGTTAGTAGAAAATATTTTAGTTATCTTGTTATATCATGTTTTTCCTGCTATAATGTTTTTTTGTAGCAACATTTCCTACCGTGGGCACGTAACACCCTCAAGATTCCTGCTAGGGCTCTAACTTGTACACAAACTGGTCTAAGGTGTGTTTCAATTAGGCTAGTCCTAACTCTCCTACCCCAGAATCATAGGACTGCAGTACGGTAGGAGCGATCCAGCCCAAAAGGCAAAAAAGGCCCACCACACTCTCCAACTGCTAAATGAGGTCAACATGGTGAACACTCCCTGGATAATAGTTCCCATCTCCCTAATGAAAGAGCTAGTATTCACTGCTTGGACAACAATAATAGAGTTTGACTTAATAATTATTTGTGGGAGGTGAAATTCAAGTGCCAGTACAATCCCTTCCTCAACAACTAGTGCTTCAGTGACTTCCACAGAATACGTAGCAAGCAGAAGCTTGCCTCTTGCAGCCACAATAATACCCCTACAATCTCGAATCACCACTCCAACACTAGAGAGTCTTCCATTCTCTGACGTTAATTTTGGTGCTGCCCATCGTACATTAAGGGGTTGTTGGCTTAGGAAGCTGGCCATTTTGGCCCCTTTGTAGTCACAGAGAAGTCTTTGGGCATATCCCCAGATTTGTAGAGAAGGAATCCCATTAGACTCATGAACTACTTGATTTCTATTATACCAGATTGACCAAGTCATGGTGAATAGGACTTCCAGATCGTGTGAGGTGCCCACCTCTAGAATATGGATAACAATATCTATAAGGTCATGTTTTTGAGCTAGTAAATTAATAGGGTATGTCTGCCAATACCACCAAACCTCCCAAATATTTTCACAAAAAAATAAAGCATGTATTGTACTTTCTGGCTCCTTCCCACATAAAAGGCATAATACATCTTTGCTGATTCCTCTTCTTCCTAAGTTTAGTAGAGTTGGGAGGCCATTCATGCAAGCTCTCCAAGTGAAAATTCTGACTTTAGGAGGGATCTTAAGCTACCACATCTTTCTCCAAAGTCCCTGTCTATTTCCTACCCAAACAATATTGTCATCTGGGAGATTATAGCTTAGAGGGATGCGAAGAATGGTATCAGCCTCAAAAGGTAAAAGCAGAGTTCTAATCAAGTCAGCCTTCCATCTCCTTGTCTCTTCATCAATATGGGAGGAAACAATTGGAAAATCATCAAAAACTTGGGGTGGGGAACATACCTTGCATGTGGATGGTGTGAGGAGCCATTTGTCTTCCTGAATATGTATTAATTTTCCGTTACCAACTCTCCCCTAAGTGCCTTTCCTTATGACTTCCAAACTGTTGTTTTGTGCATATTATGTAGTGAAGTTCTTTGTCGGATTGATAAACAAAGAAATTGACATAGACTCTAATAGTGCAATTTCGATAGCTTGAGAGGTCTTGGGATTAAGTCTTTGATAATTTCACTTGAGCCATGGTTGCCGAATTAGCCTAATGGGTCCTTTGGAATAGGGACAACTTTTGTGTTAAAATCATTAAGGCTAAATATAGGGAGGGTAATAATTGCCGAGTTCCAGGCAAGCAAAATCATCTTCCTTGTTTGGGGTTTCACATCTGAAGAATCAAAATAAATCATCCCTTAGATAGGCAAGACAAACTCTGGTGAACTTTTAGTAAAGTCAACTTATAAGAGTTAGGTGAACTCTATGGATCTTAGTCAAGGCCAGCTTGAACTAAGTAAAATTTGGAAGTTGAAAATCCATGAGCAACAAATGTTTTACCGTTCCTGGATCGTTTAGTTACCTTTAGTCCTGAAGGTGTAAAAATTGGTATGACGGATATTCGCCTTGATGGGCTTGACGGATCTTAGCCCATGGGCCGACAATGGGTAAGCCCAGGGAATAGCAGGAACCTAACTTAAAATACTTGTCACACACGCCAGAAATCAAGGAGAATCCCAAAGGAAATCGGAATCCTAGTGCATGGAGAATTCCGGAAGATACGCGTGTTAGTAAAGGACCCTCTCTACAAGGAAATAACTTGTCCATCACGTTTGGGATTGCTCAAGAGGATTCCTATAAGGAAAAGACTTCTACATCAAGGAAGAGAGGTCACCCTTCTACTACTATAAAAGCCTCAATACCCTCACAAATCGAGGTACGCATAATTTACCCTCTCTAGCACTTTAGAGTTGTGAGAATAGTTCTGACTTAACCTTCAGAGGGTAGTTGGCCGGCACCACACCGGTGCTCTCTGCTAGGTCTTCTTTTTTGTGCAGGTGCTGTTTCGAGCGTGCGAGGACCGTGTGGCTTACTGGTGATTTATTCGGCCTCATCAATTGGCGCCGTTTATGGGAAGACTGCTCGTTGGTTTCGGAGGGAGCCGAGTATTCCCTCTGGGCGCGGTCACATTATCTGTGACGGTAGGCGATTACCCCTAGCAAATCTCCAAGGAAGTAACATTCCTAGTGGTCGATTACTCGTCTGCCTACAACGCTATCCTCAGACGACCCACGCTCAACTCGTGGAAGGCGGTAACCTCAACTTACCACCTGATGATCAAATTCCCTACAGATTATGGAGTGGGAGAGCTGCGCGGAAGTCAAATGGCTGTGCGGGAATGCTATGTAGCCATGATGGAGATAGAAGACTAGGTCCAGGCCTTGAACATAGAAGAGCACCGAATGGTGACGAAACCAATAGAGAAACTAGAGGAGATAACTCTTGACAGCTCCAATCCTGACCCAACAACCAAAATCAGAACGCTCGCTAACCCCGTAATCCGTCAAAAGCTCATAACTTTCCTGAGGAGCAATCAAGACGTGTTCGCCTAGAGTCATGACGACATGCCAGGAATAGACCCTTCGGTCATGGTACACAGGTTGAATGTGTCGCCCTCCTTTTCACCCGTCCGACAGAAGAAGAGAGTGTTCGCTCCAGAACGAGATCGAGCAATAGCGGAAGAAGTCCGCAAACTACAAAAGGCAAGCTTCATTAGGGAAGTCTACTACCCCGATTGGCTGGCGAATGTAGTAATGGTTAAAAAAGCGAACGGCAAGTGGCGGATGTGCGTGGACTTCACCGATCTTAACAAAGCATGTCCTAAAGATAGCTATCCCCTCCCAAGGGTCGACGTCCTAGTAGACTCGACGGCTCAACACCAGCTACTAAACTTCATGGACGCTTTTTCAGGTTATAACTAGATCCGAATGCACGAAGCTGATCAGGAGAAGACTTCGTTCGTGACCAGTCAAGGCCGCTTCTGCTACAAAGTAATGCCATTCTGCCTGAAAAACGCGGGCGCAATGTACCAAAGGCTGATGAACAAGATGTTCGCGTAGCAAATCGGGAGAAATGTCCAGGTCTATGTCGATGACATTCTAGCGAAGAGCCGAAGGGAGGAAGATCACCTGGAAGACTTTAGAGAAACATTCAGCACGTTTCGCTCCTACAACATGAAGCTCAATCTGGGAAATTGCGCCTTCGAGGTGACGGGGGGAAAATTCCTAGGATTCATGGTATCTCAAAGGGGGATTGAGGCCAACCCGGACAAGATCCGAGCCATAATGGAGATGGCTCCCCCAAGAAATGTGAAGGAAGTACAAAGCCTCAACGGCAAGATAGCGGCATTAAATAGATTCGTGTCGAGAGCCACAAATAAGTGCTTGCCCTTCTTTCGCACATTAAAGAAGTCTTTCGAGTGGACGGCCAAGTGTCAGCGAGCATTCGAGGAGTTAAAAGCCTATCTATCTTCACCACCGCTACTGAGTCCCTCGCAACCAGGTGAAGAACTCTTCCTCTACCTGGCTGTCTCCCCTACTGCAGTCAGTGCAGCCTTAATCAGAGAAGAGGATAGGGTGCAGAAGCCCGTATACTACGCCAGCCGGGCGCTCCGCGGTGCCGAAGAAAGATACCCACCTATGGAGAAACTTGCCTTTGCATTAGTCATGGTGGCTCGCAAACTCAAGCCCATACGGTGAACGTCATGACCGACAAGCCCTTTGCGACGGGCGATGAGCAATCCTGAAGCTACAGGACGACTGACGTTGTGGGCTATAGAATTGAGCGAGTTTGATATCAAGTACCGCCCACGGACCGCCATCAAAGGACAGATCGTAGCCGACTTCATAGCAGAATTTACCCATGACGAAGACAAGGGGGCAGAAGAGTCCCCTCAGTGGAGCATATATACTGACGGATCATCCAATAGACGAGCCGGGGGGGCCGGCATCGTGCTGCTGTCACCCGAAGGGGACAAGATTGAATGTATGGTCCGTCTTGACTTCCCCACCACCAACAATGAAGCGGAATACGAAGCATTAGTAGCAGGCCTCGACCTCGCCAAAGCTGCAGGAGCCGCGAGCGTAGTCATTTACTACGATTCTCAGGTCGTAGCCAATCAAGTGAACGGAGACTATAAATGCAAGGGTGAAAGGATGAAGAGATACCTTGATCAAGTAAGGGCAAGAGTTGACGACCTAGAAGCCAAAATCATCCAAATCCCCAGAGGAGAAAATGAGCACACTGATCGTCTAGCCAAGACCGCTTCAGCAGAGCATATGATAACCCCTGGTAATGTACTCTCTTTCATTCAGCTTTCTCCACTAATAGATTTCGGCAACATGTAGGAGATAGGCTCCGAAAGCACCTGGACCACACCGTTAGTTTCATACTTAAAAAACGGGGTCTTACCAGACGAGAAGGAGGCAGCAAGAAAACTAAAGGTCCAGGCGGCAAGGTTCATCTTGATAAAAGACGTCCTATACAAAAGAGGCTTCTCCCGTCCATATCTGAGATGCTTGGGTGCCAAAGAAGCAGACTACGTCATGAGGGAGGTACACGAGGGAATCTGCGGAAACCATTCAGGGTCGAGGTCGTTGGTACACAAGCTGGTGCGAGCTGGGTGTTACTGGCCAACCATGTAGAAGGATGCCGAGGCTTATGTTAAAAGCTGTGACAAATGCCAAAGATTCAGCAATATTATCAGGCAACCAACCGAAGAACTGACTCCAATGACGGCTCCATGGCCGTTCGCTCAGTGGGGACTAGACATTATGGGCCCATTCCCAACAGTGGTCAAGCAGCTAAAATTTTTGGTAGTTGGCATAGACTATTTCACTAAATGGGTAGAAGCAGAAGCATTAGCCATTATCACAGAGAAAAACATCCGAAGCTTTGTCTGGAGAAATATCATATGCAAGTACGGGATACCCAGAGTACTGGTCTCTAATAACGGCAAGCAGTTCGACAACAGCGTGTTCAGAGATTTCTGTTCAGAACTAGGAATCAAGAACCACTACTCGTCACCTGCGCACCCACAAGCTAATGGGCAGGTTGAAGTCACGAACCGGTCCTTACTCAAGATAATTAAAACCCGGCTCGAGGGGGCAAAGGGTATCTGGCCAGACGAGTTACCAAGCATTCTGTGGGCATACCGAACTACAGCAAGAACCCCCACTGGAGAAACACCATTTCGTCTAGCATACGGAAGTGAATCTGTCATTCCCGCAGAAGTGGGTCTCACAAGCTATCGAGTGGAGAACTATGACATGGATGAGAACGAGAAGGCCATGCGCCTTTAGCTCGACCTAGTGGACGAAGTGAGAGCTACAGCATAGCAAAGGTTAGCACGTTATCAGAATCTCATGGCAAGACACTACAACACCAAAGTAAGGAACAGGGACTTTCAGGTCGGTGATCTTGTACTACGGAAAGTAATGGGCACTGCAAGAGATCCTTCGCAAGGAAAGCTCGGCCCCAACTAGGAAGGACCCTATAGAATCACGTCATGGCAGAGGAAGGGGACCTACCACCTCGAGATGATGGACGGACAGAAGCTGCAGCACCCATGGAACACGGAGCATCTACAGAAATATTACCAGTAGAGATATGAAAAACAGCGATTCTTATTTAACTTCAGCTACAATTACTAGTTTTCCTTTAATAATTTTTGCTACAATGTTTTTTGTCTTTTAAGCCCAAGGGGGCAGGTACTTTTCCTACAAACGCATTTTATTTTAGAGGATTTATTCAGACACAATCGTATTTCTCTACTTAAATTCTCAAAAAAGGATAAATAACCATGGGTGCAGATGACTTACAAAATCCACAAAGTGGACGGATCACCCATAAGGTGAGAAAATTTACAAAGTCCACAAAGAGGACAGATCACCCAAAGGTTGAGAAAATTTACAAAGTCCACAAAGTGGACGGATCACCCACAGGGTGAGAAAATTTACAAAGTCCACAAAGTGGATGGATCACCCACAGGGTGAGAAAATTTACAAAGTCCACAAAGTGGACGGATCACCCACAAGGTGAGAAAATTTACAAAATCCACAAAGAGGACAGATCACCCAAAGGGTGAGAAAATTTACAAAGTCCACAAAGTGGACGGATCACCCACAGGGTGAGAAAGTTTACAAAGTCCACAAAGTGGACGGATCACCCACAGGGTGAGAAAATTTACAAAGTCCACAAAGTGGACAGATCACCCACAGGGTGATAAAATTTACAAAGTCCACAAAGTGGACGGATCACCCGCAGGGTGAGAAAATTTACAAAGTCCACAAAGTGGACGGATCACCTTCATGGATAGAAAATTCAGTCCCCAAAGTGGACGGATCACCCGTAGGGTGGATAGAATCGCGAGTCCATAGATAGACGAGTAAAAAATAAAAACCCACAAAGCTTCGACGGACAGTCCGGTCCGGTGAACTACAAGCCCATGAAACGTATATGTATCTAGTATAAATGGACGGATAAGAACCCGTCAACTTCGTGGATCACCGAACTTAGTGAAAATTTCGAAATGATAGACGGGTAATATTCATGGACGAACATTCATGCAACTTTCAAATGACAAGAAATAACAAACAAGGCATAAAAATTATGGAATAAAACATTGACGGATAAAAACCCTTGAAGGGTAATTATTTAATACATAAATTAATGGACGGATTGTTCTCAAAATATTGACGGATAAACTAAGTGCTTTCTACATTTTGGGGTCGACATCTTGGGGATTCTTTGCTGGAGCTGACTCTCCGTCTCCTTGAGCCGCATTCTCCTCAAATAGATCGTCCGTGTTCTCCGAGGCGGCGGTCAAAACAGACGTCTGACCTTGTTCCTCAACAGTTATCATGGACACGTCTAGGTCAGGGTAGGTTTTCTTAACTTGACGGAGGGCGTCGTCAAATCCTTGAAGGAATGAGTCTCCTAACTCGGCCAACAAAGCGTCAAAATCACGGTATTGACGGACCGCTGTCTCGTTAGCCTGACGGAGGCTTTTCTTTAATTCTTCTATCTCCTTGTCTTTATCTGCCAAGGCTTTCCCCGCCTCATCCGTCTTTTACTCCAGCTCCTTCCTTACCTGCTTAGAAAGGTCAAACTTCTTCTCCATTTTGGACTTCCACTTGTTAAGCTGACCCAGCTCTTCCTCCGTCTGCTCTGCCTTGGCTCGTACTCGTTCGAGAGCCGCTTCACGGTTAAGGCAGCGATCCATTAGGCCCTTCATCATGACGAGCGACTGGAACAAGCAAGTTAAGAAGTGTTAGACAAAGATCAGGTTGAATGGACGGGCAAAATATGATGGACAATATTAGCTGTGCTACAGCAAAGAGACCCGTCTCCCCTATGGCCTCCGTCAAATGATTGCCCTAATCCTCGTAGTCCTCCGACGAAATAATAGAAGAAATCTTCTCCAAAGCAAATTTGGAGTCATCTCGAAGGAGAGGGGGAGGTTTCTCCTGGCTTGTGGACGAGGCCCTCATCAAACCTTTGCCTGCCCCATGCCTTATTGGGGTGACGGCATTCACACCAGCAGCCATTAACCCCACGACGGGTTCCAGTGAGACTTTCGGCTGTTTAAGTGGACAGTCAGATTTGGAAGGAGGCTTTCTTTTTATCGACGGAGCCGTCCCCTTAGGAATCGGCTCGCCGCACTCCTTTCGCTTGGCAGCCTGTAACTTTATCTGAGCCCTTCTCTTGGCATCGTCCATCTCTGAAAAAAATAATGGACGGATAAAGTTATTAATTAAATTGAAGCCAGGTATGCAAATAAGGGTTGACGGACTTACGTCTATGAACTTGTTCGCTGTATTTGATGGCTTCAGGTGTGGGTTCGGGACCGTCACAGTACCAATGTATGGTGTCTGGATTTACCAACTTAGCCCAAGTCCTCTCCGTCGGCTTAGTCTTCTGAAAAATCTTCTCGAGGAAACCAAACTCTTCGACACTAACTTGAGGACGCCGTCTACCTGAAAAAGTGGACGGTCAAAAGCAAGAATAATAAACTGAGCGAAAGTAAAAAGCTTGTGCATACGGGTCGGATCTAACACTCCCCAGGTTGTGTCAACAGGCATATAATCCGTCTCCCCTGGTTGACCCATCCATCCGTCGCCCTCTAAGAAGAAGTATCGACTCTTCCAATCTCTATTTGAGTCAGGTGTTTCAAAGATAACCTTCAACAGTGGACTCCTACTGGCAAAACTATACATCCCCTTTGACTTGTCAATTTCATCTGGACGGTAGCAATGAAGAAATTCACGCACCATCAGCCTCCTAGCACCGTCTGTCATAGCACCATAGAGAATCTCCATTGCTATGAAGACCCTCCAGGCATTTGGGGATATTTGGGTGACGGACAGACCCAAATAATTTAGAAGTTCTTGATGCAGGGTACTTAAGGGAAACCTAAGTCCCGCCTTCAACATCTGTTCATATACTCTAACACCGTCTACCCCCTCATAATAACATTTCTCTGATTCATTGGGTAGACGGATTGAAATGTAGTTTGGAATTTGAAAAATGGCCCTAAATGTGCTGAAGTGTTTCTCCTTAATGACGGATGTGAATTTATGCATTGTCCACTCTGGTAACATGATGAACTCCCTAAGTCCATTAGCACCGATGACGGATCTTAATGGTTGATCCTCGCCGTCAACAGAAATATTTTCTATCTCCACCATCTCCATATCCTCATTTGTTGAGGACGAGGAAGATTTGGACGGACTCCTCTCTTCGCCCGGACTCTCTTGGTCTTTATGACCAGACGGGTATACTTCCTCGTAATCCGCCCCGTCACGAACTACTGACTGATTACTTGACGCGCTAGACATTGCCTACAAGTAACGACAAAACCTAAGACTGACGGATCTAGGAGCGTTGACGGGTGTGTATGAAAGTCTAACCAAATGAAAAGCACTAATGAAAGACTTGTAAAATCATAATAAATACTCACCAAGTCGGAGTTACTGAAGGTCGACGGTCGTATAGATGACGGGTACAGATATTCGACGGAAGGCTCTCTGACAAGGGTGACGATCGCGCTCTGACAATGCGTTTTGGCTGAGAAATGGAGAAATGAGAGGAGAAGTGTAATATATATAGGAAAAATGCATGGAAGACGAAGCGACTCTTCGATCCGGGACAAAACCCAATCAAGACATGACACGTGTCGTACCTCATGAGTGCTTGACAACCTGTCAACAAATGATCACAGTTCTTGTCGTCCTCCTGTCCAACCGTCAAAGAATCTTAAACCGTCAAACCCAAACGATTATTGAACCGTCACCCTAGTAGTCCGTCCACCTATGCTTGACGGACTATAGGGTGAAGGGGGCAACAGAAGGTGTAAAAATTGGTATGACGGATATTCGCCTTGATGGGCTTGACGGATCTTAGCCCATGGGCCAACAATGGGTAAGCTCAGGGAATAGCAGGAACCTAACTTAAAATACTTGTCACACACGCCAAAAATCAAGGAGAATCCCAAAGGAAATCAGAATCCCAATGCATGGAGAATTCCGGAAGATACGCGTGTTAGTAAAGGACCCTCTCTACATGGAAATAACTTGTCCATCACGTTTGGGATTGCTCAAGAGGATTCCTATAAGGGAAAGACTTCTACATCAAGGAAGAGAGGTCACCCTTCTACTCCTATAAAAGCCTCAATACCCTCACAAATCGAGGTACGCATAATTTACCCTCTCTAGCACTCTAGAGTTGTGAGAATAGTTCTGACTTAACCTTCGGAGGGTAGTTGGCCGGCACCACACCGGTGCTCTCTGCTAGGTCTTCTTTTTTGTGCAGGTGCTGTTTCGAGCGTGCGAGGACCGTGTGGCTTACTGGTGATTTATTCGGCCTCATCAAGTCCCAACTTGGATTCAACATGTTGTCTATGTGGTCAACTGAAGTTTTGGGACTCAGGGTACAACATTTTAATAAAATATTTTTAAGGTTTTCTTAGGTTGAAGTAATGGATTTGTAAAAAAAAAAAAAAGAAAAAAAAGAAAAGAAAAGAAGAAGCAAGGGTACATAAAATACGATATCGATTATAATAATGGGACTTATGAGTTATGACACCTGGACATCTAGTTGTTACATTGTTATTTCATAGTCGATGGGATCTAGGCATGCATAGATGAATGCATTTATACAACTAATGCTTGAGAGACATAATTGGTTGGTTAAAACCATAAGGGTACCTTCCTCAAAAAAAAAAAAAAAAAAAAAAAACAGAAACCATAAGGGCACTAGCAATGTATAGTTCAGTTGGATGTGAAGTCCATTAATATGAATCATGATGAAACTCGGTGATATATATGCTTGATTATTAATGCGAATACGCTGATAAGTTCTTTGAGGAAAACCTTTAGGAGTTGGGCCTTTTAGGAAGTACTTTGACAAAATTTCAATTTAAGTTGACAATGGTTTAGTGTGTACAACTAAAGTCACTGGTTCTAGAATGAGTGTGGATTATATTTCTAACTTCAGACCTATTTAGGATTTGTAAATAATGTTGAGTTGGCATGTGCCCTAATTGGTATTAAGAATTGATGTTGACTATAGCAAATCATCAATATACCAAATATCAGAAAATGCAAAAAATAAAAAATAAAAAATTTCTGCTAAAGTTATTATGGAAGAGTAAAAGCCAACGATTACTCTTATAAAAATTCTTGTTTCTTTCTCTTTGTTGTCGTTATTCCCCCCCATCAATAAAAAGAAAATATTTAAGAACAAGGGTGATTAAGGATGCAATATAAGCTATCAATGATTCAATAAAGTTTGAACTCAAATGTTATTTTCCTTTTCCATAAAATAGGCAAAGGAGGAGGTTGGGGGTTCAAAACTCATTAATCCACATGCAACTCACTAATTGAAAGGGCTTTTGCTCTCGTTTTCTTGAACAAAAATATTGCTTGTTTATAAATGTCATCATCTCATAAAATGAAGATTATGTTTAGGGCCTAATTGTTATGCCTTTCTTTTTTGGATGTTGTGTGATGGTTAGTGATAACAATTATTTTTTATTTTGTATAATTCAATAATTACCACGGAGGATGGAGGATTTGAACCTTGAATGTCATGGATATAATAGAAGGTGTCGATTAGTTGAGTTACAAGATTCTCGGTGGTTAGTCATAACTTAAAATTTGTCTTATGATAAAAAGCAATCATTAAGAGTTGACACCATATGTTGAAACTCTCTCAAAAAAAATTGTCATTTTGCATATTTTTATACTTTTACATAGTTTCTTTTTAATAAAATAAATTCATCCAATCCTAATAATACAAGTTTTTTTTTTTTTTTTTTTTTTTGAGAAAAGATTAGAAAACGGTACAAGTTTTAGAAAAGAGAGGAAACAAAGCATATTTTAATTACTTAACCCTATCTGTAATCTATCTATAATATTACAAAAGTTGAATCCGCATGACATTTTGTTGACCTTATAATATTTTGCCATATAAATTTTACTACCTCATAATTTTACATGTCTTTATTTTATTATATATTTTAAATTTTATTCTATATTTCCCTTTAAAAAAATTATTTTCTATATTTAAATATTTTATTAAAATCTTACCAAATCATATTTTCTTTAAATGATAGTGTGGGGGTCAAAAACTCTCATAATTTTGTTAAACTTTCTTGTGCATTGCATGGGCCATATAATTTATATAAAATTGATGATGTTTGACAATTGGTTGATCTTGTAATATTTTACCGCATCGAATTTTAAGACCTCTTAATTTTATATGTATTTGTAAGGACGTGAAATGAACTCAAACCCACTAAGAACAATGGACAATGGCCCACTTAGCCCAAAACAATGTTTTTGTAAGAGAATGGGTCAATCCAAGGAACGATCTTACAAGAAAAGTGGACCACAGTTGATAGAACTCAAGACAGTTAGATTAAAGACACAAATTAATGAAAAATAAATCTCCCCAGTCAAGTCCGAGGATGATGTGTTCTTATATTCAATTCAAGCTTATATAAATACACTTTGTTCTTCTTTTTTTGTTTCTCTCTTTTTTTGATTACCCCCCCCCCCCTCCCCTTTTTCATGGTGATCACTTCCTTATATAGTCCTTCACCCCTTCATCCCAGCCTTCCACCTGTTGATTTAGTAGAGAATTGATAGGCCAAAAACGAATTGACCCCTTGTGATAAATTAATTGATTAATTAGCCAAGTTTATTAATTAATCAAATTAACATGCAAAGCGCGTGGTAGCACAAACAAATCACCAATAAACTAATTATGCAGCGGAAAATAAATAACACGGTGATTTGTTTACGAATGGAGAAAACCTAACGTCAAAAACCCCACCGGGTGATTTTCAGGTCACCACTCCCAAAATTCCACTATTATCAAAACAAGCGGTTACAAGTAAAGGAATCCCAGTACCTTATACCAACCTACAGTTGAACCCTTACCCCAATACCCAATTGGACTTGTTCTGTAGTGACAATTTCCCTTTTGATGCACGGCTCCCAAGTACATGACTAACCAATGCGCGGATCCCAGTACGCGACTTCAATCACTAACTAAAGAAGATTGTTGGCTGCAAAGTTCTTCAGTTCATCCCAACGATGAAGATCAAGAAGATGCTTGGTTACAAAACCCTATGGTGCACATACACAGCAACTTCTTCACAAGAATGATAAACTAGGCAAAACTTTTTCTTCGGTTACAAATTGCTTGAACAAACTTTGCTCAACACTTGTGCAACTTGTGTACACTTTGACGGCCCTTAAAATAATCCTTTTATATGTCTAGGGTTAGAAGAAAAGAAAGCTCAAACACATAATCCCGGATTAGAATCAAAACAGAACTGGAATTCTATTTTTCATAAAGCTCAATAGATAGCTGTCTGTCGAGGTGCTGTCGAGCCTCGGGGCTGGAACAGCTTCTTAAGCTCGATGGATAGCTAGCTGTCGAGCTAGCTGTTGAGTTTTAATGAACAACACTTCTTCAACTTGAATATTGGACAGACTTGCATGTCTTCAACACTTGATCTTGAAACACAGTTTCTTGAAATATTAAACACATCCTAGATCTACCCAAATACAAGTAAAGTGCATTTTGTCAAAGGATAAGCCAATTACATAAAAAAGTGACATATATTCCTAATAAATGAATCACATATGTCCTAACAAGAATCCCTTGGATGTTTGTCCCATCAGGACCTCCTAGAAGTTTTGTTGGTAATTGTGAGCTGAGTTGCCACTGTTCAGGTGTCATTTCTCCATAAATGCGGCCAATTCATTAGGTGCAATGCATTTAATGTGGTGGTGGTAGCATTCTTCCTAGATATTTCATCTTTCATGGTTGATTGAGTTCTTTGCTACTTTCCTTGAAGCTCTCCCGAGGTGGCTCAGTTCCTCAAAAATTAAAGTTGACCCATTATTCTTTTTCTTTGTCCCAGGCCCATTGACCCAGGCCCAGCAACTCCATTGACCGTCCTTGGGCTTCTTATCATCCTCGAGTATGGCTCATAGCCCAACACGCCTACTCGAGCCTCCTATCTCCACAATAGCCCCTCAAAACTCCAACTTTTTCTCCACCAAAGAGAGTGGGGTTTTGATTTCTTCCCCAAAGCTTTGCACACTTAAAGAAAGTTCCCACATAGTAACGTCTTTTCACTTGTTATGAGCACGCTTTTGATGCTTTGGCATTTGCGATGCACCATTTATTACTTCGCACGGTGATCTGTCCCCCATGTTCTACGACGTGATGAAGATCGTACAGTAGGGATCTTCCATGGGATTTCGAGTGGCAATCTTGTCTCCCTATATAAGGGGTGCGAGGGGTCCATTTCTTCCATTTCCCAAATCTTCAGTTTCTCAAAGAAGCAGTCTGAGGTGCTCCTTACAAATTCCTCTGTAAATACCATTTAGTTCATATACTGACTTTAGGGTTCCCTCCTTCCTCGGCCTACAATTCTTTAATAGTTTCTTTTACTTCCTAGATGGTAGGTTTGCTAGTATGGTAGATACGCCCGAGGGTATAGAAGCCTTTAAAACCCAATACAATATACCGCCTGGGGTTAACATACGGCATTGCCTTTTAGGGGAGTGGCATGCTCTTAGGCCAAAAGGGGCTGTGGTGATCCTTATGATTGCCTTTATAGAGGGGGGAATGCAAATCCCTATGGGGAGAGTAACTAGGGATTTTTTAATTGCCCACAGTCTCTGTTCGACCCAATGTTCCCCGAATTTGTTTAGAATATTGGGTAGTATTAATGCTTTGAACTAAAAGATGGGGGTAAACCTTTCCTACCATGACGTTAACTTGGTATATAATTACCAATATCTTAAAGACACCGGGTATTACCTCAAAACTAGGGTTCCCTCAGTCAGACTAATTTTATGCCTCCCCGAATCTAACAAGGGCTTGGACTAGAATTTCTTGATCATCTTGGGTGAATGGCACGATTGCCTACACTGTCCGGCACAGGATGGGAAGCTAGGTGGGGTGTTCTTGGATTAAGTACCCCACTCTCTCCCTTCCCCATAGTGAAAATCTTAATTTCGTAGCCCTTTTTCTTTCTAGTTACTGAATGTCTTTTTTACACTTTCTAATCACCATTTTAATTTTGGTTTCTGCAAATAAGCATTTTACAGCTCCCAACTTCGGTTTAGTTAACTAGGCAAATCTCAATAGGATTCTTTGGTCTGAGATCTTCCTTCACAAGGACGGTCAACTGCGTGCTGCCCACGTTATCCTCGGGTACAAGCCTATCTCGTCCAATTTTCAATCAACCAAAAACGTTATTAGAGCTAAAGATCATTGGCTACACCAGATAGACATTGTTGTGCCAAGATTCCTCACCAGACCTTCCCCTGAAGGAACCCATCAAGTTGAATTGCTCGACCAACGTGCCATCGTAGAGGAAAAGGTGATATCCTCAGACTCAACTCGAGAAGAAGAAGCTGTCAGGGTATTTGAAGTGGTAGATTTGGAAGAAGAAGATTTCGAAGTATTTGACCAACCAGGCCCTACAGAATCTCTAGGCACCACTTCCAAGCCCTACCCTTCGCTCAAATTAACAGCAACCAAGAGCCAGCTGACATACCAGAAGCTATGGTACTCCAACGTAAGAAGAACACCAGTCTTTACGAGCTATTGGAGTCACATGCAGGAAGGTCCACACTTGAAGTAACCGTCCAACCTTGGCCCCTAACCCCCCATCCTACCTGTAGTTCCCTTTCTGAACAACCAGAAAAGAAGTGGAAAAGGGAAAAAAGGGTAAAGAAGTATCTGAAGAGGGAGAAATTGCTCATTCTAAAGACCTTGAGCCCTAAGAGGGGGCAAAAATTGTTAAAGGGGCTCAAAGAAAAAAACGATAGAGGGTCCAGGTATGGAGATGGTTTCTGACCGTCGCCTTAGGGTTTAAATTTGGAACTCATCGCTCGAGCTGGATGGAGCCCCACTCCCATGGACTCCTCCATTAGGGACTTTCAAAACGGGAAAGCAGGCTACGTGGCCGATGCTTTAGAACAACCCCTGCTCCTGTAATAGGACATGGCCGATCTGAGGACCTTAAAAAAGCATGAGGCCTTCTTAACCTTAAAGAGGAACCTGGCCATGGTATGAACTTCAACCTATTTCTTGTGTTACATTTTTTTTTTTTTTTTTACTTGGAAAAACCCTTCTTTTTTTTTTTTTTTTTTAAATTAACTTATTGGCCTTTCTTCACATTGCTACTTTCTTTTAGGCAATCCAAACAACAAACATTGTTGAAGAATGGGTGGATCATGCCCATGCTCAGCTAAAAGATGAGGAGGCATGCTGAGCATCTGCTGTCAAGACTCCGGCCGTGGCCAAAAAGAAGATTAAAGACCACAACACAAAGTTGACCAAGGCAGATAAAGAGAGGAAAAGTGTCGAAGCTACTCTTACCGACGCCGAGAAGCAGGCTGAGGATCAACATCAATTTCGTCGAGCTGAGGAGTAACTAGCAATTGCTCGAGAGCAAATTAAACCTCAGAAAAAAGAGATAGAGAAGAAAGAGGAAGCTCTTGCTCAAGCCGAGCAATCCGGCTATGATATTGGGGTGAAAGAAACA
Organism: Quercus tomentella; assembly: GCA_028535165.1. Classification (NCBI taxonomy): domain Eukaryota; kingdom Viridiplantae; phylum Streptophyta; class Magnoliopsida; order Fagales; family Fagaceae; genus Quercus; species Quercus tomentella. The sequence goes on from JAPQVY010000133.1 coordinate 40,015,420, forward strand.
GAAGATATTCTAAGGGCCTAAATCACCGAAATTTGCCGGGGTTACTGCCTTCAGGTGTGGACCAAGGCACTAAACTTGGCCGGGGTGAATGCTTCCTCGGACCTGAGGAAAACCGAAAATATCTTCTACCCTCTAGCCCTGCGGGTAGCAGCACAACCAATCTCCTAGCCAACCACTACTCCCCAAGCTCCTCCAACCATTGAACCTTCTGATGTTGATGCTGTTGGCGTTACTTCGAAGCCAACCAAGGAAAAAGAGATTAAGCACTCCAATCCACCACCACCAGCCAACACCGATCCTCCTTCATCAGTCAACATTTAGGACAATGCTTCTTCTTTATTTTACTAATGTTTTTGTGTTTTTGTGTTTTTTTTTTTTTTTTTTGGTTTAAATCTTGCAGTCCACTCATGTACTCCATTCACATTAGTGAAAAACTTTAATGAGAAGTAATGAAAAGTTTGCAAAGTTTCAATTCATTCTAAGTGTGTATTGCCACATACATATATTGTTGGAAAAATAGCATGGAGTGAATAAGAAATTGATGTTTTCTATATTCACTTAGATGTTGTTAAAAGTGGTAAAAATCCTGAGTCCCACATAGGAAATGAAATAGATAATATATGAGTTTATATGCTCATGAGTTAGACATTGGGTTGGGCTTTTGGCATATGAGGACTAGGCCTACTTGTCCAAATAATAATATTTTATTATTTTAATTTTTGAGTCAGTTAGTCTGTGTACAACAGTTATTACTGAAACAGAGTGCCTGTTCAATAACATATAATAATTCATAGTCCCTCATTCATAAAAACTATTTTTTTTTCAGAAAAGTCTCTCAGTGAGAATATTTTGTGCATTCATTTTGTGTAAAAGAGAGACAAAGAGACATTGAGTAGTTCGCAGAGCACAACTTTGTGTGCTTTGTTTTTGTGCTGTAGATCATTTTATCCTAGGAAGCAGACGTCCGTGAGTTTCAAAGCACCACAGTGATTGTGTGAGGGGCAAAATTTGCTTTAAGGAGATTGTGTCAAACACAAGACTTGATCTAAATCATTCATCTTTCACGCATTTGGTCGGTGAGTTTTTAATTATTTGTAGATTGCTTTTGTTAAATATATTCAGTATTTATTTATTGTTCTTGTCTATCATATCTATTTGTGTTAAAGCTTATTCTTAGATCGGTGTATTGTTCCTTTTGCTTTATCACAAAAGTAAATTGTTGAAATATATTCAACCGTCTTAAAGCAGATTTCTATTTTTTAATTTATTTTTGTGATTCACGGTGAAAGGATTGTCGTGGTTGTTGGGAAAACGCTAAATCGGTAATTGTTTGTATTCCTACGCAAAACTGGGTTTGTGTTCATCTTATCATGAATATCTATCTTCTTTGTTTTCTATAAAGTTAATGGTCTTTGTATTTCACTACGTTTTGGTGTCAGTTTGACCGTTGTTATTGTTTGTAGATTTTTGTTTCAGTGGGTTGACTGTAGATATTTGTATAGCTTTATTGGTTTAGTGTTTTTGATATTATTATAAGCATTTGATAAAGTTGATTTCGTTCTTGACAGTGTTGGTGGTTTTGATTATATTATATAATATTAGGCTTATTTTGTCTCTTACGGTTTATTGCTTGGCTGGGTTTTTTTTTTAGATTCTTTTGTTTATTGCGTTCGCATTGTGCCTGCTCAATTTCTGCAATTAGCTTTACTTTCTTTTTTGCTCAGTAACGTTTGAATATTTCTTAAATTTGGATGGTTTTGAGGATTCAATTTGTTTGAATTTTGTTGAACATAGATGTCAAACAAAATTGTTGTGAATCCAGTTGTGGTTCAAACCAACATGAACCTTTTTGTTGTGATTTTTAAAGTAAACTTGGTAGGAGGAAATACTAAGGAATGGTGGGTGGACACTAGGGCTATTTGCCATGTATGTTTAGAAAATGAAATGTTTTCTACATATAATCCTGTGGATAATGGAGGAAAAATTTTCATAGGAAATTCCTCAACCTCTAAGATTGAAGGAATTGGAAATGTTGTGCTCAAAATGACTACAGGCAAGTTTCTTACTTTGAAAGATGTACTGCATGTGCCAGAAATTCAAAAAAACCTTGTATCTGACTCATTGTTGAGCAAGAATGGTTTTAAGTTGGAATTTGAGTCTGAAAAATTTTCACTCTTTAAGAGTGGAATGTATGTGGGCAAAAGGATATTTGAGCAATGGCTTGTTCAAGATAAATGTAATGACTGTTGTTGAGATCTAAAAAATCGTGAAGTTGCACCAATGCCCAAAATGGCACAAAGAATTGAGCTCAAAAATATATATACTTGAGCCCGCAATAAAGAAAAAAGGATGATAGGCCCAAGTCCATTAAGGTTTTAAGGAGTAACCCAAACTCACGAATGGGTAAGCTTTAGAACTCATGAAACGAAGGGAAGAAGAAAAGTCCAGCCTGCCAAGGTCAAAAAATCACTAGGGAGCCCAATGGACTAACCTAGGCCGGGATACCTGGGGACTGCCAAGAGCTTGGGATCCTCGAGACGTGCAGCAAAGCCAGGGTTGGATTAAGACAAAGGGGATGCCAAGAACACAAGGAATGAGAACAGATATGTCCCTATCAGTCACCCAATGATGCAGAAAAGAATCAGAAAGTTTGGGAACCAACAACTCATGAACAAGGGGTTGGTACCTCGGGCAACACAGAAAGAAGAACCATGAATGGAAGTGGCTAGGAAACTTTCAACCTAGCAGAAAGGAATCAGCTCTCTTGGGAAAAATGACAAAGGGAAAGGCAGCCAAAAGCTGAGTCTGAAAAGGTGGGAACTAGAAACCTTGAAAGAAGAAAAACCTAAAGTCAGCTCTTCAAGACATACCAGAACGGAAAGGCAGCAGGTGGCTTTTGAGGAGGAAACACCAAAAGAAGAAAATTATGAAAAATAAGGAAGGGACCAGCCATCAATGTTGCTGGCACAACATTGGTTCTAGTACCTAGGGGAGCAAATGGGAGGAATCAGTGGTACCTTAGAAACCCTAGGATGACACTATAAAAGGGGGAAGCTGCCAACAGTAAAGGGCATTCAGCAATAGTGAATGAGAGCTGAATCATTAAGAAAACTCTGTTATAATTCAAAGAAAGTAAGAAAAGAGAGGGAAATACTGCTCAGTATCCTCAAACAGCCACTAGAGAACACACCTAGATTCAAACTTTGCAAGTCATAGAGGCCTGAAGAGCCATCTAAGTTTGTAATTTTTGAACTTATTTAGGACACGTCCTAGTGAGTATGATGTATTACATAATTAAGAAATTAATGAAATATTTCACAGTATCTTAAGGACCCCTAACGTTTACTTTGTGTCTTCCACTATCACATTACCCCTTATTTGTTTCTTGCTGTTCAATGCATATATCTCTTGTTTGCTAGTATGTATGTGTTGTAGGATTCCTACGCTGTGCACCATCTGGTTCGTAATCAACCCATTTAGCTGCGGTGAATCAAGCCTAATCCCTTAAAACAACAACTAAAAGGTCTGAGGTCCTCATTCCTACTTGGGCCTGGGCACCATCCAAAAAGGACCTTCACATTTTGGCAACTCCACTAGGGACTGAGCATGACTCCAAGACCAAGAAACAGCAAAGGTACCAATGTGCTACTTGCGGCCTCTAAGCCCGTAGGAGAAAATGAAGTGGCCTTTAGACAAAAGAACGAGGTACCTCTAGTAGAGCAGGAGGTCGTATCAGGATAGAGGCGTGCAGGATAGGAGCTAAACCCCGTGGCTTGAATGGCAAAAATGTTGAAAGATTTGCAACAAGAGATTCGCCTCCTCAAAGAGGGCAAAACCCAAGAAATCAGGGATAACAACCCCCCTATGGTCAACCAGGACAGAGCCCAACTAGAAGAAGGGTCAGCAGTAGGAGGGGGAGCCAACCCGCAGTATCTCACGCTAGCAAATGTCAATGCCCTTTTGGAACAAGAAAGGGAAAAGCTCTTAGGGGTCCCTAAGCAATTTTCTCAGGATCTCCCATTCCCACCAGAACTCCTTGGCAAGCCTTATCCTAAGGGATATGAACCCCCGAAGTTCCATCATTTTAATACTAGAAATGGAAATGTTGTGGAACACGTGAGTAAGTTCATTCACACCATAGGCCCCTACACAAGAGACAAGGAGTTATGTCTAAGAGTGTTTGCTATGTCCCTAGTGGACAGAGCACATATATGGTACACCACCCTGAAGCCTAGGTCCATCAAGACCTGAGATGAAATGATGGAGAGGTTTTGTGCAAAGTACTGTCCAAATGAAGACAAGGTTACTTTCCAAAACCTTCAAATGGTAAGACAGAGGCCTGGAGAGGATCTTATCCAATTCATCAAGAGGTTTGAAGATGTTTCCCTGGACTGTTATGGAGACTATGAAGAAAATGAGCTCCTGGAGACCTGCATATCCAACATGCTCTTTGATTACAGGCTTAATCTCGAAAATCTATGCATAACCCAGTTTGCTGACCTGCTGCAAAGAACTAGGAGGACCACGCAGACTATGAGAACAAAGAGGGTGCCGGTACCCTAGGCCATAACAGCGTCAGTTGGAGAAAACGGGAAGAGGCCTGAAGGAAAAGTGGCCAAGGAACCACCTGTGATCCCATGCACTACGGAAGAGTTGAATCATGTTTTGGATAAATGGATTGGAGATGGAATTGTCAGACCATTTACTGTATCCAGGCCGCCTACTGAAGAAGAAAGGAAGAACCCTTTGTTTTACAGGATTTATAACTATGTCAAGTACTCTACTAAGAATTGCTGGACCCTGCATAGACTTTTTCACAAGAAGCTTAGGAAGGGAACCCTAAAGCTCACTCAGAAGGAACCCAAAGTACAAAGGAACCCTTTACCCAACCATAAGGGAAAGGGAGTGGTAGTTGTAGTGATCCATGGGAACTCGGTAAAGGCAGAAGAATCTGAAGGATCCTTCCATCCAAACTAGTTAGGACCCTTCAGAAAAACCCCAAATTCAGATCACTATTCAACCAATTGGGATTTAGGCCAGAAGTAAGAAGGATGGCCATAAAATCCCTCCTAGGTATAACAGTAGATTCAAGAATGGAAAGTTTCACAGTGGAATCCCATGCTAGCCGAAAGACTAAAACGATATTTCTCAGCCCACCAAATCCTTTTGGTAACAAAGTCACATCCCATAAAGGCACTCCTGCATCAGCCTCTCCTAACGGGAAGGATAGCACAGTGGCTAGTTTTGCTCTCTCAATATGACATCAATCTTAGGACCTTCAAGGTTGTCAAAAGTCAAGCCATAGCAGATCTGGTGGCCTAGTTCCTAGGGAAAGAAGAATGTTCACTAAGCAAGGAGATCCCTAGGGAGGTGGCAGTGGCAGAGCTCCCTGGAAAGAAGTGGACAATGAGGTTTGATGGGTCAGCGACGACAACTTCAAATGGACTGGGAATTGTGCTAAATTACGAAGACAGGAATACCATACCGTTATCTTTCAAGCTTGGGTTTTCCTATTCAAATAATGCTGCTGAGTATGAGGCATACTTGACTGGGCTGGCCGTAGCACTCAGCATTGGAGTAAAACATATGAGAGTTTTAGGAGATTCCAATCTTATGGTCTCCCAAGTAAAAGGTGACTTCGCACTAAGAGAGCAAAGCTTGGCAGCTTATAAAACTTGGGCGCAAAAGGTGGAGCAGAAATTCCAGACCTTTAGTGTAGAATACACCCAAAGGAGTGAAAACAGGTTCGCTGATGCACTAAACACTCTAGGATCCCAGGTACCATTCAAAGGCAGAGGTACACTGATAAGAATAAGTAAGCAGGAACATTCCATTGTAGGGATCCTCAAAAGGATGTTCCCTGAAGAACTAGAACAACAAGACTGGAGAGATGAGGTAAAAGGGAAAATGGAAAAGTTGGGACTTGAAGGAAGCATCCTGATAGAAGGAGAGCTGTACAAAAGGCTACTTGGAGGGATCTTGTCTAGATGTATCAACAAGAAACAAGGGAAGCTAAAAGAGTTGCACAGCCAAATCTATGGGATTGCAAAAAAAAAAAATAGCCTATACAGAAGAATGCAATGCATGGGGTACTACTGGCCAAATATGAACAAGGAGGCTGCAACTGTATAGGAGGAATGTCCAAGGTGTCAGCTTTCGGTGGACAGAGAAGAAAGTTATGCTGTATTAACGGAAGATTGGAGGACCCCATTCATAGAATACTTGGCTCAAGGGATCCTACTAACTGACAGAGCATTAGCCCACCAGCTCAGGAAACTTGCCGTTAGGTACTTCTTGCAGAACGGGATTTTGTTCAAAAAAGGGTACGCCAGAGATCCCCTAAGATGCCTGGGGCCTAGAAAAGCCAGAGAAGCGGTCAGGGAAGTACATTCTTGTGATTGTGGAAGCCACCTAGCGAAAAGAAGACTCTACAGGCAGTTATTACAGTTAGGGTACTATTGGCTAACAATGAAAAAGGACTCCGAGGAGCTGGTTAAGACATGTCATGCATGCCAAGTACTTGGAGATGCAATCCATACTCACCCAAATGTGCTGCAAGACATGACAAAATCGTGGCCTTTCCACACTTAGGGGCTTGATCTTATAGGATCCATAAACCCTCCTTCCAATGGCCATATCTGGATCCTGGTAGCCACCGAGTATTTTACAAAGTGGGTAGAGGCTATCCCTTTGAAAAAGGCCACTGGAGCAGCCGTGGAAAACTTTATTCGAGGGCACATCATCACAAGATTCGAGATCCCCAGGAGATTGATCAGTGACAATGGGACCCCGTTCATAAACAGAGACATGAAGAACCTGACCGAGGCATATTACATCAGGCATGGAAGGTCCACACCATACTATCCACAGGAAAATGGTCAGGCTGAGGCTAATAACAGGGTGATACTAAAGATCCTCAAAAAAATGAAACATGAGTATGGGGGAAAATGGAGTGACCACTTGACAGATGTACTTTGGGCATACAGGAGCTCTTTGAAGACAGCCATGGGATTTTCACCATTTTTCCCTAATTTATGGGACAGAAGCCATTAGCCCCGTGGAGCTAGTCATCCCCACACCAAGAGTAGTCCTTGAAGAAAACCAGGAAGGTGCAGATGACAGGAATAATGAAAGAAGGTTGGTGGATCTGGAGGGGTTAGAAGAGGAACAGGAAGTGGCCAGAAGGAAAAGCCAGAGGTACCAGCAAAGGATGGCTAAAGCATATGCACAGGTAGTATACCCGAGAGCCTTAACGGAATGGCAGATGGTGTTAAGAGCAGCAAAGCATGTAAGGAAGAATGTCCTAGGACCCTCCAAATTTGCCCCAAAATGGGAGGGGCCCTACATCATCAGAAAGGCCCATGATGGTGGATATTACTACCTCACGAAGGAAGATGGGACGGTCTTGACAGACCCTATAAATGGGAAGTGGCCGAAATAGTATTACGCGTGAAAGGGGGAGATCTCAGTACACCAAGACCCTACTTTTCACCAGACGTCCAATCTGCTAAGTGTTTCATCGTTCTTTACTTTTTTTGTCATGAGTTTTGTTTAAGTTCCCTTTTTGTTTAGGAACCCATGGTAGGAGGACATTCTATGATCCTTACTATCTTTGTCAACCCCTTTTGTGTTCCTTAGTATGGTAACTATGCTATGTTTCAATGAAATTTCTTTTTCCTTATTCTTTTTCTCTAAACTACAATTAAGATGTATAATTGCAAAGTATTACATAACCCGAATGTGGGCAAGTTTGGGAGGGGTACCTAGGCCAACGCAAAAAAAAAAGGGCAAGAGAACCTTAGTGTTTGACCCAGGACTCACACCATAATTATTTCAAGTTTATGACCTAGGACTTCTTCTTTAAAAATAAAAAATAAAAAAATAAAAAAAAAATAAAAAAATTAGAGCATCTAATGTACCCAATTCAGTACCCGCGCAATCACACAACTACCAAGATACCTGGTCCAAGACCTACTGCAAAACTTGTAGGGACCATGGCTCAGGACTCAGTTCAAAAAAAAAAAAAAAAAAAAAAACAACAACAACAACAAAAAAAATAAAGAGCTAAGTGCACATTGTGAATAGATCCACATACTATTAAAGCTAGAAGTAGTCTTAAAAAGAAAACAGATCCACATTGCAAAAAAAAAAAAAAAAGTACTGTTCAGAAGCAAGAAGTAAAGATAAACTTATACAGCAGCAAAGTGTCTAAGAAAAAAAAAGGGGAGAAACTAATACATTTGAACTATTAAAAAAAGAAAAAAGAAAAAAGGGAGGCAAGGAACTAAGGTATAAGGCCGGCCAGCAAAGAGCCTCCTGAGGGAATTGCAGGGACAGGTGATAAGGAAAGAAATCGCTGCTTCTTAACTTTCAAATCTTGCCGAACCTTATAAGCACGAGCCAGGGCCTCCTCAGCAACAGCAATCTCGGCATGAAGGTCCTTAGAAACCTTCCTTTGGAATAGCATATAGGCTAAGGATCGCAAGTACTCCAGTAGGAAAGATAGATTGAATTTGGTCTCCACGAGATCCTGTACCACCCCTCTCCACTCCAAAAGCCTCTTCTCAGATAGGGAATCAAGAAAGGAGTCCCTCAGGGAAATCAACACGACACACAAGAGTTCCATCAGAATGTTGCCTAAGAATACGCCTCCCCCGAATCCACTGGTGAAGTCCCCGTGGACTTTAAACAGCTCCTCCAAGAGTGGTAGGCCCTCCACAAGCACAAAGAGTCATAAGAAGTTACCAAAGGGATGCCCAAAGCAATGAATGTGGCTTGCAGGAAGGTTGTTGAACTCTAGGAGATCAAAACGGGCCAGAAAAGTGGGGAGCCCTGAGCCAGGATTTGAGACAGTCATCCTAGAGCCTCCTCCATTGTTATGTCTCCATTCTCAGGAATTAGAGAGATTTCAACCCTCTGGATGGTTTAGGGGATCCCTGCCTGAGCTTCAACAACCTGGACGTCGGAAGCAAATTTCACAACTATCTTAGGAACTACGAGCTCAGGATCCTTAGCACTTGTGTCAACACCTGCAAAAGTAGACAAAATTCAAAAAGGGGAAAGAACAAAGGAAGATATGTAAAGTGGGAAAGTAAGAGAAAGCTAAAGAACCAGTATTAGCTTCTTGTGGCAGAGCCTCCTCCTCTTGCCCCTCTGATTTCCTAGAGGACTGTGTGAAAGAACACACAGCACGTTGGAGAAAATGTGAGGAAACTTTGGCAAAATTGCTAAAGGAAGGGAAGGATATTAGGAGCTTCGCCATAGAAGGAAAAGGCAAAGGAGAAGTATGGAAGAGAGAGGTAAAAAAAAAAGGAGGAGGGGGAAGTACAACGAGGGTAAACAACACGTACCTTCAGAACCCTCTAACTCCAAGGAAAAGACGGCCTCAGAGGCAGATTGAACACTGGTTTGACCTAAAAGGGGAAGAGAAAACAAGAACTCTCAGGAAGAAAGGATAAAAGAGAAAAGATTAAGCATTAATAAAAGGTGGATGAGGCTCACCTGCTTTTATGGATGAAGACGCACTCCCTAAGGACTTTTTGCTCAACGCAGGCTCAGTCATGGGCTCAAATGACACAGTTTTGGTAAGACTAAGAGTCTGCACAGGCTTGGGATCTTGGGGAACATGAGGCTGAGGGTCTTGAACAGCCAGGGGAGCAGAAGGCAGAGTGGGCTGGGCATCCTTCACTGCTTGCCCAGTTTCCTTAGTTACATCACCACTAAGGGGCTCCTTTTCCACGCCTAGGTGAACAGTAGATGGAGTTGTCATCACTTCTTTCACCAGAGTCCCACCAATCGTGGGAGGAGGTACCTCCACCTGCAAAAGAAAAAGAAGAGTATGTGGCAAAACATCACAAAATGCATATGTACACAGCACCGAAAAAGAATGAAAGCAAACAGTAAAAGGCACAAATGGAAGGAGACCGTACCACATCATCACCAGATGACTGACTCTTGCCTCTCTTGGGGTCTGACTTGCATTTGGACTGCAAGGAAGGAATGACCATTCATCAGTTGAAAGAGAAAGGAAAAGACACAACAAGAACAATGAACTAGTGCCCAAAAAAAAAAAAAAAATGGAAAGAAGCCTTGCCCTTCTCTCTCTCCCTACAGATTCTCCAATTGTCTTTTGTCTACTACAGGTACGCCCAGAGGGTACTAAAGTAGACTGGGGTATGAAATTAAAGGATCCTGAAGAACCCTAGCCTGAGGAACTCACAAGAACCTGAGAGAGAGAAGACTCTACCTTAGTCTTCACTCGGATCTTTAGGATTAAGGGGTGGCCAACTTCCTTTCCAACTGAAGAAAGGTCCACCCTCTCGGGTTCCTCAGAAATGACCAATTGTTTCTGGGATTTTGCAGTCTTCCTTTTATTAGTCTCAAGGCCAACTTCAATACCTTCAGCATTTTCTTCAAGCTCAGCTCTCTTGACAACTTCCTTTTTAATTTTCTTCTCTTTACCTATGGGGGTTGCAACACCAATTGCCTCTATCACCCCTCTCTTGATAGGCACACCAGAAGAGGTGCCCACGATAAGGCCACATCCTGACCATGTTTCAAGGAAATCATTTGCATAGCATACCCAACCGCCTCTAGCAGCATGTCACTCCGCAAATCCTATCTTGCTACTTATTGCAGCAGAAACAATGCCAGCAGTAGGAAGGGTTAGACATTTGTTGAAGACAAGGTTAGAGAAAATACCAGAATCGGGAACCCTTGCAATCTTACCAGAACCAACAAAATCTACAAAGGATTTCTAGACTCTTCTCTAGAAGCCAGCAAAGCCACTAGAAGCAAAGACTCTCCTCTGCGAGTTTGGTACCACAAATTGAGGACTCCTCCATGACCAATATAAAAAAGCATGAGACCTTAGAAATGGATCTAAGGAAGGAAGAGAATGCACCACCTCCTTGAACATCGGCGGGATGTCCTGGTCAAAACCAAACTGCTTAAGGACTCGGTGTGTTGAGTAGTGAGTATACCTAGGACCACTAGAGGAGGGTACTAGAAGCCATGAGGGACTAATACAAGCCAAATACGCCATGCTACCTTCATCCCCCCTGTGTAGATCAAAAGTATTCCCCGGGGAGATAAGGAAAGAAGCCAGCACAGAATCACAGGTGAAACTGGGACTGAACTCCTAGGGAAAACACCAACTCAAGTGCCCTGGTTGATCAAACAACTCCACCAAATTGAGGTTGCCACCTTTTAAGTTAGCCCAATGAAAAATGATGGGATGGCTATCAGTAGAACTGCCACACAGACCCTTAATCACATCTGGAGATCCTTGGAACTGGTCCTTCACAAACTTCTAATTCCTGCACTTCGCCAAAGTAACAAAAAAAAACGATCCCACATGAACACTTAGAGGATGGCGCAATGAAGGGACGAGGTAATAGTGTAGCAAGAATTGCCTTCAACTTCATCTCCATGAAGCAAATCTAATTGGGAGTAAACATGGCCTAAGAACATGGGGGCTAAAGGATATTGGGCACTCCGGGCCAATCTGATTGCCAAAGGAAAGAAAACAGACTTAACCCTATACCCAGGATACTCACTGAACAAGAACTTATTGAGCCAAAGTGCCAGGAACCCGGTTCGCTTAACTGCCTTGTCCTTTTCTCAAGAAAGGTTCATGACCCACTTGCCCATTCTGGTCGGTTTCCCACTAGGAGAAGCAGTGCGCCCATCGAAGTGACTGAAAAGTTTGTCTTCCACCTCGAGATCCTCGCTAGAAAGGCTGATATCAAAAAGATTCTCATCACCAAACATTGGGAGAAGAAGATTGTTGATCATATCCTCCAAAGTGATAGTGAGCTCACCAACAGAAAAGAAGAATGCGTGGAGGGAAGGATACTAGCAGCGCACCAAGTGTTTAAGACCTTTAGCGTTCCTAAAACCCTCAAGGTTCTTGGAGATCACTATTGATCTCAAAATCCTAGCACGCTCCAAATGACTGATGAATTCACCATCGAAAAGCTTTCTATCCACCCAAATGGGCCAACCGATAATCTTGCCAGGAACGAAATCAAAGAAAATGGGAACCATTTCGTGAGATCGTCGCCTAATCTACAGATCTAAGATCTTCCTTAGATTTGGAACCTGAGTGGAACTGGTAAACTCGGACTGGCCAAAGAACACCTAAGTATAAGGAGAAGGAGGGGTTTCACCGTGAGACACCTGAGGAAAAAACAAGCTGGGGGTGTACTAGGGATCCCGTAAAGGGAAAGCTGGGCGCTCCGCAACCCCCTGCGTCTCACCCTATGCAGACCTAGAGGAGCTTTCACCCTCAGAAGGACTAGGAGTGCGCTCCCTCATTTTTCGTGAAGATGAAGAAGCCATGGAACGGCAAATGCATTGGGAAACAAGGAAGTCAAGGGAGTGAAGAACACAGAAGAAGAAACAGAGAAACAGAATGATTGGAAGAAAGGTGATAAGTTTGGAAGTAAAGTTCTCTGGAAAGTGAAAAGAAAGAATGAAGTGACTGCAATAATGGCGCAAAGAGCAGTTGAAGAAGACGAATGTATGGAATGGCACACCAGTTGCCAAAATTTAATTTTTAAAGAGGAGAGTTATTGGCAGTTATTAATAGGAATTATGGGGAAAGTGAAAAGTGGATGGAGGAAGTTTTCACTCCAACACACGCAAAGAAAACCAGGATACCTGAAAATAGCGGGAAAGATAGGACCCTGAGGTTAATCAAAATAGTAGGGAAGGAACTCCTACAGAAATTAAGGATCTAATTTACTCACGCGTGGGCTGTAGGTAACCCACAAGCTCGGAGGGCTAAATGTTGAGGTCTAAAAAATCATGAAGTTGCACCAAGGCCCAAAATGGCACAAAGAATTGAGCTCAAACATATATATACTTGAGCCCGCAATAAAGAAAAAATGATGATAGGCCCAAGTCCATTAAGGTTTTAAGGAGGAACCCAAACCCATGAAAGGGTAAGCTTTAGAACTCATTAAATGAAGGCAAGAAGAAAGGCCCAGCCCACCAAGGTCAAAAATCACTATGGAGCCCAGTGGACTAACCTGGGTCGGGATACCTAGGGACTGCCAGGAGCTTGGGATCCTTGGGACGTGTAGCAAAGCCAGGGTTGGATTAAGACAAAGGGGATGCCAAGAACACAAGGAACGAGAACAGATATGTCCCTATCAGTCACCCAATGATGCAGAAAGGAATCAGAAAGCTTAGGAACCAACAACTCATGAACAAGGGGCTGGTACCTCGGGCAACCTAGAAAGAAGAACCATGAAAGGAAGTGGCTGGGAAACTTTCAACCTGGTAGAAATGAATCAGCTCGCTTGGGAAAAATGACAAAGGGAAAGGCAGCCAAAAGCTGAGTCTGAAAAATTTGGGAGCTAGAAACCTTGAAAGAAGAAAAACCCAAAGTCAGCTCTTCAAGACATACCAGAACGGAAAGGCAACAGGTGACTTTTGAGGAGGAAACACCAAAAGAAGAAAATTATAAGCAATAAGAAAGGGACCAGCCATCAATGTTCCTAGCACTACATTGGTTTTGGTACCTAGGGGAGCAAATGGGGGGAATCAGTGGTACCCCGAAAACCCTAGGATGACACTATAAAAGGGGGAAACAGCCAACAGTAAAGGGCATTCAGTAACAGTGAATGAGAGTTGAATCATTAAGAAAACTCTATTAAAATTCAAAGAAAAGTAAGAAAAAAGAGGGAAATACCACCCGGTATCCTCAAACAGCCACTAAAGAACACACCTGGATTCAAACTTTGCAAGTTATAGAAGCCTGGAGAGCCATCTAAGTCTGTAATTTTTGAACTTATTTGGACCTTATGACATGTCCTAGTGAGTATGATGTATTACACAATTAAGAAATTAATGAAATATTTCACATTATCTTAAGGACGCCTAACATTTACTTTGTGTCTTCCATTATCGCATTGCCCCTAATTTGTTTCTTGCTGTTCAATGCATATATCTCTTGTTTGCTAGTATGTATGTGTTGTAGGATTTTTGCTCTTTGTACCATCTGGTTCGTAATCAGCCCATTTAGCTGCGGTAAACTAAGCCCAGTCCCTTAAAATAACAACTAAAAGGTCTGAAGTCCTCATTCCTACTTGGGCTTAGGCACTATCCAAAAAGGACCCTCACAACAGTTTTTCCTACTATTGATAATAATGAGGGTACATCTTTTGTTTACTTGCTTGAGTCATCTAATGTATGGCATGGTAGATTGGGTCATGTTAATTATCATACTTTACATAGACTAATCAATTTAAATTTATTGCCTAAATTTGAAATTGATTTTGATCATAAATGTGAAACTTGTGTGGAAGTTAAGATGGCTAGAGCATCTTTTAAATCAGTTGAAAGAAGCACTGAACCTTTAGAATTAATACATAGTGATGTATGTGACATGAAAGTTGTACAAACTAGAGGTGGTAAAAAATATTTCATCACTTTCATAAATGATTGCACTAGATACTGTTATGTGTACTTGCTAAGGAGTAAGGATAAGGCAATTAAGGCATTCATGCAATATAAGAATGAGGTTGAGAATCAACTCAACAAAAAGATTAAGGTTCTAAGAAGTGATAAAGGTGGGGAATATGAATCACCTTTTGGTGAGTTCTCTTTACAGCATGGTATTGTTCATCAAACCACTGCACCTTATTCACCTCAGCAAAATGGAGTTGCTGAAAGGAAAAATAGAACCTTAAAAGAAATTATGAATGCAATATTGATAAGTTCCGGTTTACCACAGAACTTGTGGGGGGAAGCTATTCTTTCCGCCAATTATATTCTTAATAAATTACCTAGAAAGAAAACTAAGAAAACGCCATATGAATTATGGAAAGGTAAAAAGCCTTCCTATCAATTCTTAAAGGTGTGGGGGTGTTTGGCAAAGGTGGCTATCCCTATTCCTAAAAGGATAAAGATAGGATCAAAATCAGTGGATTGTGTTTTCATTGGTTATGCTCATAATTGCAGTGCATATCGGTTTTTAATTCATAAATCTGACGTTCCTGACATGAATGTGAATACCATTATTGAATCAAGGAATGCAGTATTTTTTGAAGAAATATTTCCTTACAAATCCACACAAGTATCAAGTTCTCTTAAGAGAAATTTTGAGTCCACGTCTAGTACCTCTCATGATCAAGAGTTGATGGAAGAGAGGAATGAGGTTGAGCCTAGACGTAGTAAGAGGGCTATGATAGGCCAAAAACGTATTGATCCCTTGTGATGAATTAATTGATTAATTAGCCAAGTTTATTAATTAATCAAATTAACATGCAAACGCGTGGTAGCACAAAAAAATCACCAATTAAACTAAGTGCAGCAGAAATTAAATTGACATGGTGATTTATTTACGAATGGAAAAAACCAACATCGCAAAAACCCTACCGAGTGATTTTAAGGTCACCACTCCCGAAATTCCACTATTATCACAACAAGCGGTTATAAGTAAAGGAATCTCAGTACCTTATACCAACCTACGGTTGAACCGTTATCCCAATACCCAATTAGACTTGTTCTGTAGTGACAATTTCTCCTTTTGATGCATGGCTCCTAGTACATGACTAACTAATTGCGCGGATCCCAGTACGTGACTTCAATCACCAACTAGGGAAAGTTGTTGGCTGCAAAGTTTTTCAGTTCATCCCAACGATGAAGATCAAGAAGATGCTTGGTCACAAAACCCTATAGTGCACAAACACAGCAACTTCTTCACAAGAACGACGAACTAGGGCAAAACTTTGTCTCCGGTCACAAATTGCTTGAACAAACTTTGCTCAACACTTGTGCAACTTGTGTCCACTTTGACGACTCTTAAAATAATCCTTTTATATGTCTAGGGTTGTTAGAAAAGAAAACCCAAACACATAATCACGAATGAGAGTCAAAGCAAAACTGAAATTCTGTTTTTCATAAACCTCGACAGATGCCTATCTGTCAAGCTTCTGTCGAACCACACGACTGGAACACTTCAAGCTCGATAGATGGCTAGTTGTCGAGCTTTAATGACAAGCACTTTTCAGACTTGAATCTTGGACAGACTTGCATGGCTTCAACACTTGATCTTGAAACACAGTTTCTTGAAGTATTAAACACATCATAAATTTACCCAAATACAAGTAAAATGCGTTTTGTCAAAGGATTAGTCAATTACATAAAATAGTGACATATGTTCCTAACAAGTGAATCACATATGTCCTAACAGGCTAAAACGACAAAATCGTTTAGTCTAAATTTTCTAACTTATATGTTAGAAGATGAACCTCAAAGCTTTAAGGAAGCCATTTCTACACCTGAGGCGCCTTTCTGGAAAGAACCTATCAATAGTGAGATTGAATCCATCTTACAAAATCATAAATGGGAAATAGTGGAGCTTCCACCTGGCTGTAAACCTCTAGGATATAAATGGATATTCAAGAGGAAACTAAAAGCTGGTGGATCTATTGACAAGTACAAGGCAAGACTTGTTGTAAAGGGTTATAAACAAAAGGAAGGTGTGGATTATTTTGACACATATTCACCTGTTACAAGAATAACATCCATTCGGATGTCGATAGCTATTGCAGCGTTGCATAACCTTGAGATATATCAAATGGATGTAAAAATTGCATTCTTAAATGGTGAATTAAATGAGGAGATTTATATGGAACAACTACAAGGGTTCATTGTTCCTGGTTAAGAAAAGAAAATGTGTAGGCTTGTTAAATCTCTTTATAGATTAAAGAAAGTTCCAAAGCAATGGCATAAGAAATTTGACAATGCAATGATGTCAAATTGGTTTAGAATAAATGATTGTGACAAATGTGTGTATATTAAAGATACTGCAAATGGCTATGTCATTGTGTGTCTCTATGTTGATGATATGCTCATTATAGGTAGCAATAATAATATCATTAAAGCTACCAAGAGAATGTTGACTAGTGAGTTTGACATGAAAGATTTAGGTGTTGCAAATGTGATACTAGGAATGAAAATTTCTAGAAAATCTGATGGACTTGTCTTATATCAACCACATTATATTAAGAAAGTTCTTGAGAAATTCAAGAAATATGATGACAGTCCAGTGAGAACACCTGTAGATGTAAATTTACATTTAACTAAAAATAAAGGGCAAGGCATATCTCAATTGGAGTATTCGAGAATAATAGGCAGTCTTATGTATATGATGAACTGCACTAGACCGGACATAGCATATTCTATCAGCAAGTTGAGTAGATACACTAGTAATCCAAGGGAAGACCACTGGAAGGCATTAGTTAAGGTTTTGAGGTATTTGAAATACACCCTAAACTATGGGTTGCACTACACTCGGTATCCAGCTGTACTAGAAGGGTATAGTGATGCTAATTGGATATCTAACACAAAAGATACCAAATCCACAAGTGGATATATCTTTACACTTGATGGTGCAGCGATATCTTGGAAGTCTTCTAAACAAACATGCATTGCTAGATCCAAAATGGAATCAGAATTTATCGCATTGAACAAAGCAAGAGAAGAAGCAGAGTGGCTTTGTCATTTCCTGGAGGATATGCCAATGTGGATGAAACTTGTGCCTTCTATTTGTATACATTGTGATAGCAAATCAGCTATTGGTAGGGCACAGAGTCATAAGTACAACGGTAAGTCTCGACATATACGTCGAAGACATAATATCGTGAGGCAGTTGCTCTCTAATAGAATTATTTCCATTGACTTCATAAAGTCGAAAGAGAATATAGCGGATCCATTAACCAAAGGTTTGAGCAGAGAGCAAGTAAACTACTCATCGAGGGGAATGGGGTTAAAGCCTATGATATAAAAGTCTCTGAGATGGCAACCCAACCTTGCTGACTAGAGATCCCAAGATCTAGGTTCAAAAGGACAACCGAATCGTGGAGACTAGTTTTATCACTATAGAGATAACATCTCCCTCTCATTCCTATGATGAAATAGTGATGCCTATAAGCGATGTTTAGGGTAAGCTTTACTTTTAATGATTCTTATATCTTGGAATTCTAAGTGGGGTATAGCAGGATACTCTTAATAAGAGTCACCTATATGAATGTGAAGTGGGCCGCTTTCATGAGAGTTTCAAGGCTAAATTCTCTAAAGCACTTCATGAATTTACCAAGATATGTTCAGGTCTGAAATGAACACAACTATAAGAACATAATATGTCCAAAAAAGGAGCTGTGCGAATTCTATTGTCTTGGTATACACAAACGGATGAACAGTTCAAGATATCATGTTCACTAGTTAGCTAGTATATCCGATAGTCTTTCATAAAGAAAAGTTCAAAGCCACAAGCTACTTCTCCCGATACAGTAACTTTTCTTCTCTTCTCTCTGTGTTTGCAACATCATTTGCATTGTGTTTATTAATTTCTATTCATGTGGGGGGTTGTTGGAAAAATAGCATGGAGTGAATAAGAAATTGATGTTTTTTATGTTCACTTAGATGTTATTAAAAGTAGTAAAAATTCTGAGTCCTACATAGGAAAGGAAATAGAAAATATATGAGTTTATATTCTCATGAGTTGGACATTGAGTTGGGCTTTTGGCATATGTGGACTGGGCCTACTTGTCCAAATAATAATATTTTATTATTTTAATTTTTGAGTCAGTTAGTCTGTGCACAGTAGTTATTACTGAAACAGAGTGCCTGTTTAGTAATGTATAATAATTCATAGTCCCTCATTCATAAAAACTACTTTTTTCAAAAAACTCTCCGAGTGAGAATATTTTGTGCATTCATTTTGTGTTAAAGAGAGACAAAGAGACATTAAGTAGTTCACAGAGCACGACCTTGTGTGCTTCGTTTTCGTGTTGTAGATCATTTTATCCTAGGAGACAGATGTCCGTGAGTCTCAAAACACCATAATGATTGTGTGAGGGGTGAAATTTGCTTTAAGGAGATTGTGTCAAACACAAAATTTGATCTGAATCATTCATCCTTCACGCATTTGGTTTGTGAGTTTTTAATTATTTACAGATTTCTTCTTAAATATATTCAGTATTTGTTTATTGCTCGTCTATCATATCTATTTGTGTTATTGCTTATTCTTAAATCTGTGTATTATTCCTTTTGCTTTATTATTATTATTATTTTTTAAGGATATGACCTATCAAAGAAAAACATGATCAGATTTACTGGAAATCTCAAGGTCTATAGAATTGAAACATTAACCTTATCCAATCCATAATTAGAGATAATGATTGAACTATTCCCAACCTTAGGCTACTCAAGCCATAAGCCCAAAGAACCAAGCATGACCGAGGTTCTATTGAACACTTAAACAAACAAAAAGTATTAATTTCCCAAGGTATGTGGTCCAAGGAACCAGACATCACCGAGGTTTTGTTTAACACTTAGTCAGATAAAGAGTATTAATTTACCCAAAGTATGTGATCCGAGGAACCAGGCATGTCCGAGGTTTTGTTTAACACTTAATCAAATAAAGGTAATTAATTTACCCAAGGTTTGTGGTCTGAGAAACCAATCATGATCGAGGTTCTGTTTAACACTTAATCAAATAAATAGCATTAATTTTCCTATGGTATGTGGTCCAAGAAACTAGTCATGACCGAGGTTCTGTTTAACACTTAGTCAAATAAAGAGCATTAATTTACTCAAGGTATGTGGTCCAAGGAACCAGGCATGACCAAGATTCTGTTTAACACTTAGTCAAATAAGGCGAATACTGAACAATAATAATTAAAATGAAAGATGACAAGATTTCCTTTCATTAATAATAATACCTTCGAAGGTTATTTACATTCCATGGACGTGGTACAACATTTTTATCTAGATCTTCGAAAAACTAAGCATCTATACCAGCTACCGAGGTGATGCGACATGACCCTTCCCAGTTAGGCCCTAGTTTTCCCCATGATGGGTTCCTTGCAATTCCTACTACTTTTTTCAATACTAAATCTCCTAGTGTTAACGGTTTGACCTTCACTCCCAAGTCATACCCCTGTTTAAGCTTTTGCTGATAATGCGTCAACTAGACCATGGCCACTTCCTTTCGTTCATTAACTAAATTCAAACTATCTCGGAGTAACTGATCATTTTTGTCTGGATCGAATAGACTTGTCCTTAGTGTCAAAAATCTTGTCTCCAAAAGGATTACTACCTCGGAACCATAGGTCATGGAAAACGGAGTTTCCCTAGTTGACCGATGAGGAGTAGTTCGATGTGTCCAAAGAATATTCTGGAGTTCATCAACCCACTTGCCCCTAGCTTCATCTAACGTCTTTTTCAAACCGTTAACTATGACCTTATTAACCACATCTGCTTGACCGTTCCCTTGCGGATAGGCCGGGGTTGAGTACCTATTCCTGATGCATAGCTCACCACATTACCTCTTAAAGGCCTTGCCATCAAACTGGAGTCCGTTGTCCGAGATAAGAGTATGGGGGATCCCAAATCTCGTAACAATATTCTTCCACACAAACTTTTTGCATTAACATCTCTAATATTAGACAATGGTTCAGCCTCAACCTACTTTGTGAAGTAATCTGTCCCTATAAGGAGACATCTTCAATTTCTCACTGCTTTTGGAAATGATCCTATGATGTCCAAGCCCCACTGTGCAAACGGCCATGGACTAGAGAGAGGATTTAGCATGCCCCCTAGTTGATGGATGCTTAGGGCAAACCTTTAGCATTGATCGCACTTCCTAACATATTCCTGAGCCTTTTTTTGCATACTTAGCCACCAGTAACCTTGAGTAAGGACCCTATGTGATAGAGACCTGCCTCCTATATGACTACCACAGATTCCTTCATGCAGCTTTTCTAGCAGTGGCTCCACAGCCTCGGGGTGAATGCAAAGCAAGTATGGCCCAGAGAAAGAGCTCTTATACAACTTTTTCTCCTTGGACAGCAAAAAAGGTGGAGCATTTCTTTGTATTTTCTCGGCCTCTCCCCTGTCTTAAGGCAACACTCCATCCTTCAAAAATGCAACTACGGGTCCATCCAACTCGGGCCGACCCTTATCTGGTGCATCCCAACCTTCATCAGTTCTGACTCGGCAAGCTCAAATAAATCCTCCATGAGAATGACCCACGGAAGGCCCTACTGGGACGAAGTTGCCAAGGTTGCTAAAGAGTCTGCATGAGTATTCTTTCTCCTTGGGATTTACTGTATAGAGAAAGATTCAAAACCCGACTGTAACTGTCGAGCCTTATTGAGATACCATCCTATGATCCCTAGCTTCCAACTCACCATTAACTTGTCCAACGATTAGTCTCGAGTCTGAGAAAATCTCAACAGCTTTACCTCCCAGTCTCTTCACCATAACCACCTCAGTTAAAAAGACTTCATACTCGGCCTCATTGTTAGTGGCTAAAAAACTCAACCTCAAAGATTTCTCAATAGTAATCCTCTCTGGGGATATTAGCACTCTTCCAACTCCAAACCCTCTTTGGTTAACCACCCCATCAACATAAAGCTTCCATACTGGTTGGCTGAGGACAGCAACTGTTGTGACTTGTACCCCTATTGATTCTCCTTCTTTAGCAACAGCCGCCCTTGGGTATTCAGTGAACTCTACCACTGATTCAGCAAGCACTTGTCCTTTGATAGCTATACGAGGCATGTACTTTATGTCAAATGCTCCCAATTTTATTCCCCACTTGGTAATTCTTCCTGCGTAATCAGATCTCCGGAGTAATGACTATAGAGGGAGTTGAGTAAGGATCACGACGATATGTGCCTGGAAGTAGTAAGGGAGTTTCCTCGTAGTGTGTACTATGGCCAAGATGGCCTTATTTAGTGGCAAGTAGCAGGTCTCTACATCCTACAAAGATTGGCTTACATAATAGACCTGTTTCTGCACTCCAGCCTCCATCCTTACTAAAACTAAACTCACAGCGTGACACATAACCACAATATAAGCAAAAAGGACTTCCTCCTTCTCCGGCCTGGACAGAATAGGTGGTCGAGACAAGTATTACTTTAATTCCTCAAAGCCAAGGTTACACTCCTCAGTCCACTTGATTCCCTTCCACTTGTGAAGGAGCTGAAAGAATGGTCTACATCTATCTGTTGATCGAGAGATAAACCTGTTCAAAGTAGCAGTCATTCCAGTCAGCTTTTGTACTTCCTTGGGATTCCAAGGAGGTCGTAAGCCATTTATTGCCTTAATTTGATCAAGATTAACTTCAATTCCCTGGTACATGATCATATATCCCAGAAATTTGTCGGAACTGATGCCAAAGGAACATTTCGAGGCATTGAGACGCAACTTATATTTCCACAGTATCTCGAATACATTTCCTAGATCATTCAAATGCTCGATTACTTTCTTTACTCTTCATAACCATATCATCAATGTACACTTTTATATTTTTTTTCCCAGTTGAGATTCAAACATTCTAGTCATCATCTTTTGGTAGGTAGACCCAGTATTCTTCAAACCAAAAAGCATTACTCGGTAGTGATAATTTCCAGTAGGAGTCAAGAATGCAGTCTTCTCCTAGTCAGCCAAAGCTAGTGGTATCTGATGGTAACCCTGAAAGGCATCCAAAAAGCTCATCCGAGGATGACCGACCATAGCATCAACCAACTGGTTAATCTAAGGAATCAGAAAGGGATCTTTGGGGTAAGCCTTGTTCAAATCAGTAAAATTCACACATACTCTCCACTTCCTTGACTTCTTCTTCACTACAACTGTATTGGCCAGCCATTCTGGATAGAAAACCTCTTTAATTGCCCCTGCACGCTTAAATTTATTTACTTCTTCCTTAACAGTCTCAGCATGCTCTTTGGAAGAGCGCCGAGGTTATTGTTTCTTAGGGACAACTGTTAGGTTCACATTCAAATAATGACAAATGAAATTTGGATCTACCTTGGGAGCTTCATGCGTACTCAAGGCAAAAACATTGACATTCTTCCTAAGGAAAGCCAATAACTCCTCTCTCTCTTGTGGAGGCAACCGAATCCCAATTTGAAAATACTTCTCTGCATCAATATTGATAGTAACCCTTTCCAACTCTTCACACATTAGTCCCTTATCTACAATGTTTGGAGATTCGATTACTTTTGCTAATTTCTACAAGGCCCTCTCTTAGGTAGCCGAGGCTCCCTCCTCGGACTAATGTTCGATCAACTCCCCGATCTGCCCCCCCGAGGGGTACTTCACCTTCAAATACAAAGTCAAAGAAACAGCCCCCATGGCATGGAGCCATGGTCTCGCTAAGATAGCAATATAAGGTGAATAAGTGTCCACCATAATAAAACTTACTTCAACCACTTCAGATCCTGTTTGAACAGGCAACTTGATCAGGCCCTTCGGGGTGACCATTTTCCCATCAAATCCTACCAAAGGGGAATCGTAGCTAACTAAGTCCTCAGGTTTCAAATTAAGTCCGTTGTATAGGTTGGGATACACGATCTCTGCCCTACTACCTTGGTCGACTAGGACCCTTCTTACATCATACCCTTCAATCCAAAGGGTTACTACTAGGGCATCATTATGCGGATGAAAAGTTCCTGCCTTGTCTTCATCAGAAAAGCTCAATGTTGGTCGGATTTCCAATCTCCCACGTTTAGTCTTTGGGATTGAGTCCTTGGCAATTGGTTTTGCTATGGACATAACCCCAGAAAGGCATCCCTCAATTCGACCCGAGGCTGCAAGGATTACATTAATGGTTCCCAAGGACGGTCTCGAGACAGATTCCCATTGGTATGCCGACCCGATCTGACTCCCCTGCCTAAAGGGCTGATGCAAGAACTGTCTTAGCTTCCCCACCTTTACCAATTGCTCCAAATAATCACGGAAAGTTCTACAATCCTCGGTGATGTGCCCACGATCCTGGTGATACTGATGGTAAAGACCCTGGTTACGTTTCGTGGAGTCACCTTCCATCTTGTTTGGCCACTTAAAGTATGACTTGGCTTTTATCTTCTCAAGGATCTGATGAACAGGCTCCTTAAACACTGTATTAACAACCTGCGCACTAGGATGCCCAGCAAGTCTAGCAAAATCCCTATAAGGTTTGTTTTTATTATATCTCTCCGACCTAAAATCTCTTCGGTCAAGAGGAGCGATCTTTACCTTCCCCTTCCTTTACTGCTGATCCTCTTCGACCCATTTGTGCTCGTCAATCCGATCCATAAGTTGGCGCATGCTTCACGTAGGTTTCATTGTCAAGTACTTTCTCAAATTATGCTTGGTAGGGAGGCCAACCTTAAACGTCCTTATTGCCATGTCTTCAAAATCTCTGTCTATCTCGTTGAACATTTTCCAGTACCTATCCGAGTAAGTCTTCAGGGTCTCACCCTCTCTCATTACCATAGATAGCAGGGAATCTAAAGGATGAGGAATCCTGCTACACGTAACAAATCGAGCCCCGAAAGCCCTAGTGAGCTCTTCGAAAGAGCTAATTGAGTCCTCATCCAACCCATCAAACCATCTCATCACGACAGGTCCCAAGCTAGAGGAAAACACTTTGCACATTAAAGTTTCATTCTTAGAGTGAACAGCCATCCTCTGATTAAAATGACTAACATGCTTCACTGGGTCAGTCCTCCCACTATAAATAGTAAAAGTGGGTTGCGTAAAGCGACGAGGAAGTTTAGCCCTGTCAATTCTGCTTGTAAACGGTGATTTTGAAATCTAACGTAAAGCCTTACTCATCGTGTCATTCCCCATACTCTTAGGGGTCGGGCTTTTATTCTTCTTCTTGTGATATCGCTCCTCCCTATCTAGTTGTGAAGAGAAAGAGAAGGATTCACTAGGGGGTGTTCTAGACCTTGGTCTGTAATTGCCATCTCCACTGGAATCAGTTCCTAAACTAAGAGGGGATGCTTCTCATTGCTTACGTTGTAACTTCTTGTGCAAATGGTCTATCTCTAACCTGAGATTCCATGTTTCCTCCCCTGCTGGTATGACCTGTATGTACGCTAGGAGTCTAGTTAACTTCACGATCTCTCCTTTCTAGATTTACAAGCTGGTCTTCACGTTGTGATCCCACCGATTCTTCTCTGTTTGGTTTTGAACCCACCATGGCTAGTCAAAACTATAAGTACTTCCCTGTTTCCCACAGACGACGCCAATTGTAAGGACGTAAAATGAACTCAAGCCCACTAAGAACAATGGACAATGGCCCACTTAGCCCAAAACAATGTATTTGTAAGAGAATGGGTCAATCCAAGGAACGATCTTACAAGAAAAGTGGACCAAAGTTGATAGAACTTAAGACAGTAAGATTAAAGACACAAATTAATGAAAAATAAATCTCCTCGGTCAAGTCCGAGGATGATGTATTCTTATATTCAATTTAAGCTTATATGAATACACTTTGTTCTTCTTTTTCTGTTTCTCTCTTTTTTGATTACCCCCCCCCCCCCCCCCCCCTTTTTTCATGGTGATCACTTCCTTATATAGTCCTTTACCCCTTCATCCCAACATTCCACTTGTTGATTTAGTAGAGAATCCCTTGGATGCTTGTCCCATCAGGACCTTCTGGAAGCTTTGTTGGTAGCTGTGAGCTAAGTTGCCACTGTTCAGGTGTCATTTCTCCATAAATGCAACCAGTTCATTAGGTGCAGTGCATTTAATGTGGTGGTGGTAGCCTTCTTCCTAGATATTTTGTCTTTCATGGTTGACTGAGTTCTTTGCCACTTTCCCTAAAGCTTTCTTGAGGTGGATCAGTTCCTCGGAAATTAAAGTTGACCCATCATTCTTTTTCTTTATTCTCGGCCCATTGACCCAGGCCTAGCAACTCCATTGACCGTCCTCGGGCTTCTTATCATCTTCAGGTGTGGCTCATAGCCCAACACGCCTACTCGGGCCTCCTATCACCACAGTATTTATTCTATTATATAGTTTTAAATAATTTAAATTGTATCCATTAAAATCTTACTGAATTATATATTTTTTTAATAGTATAAAAAAAAGTTTGTTTTTAGCTGATAGTCTGGACTTTCATTAATAGTATTAATAAAAAGGTATATATATAATAACAACCCTAATAAATTTCTATTAATACTTATCATAATTATTTATAAACAAAAAATTAAATTAAAAAGAACTAAATTTGACTCTATTAAACTTTATTTTCTTTTATGAATCTGCCGTTATTAGCAAGAAAAAAAAAAACATGGTTGGTCCAATCCTCCTAACGGATTGGGTTGCAACTTGCAATATAGAAATGTAGTACTTTGGGGCCCAAGTTTTGGCCTTATGCTTCAATCTTTAGTCCACTAAGCTAAGATTTTTTTTCTTTTCCAAAAAAAAAAAAAAAACTAAATAATAATATCGCCGTAGAATTAATTAAAAAAAAAAAGAATAAGAAAAAGAAAGAATCTATGATATATATTTTTTTGATGGAAAAGAATCTATGATATTGAACCTTTTTTTCCATAAAAAAAAAAATATTCCCATAAAAAAAAAAGAATCTATGATATTGATTTTTCTAATTGTCTGAAAGATTCTCTCATCCTAAAGCTACAATAAAAATACGCGAACAGCTCAACTCAACTCAACGCCCACAAATTCTTTTATTAGGGTTTATATCTGGTCATAATATATTCTCTCAATCTCAACTTACACGCCTCACTTTCTTTCACAGCTTAATAATAATAAATTAAATTGGAAACCCTAGCGCAGCAGCTGAGAGAGAATGCCAGGGAAGGAGGATAGCTCCTCCGACAAGGAGCAATACCTTGACTTGTTCCTCAAGATCGGGTTGGATGAACGAACCGCCAAAAACACCATCGCCAACAACAAGGTCACTGCAAATCTCACTGCCGTCATTCACGAGGTATTATATTTATTCCCAATCGACACTTGGATGCTAAGTTTTCACTTCTGCCTGCATGCCTTGTTCACAAGCTATAAGCAATTTGATGATTAATTTTCAGGCTGGTGTTACTGATGGTTGTAGTCGGACTGTTGGAAATCTCATCTACACGGTAAAGATTAATTTTGTCTGCATCTTAATTTTCAATGTGTTGTGAAATTTGTACTTCTTTGCCTGCATGTCATGTCTCAATAGAAAGTATTTATTTTGTTGCTAGCAATTTGTGTGCAATCCCTGTGACAGGTTGCTACTAAGTACCCTGCAAATGCCCTTGTGCATCGCCCTACTTTGCTGCAATACGTTGTTTCCTCAAAGGTTTGTGCTGTTCTTAAACGTTGATTTTGATTTTGACTGTGAAAGGATTTAGTTTTACGTGGTTCCTGTTTTTCCAGATTAAAACGACGGCGCAGTTAGATGCAGCTCTTTCATTTTTTGGAACTACTGCTTCGGAGGGTTTTAAGTTGAATGAATTTGAAGAAGCCTGTGGTGTTGGTATGTCAAATTTGATGATCATTTCGTAGTATGTCAAAATTTGAATTGGAGTGCTTTTCTCTGACCTGCTTATGGTCTCATTATTTCTTACCCTAATTTAATTTAATTTAATTGTTTCGTGTGTCTGTGTAATTTTATTATATATTTTCTAACTGCTTCTTTCTGGATATTGATTTTCATTTGTTTTTGCAACCAGGTGTTGAGGTTTCAGTCGAAGAAATTGAACAAGCTGTAAATGAGGTTTTTGAAGACAATAAGAATGTGATTTTGGAGCAACGCTATCGAACAAATGGTTAGTGACTTATTCTATGGAATTTCTGATAATTTAATACATGTACTTTGATTTCCTTAATTTTTTAAAATGGCTTATCATGTTATGATGTAGACATGTTGTAAATATTGTTACACTTTGACATGGAACAATCTCTTGGACAATTGGTTTGGTAAGGGGTCATATTGTGGGGTATTTGTGTCACTATGCTTGTGTGTGTAGATGCATCACTGATCAACCTTAATTTATTTTTGTATTGCCAATTCAGTTCATGCTATGCCATCTTTTTCTTTTTATTGTGAAATTTTGTTACTATGTGGTTCTGTGATCGTTTGTTCCTGCCTATTCCTAGTTGTAGGCATTTAACCTCTTCCATTATGCTGCATGATCCCGTTCTGTTCAGCATTTGAACTTGTGTTCTATTTCTTTGTGTGTAGTGGGTGAATTGTTAGGGCACGTTCGGAGGCGGCACCCATGGGGTGATCCAAAAATTGTGAAGGTAATTTTTTTTTTTTTTAAATTTTTATGTTAAACTTTGGTTATGACTGGATCAATTTTCACTTATATAAAATTAAAAAAAAAAAAAATTGGATAAGTTTTGATAGGCAATCAAGTTAAATTAAATTTCACTAGTACCAATTTTGAGATGCAAAGGGATTTTGGGTGGTATGAGGGATGAGTCTAAGATCCATTTGGTGGGATAGGATAAGGTTTGTGTTCCTATGGAAAATTATGGTTTATGGATAAAGCATTACTGGGAAAATGGTTGTGGCGATTTGGGGTTGAGAAGACAAGGCTTTGAAGGAGGGTGATAGCTATGAAATTTGGGGAAGAGTGGTACGGGGGGTGGACTTCAAAGTTGGGTAGGGGCTCACATAGTTGTGGTCTCTGGAAGAGCATTAGAATGGGTCAGGATACTTTTAGTCATTATACTTTGTTTGAGATTGGGGTGGGGAATTGGGTGCGGTTCTGGCATGACTGTTGGTCAACCACTTAAAATGGGTTTCCCAGTTTTGTACGAGACTGCTACTGATAGGGAGGTTTCTATAGTCTTCTTTGGTGTGGCAAGGGGTGGGGGAGAGGATTTGGGATGTGAGATTCCTTCTTGATTTTAATGGTTGGGAGGTAGAATCAGTGGAGTTTCTTCAAATTACAGAGTCTAATCCTCCTTCATCTGTGAGTGGGGACCGTGTGAGATGGATATTGAAAAAGAATGGAGACTTTGATTTCTGTTCTTACTATATTATGCTTAGAGGTTCCTCTGCTATTATCGTCTCTTGGAAAGGCATTTGGGGAGTTAAGGCACCTAGGTAGGTTTTCTTTGTTTGGACTATAGCGTGGGGAAAGATACTCACGGGTGATAATTTGATGAGAAGAGGTTTTTCTTTTGTGTATTGGTGTTGTATGTGCCACTGTATTGAGGAAACAATGAATCATCTAATGATTCATTGTGAGAAGGCTTATCAAAAGTGGTGTTTTGTCTTTAGATCATTTGGAGTTTCTTGGGTTTTACAAAGAACAGTGATAGAGCCATTGTTTGAATGGAGGAATTGGTTGGGGAAGTACTCATCTGACATTTGGAATTTGCCACTGTTGTGTTTGATGTAGATTATATGGAGGGAGTGTAATATTCTCACATTTGAGTACGAGGAGAGTTTGGAGACTCAACTTATTGCCTCATTTATGGGCTCTTTGTTTGATTGGTCTCAGGCTTTGGGACTCACATCTAATAATTCCCTTCCGATGTTTATAAATTCGCTTTTTCCTTGTACATAGTTTTATTTTATTTTATTTGTTATCATTTTCTTTGTATTTCTTGTCTGCCTTGTGTCCTTTTTGCATGAAGTAGTCTTTTCTCAATAAAATTTTCCTTATCAATTTTTTACCCATTGCAGCAATTTGTTGATGCAAAATTGCTTGATTTACTTGGTGAAAGGACTGCAGCGGATAATGAAAAGCCTTCCAAAAAGAAAAAAGATAAGCCTGCTAAAGTAGAGGTGAGCACATTTTGCAGTGCTTTTTTAGGTTTTCCTGTTTCCTTTTGAGATGTGACTGAGAATTGTACCCCCTTCTCCTTTATGCTTATGTAGGAGAAAACCGTTGCTGTTGTTACTCCAGAACAGCCACCTGAAGAAAACCTAAATCCGTTTTTGATATTTCCTCAACCAGAGGAGAATTTCAAGGTACATAATTGCCTCTTTCATATGTTTATCTGCATTATGATCTATTATCAACTTTTCTTATTATTTTTCTTGTAGCTATGTATCTTCGTTATTGACTGTATAAATTTTCTCTTAATCTTCATTTATGATTAAAAATGTATAATAAAACACCATAGTATTTCCATGCACGCTAACATCATAAGTGATGATTGTGATTTTTGTATTAAAAAGAACAGCTATAAATAAGTGAAAAGTTGATCTCATAATCTTTCTAGGAGCTTCTTCATTATTTATCTATGTGAAAACATCATTTCCTAATTATTATAGGGATAAAGTTTGGCTATAACTCCTACTAAAAAAATTAACATGGCTGCATATTTTGAAAATCTAGGTGTTAGATTGCATGTTCTTTATGTTCTTAATACACATGTTAAATTTGGTGCTAATTGGATGTTATTTATTACCTGATATAAATTTATTTTTATGCATAATTTTAGGCTACAAAAATTTGAAATTTAAATATTTGATTGATGACAAAGCTATTGATTTTTGATTTTTTGGAAATTTTGCAAGCATGGAGTATATAAGAAAAAAATGTAATCCAATGGTGAAAATTCACATCCAATAAAAGGATATTAAGTGGAGTTGTGCCAAAATTTGTCCTTGTAGTGATATTACTATTGAAGCATTGATATTTGCATAAATTGAAATTGTTGTCTTATCATTGTTGAATAATTCATGAGTTGAAGTTTTTCATTGACGGCGACTTTTCAGAAACAGGATCAAGCTTATTCTGATCTTGTTGTAACTCTTACTTACAAGCTAAACGGCTATCAAATTCATGATTTTCTTCCTTGCTACTATGGTTCCTTGTTGACCTTTTGAATTCACCTTTACTAATTATTGTAGTGATGTTACTACTTGAGCATTGATATTTGCATAAATTGAAATTTTAGTTCTATCATTTTTGAATAATTCAGGATTTGAAGCTTTTCATTGACCTACCTTTGATTTGTGATTCTTCACACCACTTTTCAAAAATGGTATCAAATGTATTCTTATCTTGTTGTGACTCTGATTTGTAACTTAAATGGTTAATAAATTCATGATTTTCTTTCCTTGCTGCTATTGTTCCTTGTTGAGTTTTGAATTCATCTTTCCATATCATCACATATGCAGCTCTGCATAAGCTTTTTGTAAAATTTATCACAATTCTCTTGTCTTTCAGGTACACACAGAAGTATTTTTCAGTGATGGTTCTGTCTTGAGATGTTGCAATACAAAGGAACTGCTTGAAAAACACTTAAAAGCAACAGGAGGAAAAGTTTTGACTCGCTTTCCTCCTGAACCGAATGGTTATCTACATATTGGTCATGCCAAGGTAAATAATAAAATTGTATATTTTAAGGTTTTATTTATTTATTTATTTTTTATAATTCGATAGTTACAACAAGTGGTGGAGGGGGGGAATTCAAACCCTGGTTTCCTCACAAAGAACATGCAATGCCAATGAGCTACAAAGCTCACTAGTAATTGTATATTTTATATTAGATTAACTATTTATTTAGACCATATGTTTGTTCCTCATTCAATGACTTAAATGGTTAATCAGGCGATGTTTATAGACTTTGGCCTAGCAAAAGATAGAGGTGGAGGCTGCTATCTAAGGTGAGAATTTTTCAACTCCTTTGACTTTTTTTTGTGCTATCAATAAATTTCCTACTTTTTTCAGGTAGAAGGTGCATGTATTTTTAACATTCAATTATCTGTCTTTGAGTGTTTCATCTAGATTTATGCTTAATTTTTCGAGAGCACTATAAGATAGATTCATAATATTTGTAATGGTTACCACAGATGGAAATCCACTACTATCAATAAATTCCATGATGTATAGATACTGATCACATGCTCGTTTGTGTGCATGTGCGTGTGTGTGTGTGTGAGAGAGAGAGAGAGAGAGAGAGGATCTGTGCATGTTTGTACATATCATTATTGTGATGGATGGCTGAAAACCTATACTTATTATCTGGAATTAAAATAACTTCCATCTGCTTCCTTGACAAACTAAAAGAACGTTCTTCATACCTTATCAATATGCTAGAAGATAATGCTTTTTCTGGCTTTGTTTTGTTGTTTTTGGTAAGTTATACGCGCACTTGGTGGGTCTCGAACCCAGGTCCATGTATTCCACCTCACTCTTACGTGGGGAGGAGGTGCCATTTGAGCTAGAGCTCATTGACTTTTATGGTTTAATGTTTGTTGCAAAATATTATTCTTCTTATTTTTTGCGTATGCTCTAATATGAATTGAAAAGAGAACTTTACAGCTGCCCTTCTTTTGAGTTTGATCCCTGATTTTTGGCACTATTAGGTATGATGACACAAATCCCCAAGCTGAAAAGAAAGAGTATATTGATCATATCGAAGAAATTGTCCAGTGGATGGGTTGGGAGCCCTTAAAGGTATAGCAGTTGCTCTACATGAATAGCATATCCTTTATTGTGCTACCCTTAGTTTTGGCCACATTTTGAGGTTTGCTGAATTTTTGCAGATCACTTACACTAGTGATTACTTCCAAGATTTGTACGATTTAGCAGTGGAGCTCACACGAAGGGGTCATGCATATGTTGATCATCAGGTTGCTATTTGATAATTGTACAAATTTCAATCATCTGGAAAATTTAAACATTATTTTATGGTTTTATTTGCTCATGTTGCTGGCCTTTTGTTATGATTTGACTCATCCACTCCACTATCGATTCATTACAAAGTTCGTTGCTTACTTAATGTTTCAAGCTATGTAATTATATGTAGCAAAATGGGCTCTTGACTATAATCTTTTTGGCCCAATTCTTCTTTGGCGGATGAAGAATTTGTAGCTGAGGCTGCTGTTGTGTTCTAGTGCTTTGTATTTACTTTAATGGGATTGTTCTCTTAACCAATCTTGATGAAGTTGCTGACTTTGTAAATGTTTGTTTTAGACACCTGATGAAATAAAGGAGTTTAGGGAAAAAAAGATGAACAGTCCTTGGAGGGACAGACCGGTTTCAGAATCATTGAAACTTTTTGAGGATATGAGAAAAGGTCTTATTGAAGAAGGGAAAGCAACACTGCGGATGAAGCAAGACATGCAAAGTGATAATTATAATATGTACGACCTTATTGCTTATCGTATCAAGGCAAGTGTGCACCACTAAACATCTTTTATTACTCCAAATAAGTGGAGATGGTTTTATTTATTGGTTAAAATTTCATTTCTTCAGTTCACTCCTCATCCGCATGCTGGAGACAAGTGGTGTATCTATCCTAGTTATGATTATGCTCACTGCATTGTGGACTCCATTGAGAATATCACACATTCGGTATGTTTTCTACCTCTGATAGGTGTCATTTCCTGATTTCGTTCTAGAATAAATTGAAGATTTTTAAATTGTTGGAAAATTTATTTAAGAAACTTAAAATTCTTTTTTAAGATATCTTTTTTTTTTTGATAAGTAAGAAAATTATATTAAAAAACCTCAAGAAAACAAAAGGAAGAACAGAGAGTACAGAGGAGGAAACATAAAAAGGGAGAAGAAAAGGAGAAAACAAGAAAACAAGCGAAGCCAACAAAGAACTAATTACAAAGAAGAGAACTAAGGAACATAGGGATAGAATCACTAGATGTGAGCCCCCAAGCCCTAGACCAATCAAAAAGAGAGCCACTAAAGTAAGCGAGCAGTTGGTCATCAGTTTTGTCCCTGTCCTCAAAAGTACGCCAGTTTCGCTCCCTCCAAATGCACCACATTAGGCACAACGGAGCTAGATTCCAAACTCTAGAAGAGTGCTTTCCGAGCCAGTTCCACCAACCGAAAAGCGTATCTGCAATCGATCTTGGCAAGACCCAAGAAATCCCAAAAGATCTAAACACCAGGCTCCACAACTGAAAAGCTTTTCCACAATGAAGAAGCAAGTGATTCGCCGTCTCCCCATTACTGCGGCACAAAATGCACCAATCAACAAAATCGAAGCCTCTACACCGCAGAATGTCCCCTGTAAGAATCTTTTCCCAAGCTGCAGACCAAACAAAGAAGGAGACGTGCGTAGGAGCCTTAACCTTCCAAACACCTTTCCAAGGAAAGATAATAGGCAAGGGACAACGAAGCTTATCATAGAACGATCGAACATCAAAATCCCCCTTCTTTGACAGTTTCCAAATCATACGGTCTCTTTGCTCAGAAAGAGGTAAATTAGAACCCAGGGAATGAAGGAAATCATCCACAACACCCGACTCCCAATCATTCGGATTTCTAAGAAGGAGAACCTTCCAACTTCTCCGGGCCTCGGTTCCCAGACGCTCGAGAGACGAGGCTACAGATGCCTCCTTATTAATAGCAATCCCATACACTACCGGGAAGGATAGATGGAGAGGTAAGTCCCCACACCATTGATCCGTCCAAAACTTCACCCTATCCCCCGCCCCTACCTCAAATCGGATGTGTTTGCTAAACACCTCCCAGCCTTTCCGGATACTTCTCCATAAACCACACCCATGAACACCCCTGCCTAATTTGGACGACCAACCCCCCCACTCTTCACCAAACTTCAAAGCTATAACCCTCCGCCAAAGACGAGTCTCCTCAACCCCAAACCGCCAAAGCCATTTTCCTAGTAACGCTTTATTAAACGTAGTTAACTTCCTTATACCCAAACCACCATTAACCTTAGGAGCACACACCTTATCCCACCCCACCAAATGAATCTTCGAATCCCCCCACAAGAAGTCCCTCTGAATCTTCTCAATCTTATTAGCCACATTCGAGGGAATGGTAAAAAGGGATAAATAGTAAGTAGGAAGGCTAGAAAGCGTACTCTTAAGCAGCATCAACCTACCACCTTTAGATAAATACAACTTCTTCCACCCGGCCAATTTCCTCTGAAATTTCTCCAAGATAGGATTCCAAATAGAAGGGGACTTATGGGAAGCCCCCAACGGCATACCAAGATAGGTCATAGGCAAAGACCCAATCCGACAACCCAGAATCTCTGCCAAGGCATGAACATTATTAACCTCCCCTATAGGAACCAGCTCGCTCTTCGAGACATTAACCTTCAAACCTGTCACAGCCTGGAAACAAAGGAGAAGCATCCGCACATGAAGGATCTGCTCCACATCCGCATCACAGAATAGAATAGTATCGTCCGCAAACAGAAGATGCGAGACACATTCCCCTACACCCCGACTACCAACAGCTTGGAAACCCTTGATCAAGCCAGCACCTTCTATTCTTTTCAACATTCTACTTAAAACCTCCATCATAACCAAAAACAGCATTGGAGATAGCGGGTCCCCTTGTCTTAGACCCCTCGTGCTCCCAAAAAAATCAGCTGGCGCCCCATTAATCAAAATAAAAAACTGGACAGTAGAGATACAAGTGCGAATCCATCTACACCATTTTTCCCCAAAGCCCATTCTCTTCAAAAGATCTAGAAGAGCCTCCCAATTCACATGATCGTAAGCTTTCTCAATGTCAAGCTTACAAATAACCCCCGGAATCTTGCTCTTAACACGACTATCAACACACTCATTAGCAATAAGAACTGAGTCAAGAATCTGTCTACCTCCCACAAAACTATTTTGAGACTCAGAAATCAGTTGATCTAATACCTGTTTCAACCTATTTGCCAAAACCTTCGACAAAATCTTGTACAAGCTCCCCACCAAGCTGATAGGCCTGAAGTCTCGAATATTAGAAGCATCATTTTTCTTGGGAATAAGAGCTATAAAGGTAGCATTCAGAGATTTCTCAAACTTACTATGATGATAGAACTCCTCAAAAACTGCTAGAACATCTCTTTCCACCACTCTCCAGCAATGGTGGAAAAAAGCCATAGAGAAACCATCAGGACCTGGAGCTTTATCTCCCCCCAACTCATTAAGAGCTAGAAGAATCTCCTCCTTCTCAAACCTCCTTTCAAGCCAACCCCTCTCCGACCCATCCATCTGATCAAACTCCAGACCTTCCACAAAGGGCCTCCTCTCTTCTGACTCCTGGTACAAATTTTTATAAAAATGTACAACCTGAGCAGCCATCTCAGATTCCCCCTCATAGATCACCCCATCCACCTCCAAAAAACTCAGGTGATTAAACCTTCTCCGGGAATTAGCCATCTTATGGAAGAATTTAGTGTTGTTATCTCCTTCCTTAATCCATAACATCCTGGATTTCTGTCTCCAAGAGATTTCTTCCAAGGAGAGAAGATTCTCAACTTCAGATCTCGCCACCGCTCTCTCACAAGACTCTGCATCAGAGAGACCAAACTCCCCTTCCTTGGCATCTAAAGAATTCAAAGTCTCTAATAATTGAGACTTTTTGCGACCAACATGACCAAACTCCAAACGATTCCACCGAACGATATCCTCTTTCAAGGCCTTCAATTTTTTGGCAAACACAAAACTAGGAGTGCCAGAGAAAGAATGACGATTCCACCAAGACTGAACTCTATCAATAAAGCCTTCCGTCTTGAGCCACATATTCTCAAACTTAAACGGACTTTTCCCCCTCGCCATTCCCCCCACCTCCACTAGAATAGGGAAATGGTCAGAAACAGGGCGATGTAAAATCCGTTGGATCACATCTGGATAATGCTCCTCCCAATCCTGAGACACCAAAACTCTGTCTATCCTAGACATCGAAGGCCGAACTGACCCTCTAGACCAAGTATAGCTCCCTCCCTCCAAAGGCAAATCAATCAAATTAAGGTCCTCGACGAACTCCGAAAATAGTTCCATTGCCGGAGTGAGACGAGAATTACCCAAACGTTCACTAGGGGAGCGGACAATATTGAAATCCCCAATACAACACCAAGGGACATTCCAATATTGCTGAACACCAACCAACTCATCCCACATTAACCCCCTCGCATTGTTATCAATAGGGCCATAAACCCCCGAACAAGCCCAACTGAAACCGTCTCCCACCCCTTGCCACCGAACAGACACAGAGAGGAACCCACCAAAACTTCCGTCCTCTCTAAAACCCTCCTATCCCACATCAGCAGAATCCCACCGGCTGTCTGGACAGCGTCCAAAACCACCCAATCCACAAAGGGGCAGCTCCACAAATTCCCCACCATCTGTCTGTCCGTGCCAGTAAGTTTAGTTTCTTGAAGGCAAATTACATCACACTTCCAATCACGCAGTAAATTTTTAACAATTGAACGTTTCCGACGGTCATTCAGACCCCTAACATTCCAAGAGAGAATTTTTAAATTCATAAATACAAGAATATCCCAACTGAATATTAGCTCAACAGCCAACACACTACCTGCTGTCATAATTAACCGAAGATTGCAGGTTCCTGAGCTCTCTCTTCCCTTTATCCTTATAGATAACAACTTTTCTAGAAAGAGTAACATTCCTGTTTATCGCTTTAGCAGTCTCCGTCTCCTTCTCAATCTTTTGTAACAATGCGATGCATAGCTTCTCATGACGGTTCAAAGGCAACCCCACCAGTTTACTGAAACCAGGGAGTCTATTCTTCACCCATCTTGAAGTATCCAATATATTTTCACACCCCACTGCCTCATTACCACAATTCAGTTCAGCTGACAAGTGTAGCCCAGAGGGAGTAATAGACATCAGAGGGACAGGTGAGCTATCCTCTCCACCCAAACCCTTATCTGAAAGATTCCATTCTTCCTCCACTAAAACACTCGCCCCAGGGACAGCACACAATGTCTTCGTGGGTAACTCCACTAACCTGGGTAGCTCAGGTTCAAGGGCAGCAATCGGCGTGAGGCTGACCAAGCCACCATCATCCCCTTCTTGATCCCCTAAAACCACAAGCCCAGTCCGCAAAAAACTCAGAAACAAACCAGATAGGAAACACTCAACCAAAGGCCTCGAAATCGCCATTTCTGCCTTACCTGGAAACACCGTGAGCTCACTGGAGCTAGTACCAACGGAGGAGAGCTCGTCGGACTTTCCCGGTGAGAACGACAGCTCGTCGGAGCTTGTTCCGGCGTCGCAAGGGCCATCGGCCTTACCCAGATACAACGAGAGCTCGTCGGAGCTACCAGCGAGAGAGGAACCATCTGCCTCCGGTGGCGACGATGGCTCGCCAGAGATACAGCCGACGACGAGCTCGCTAGAGCTACCGGCGAGAGAGGAACCATCTACCAAATACTTAGCGCACCAGGCCGTAACTCCAATCTCAGGAACAGCCATCAACGGGGCCTGGGCTGAGCCTCCACCACCAGCCAACGAGCCCTCGCCCACTTCAAAAGTACTTGGGCCAGAGAACACTGGTTTAAGGAAACCCACACCTGGGTCAGTCAGCTCTGGGCTTGTTCCAAGGCCCAAATATGGCTTAACAACAGCCCGTTTGAAGCCCTTAGGAACCCATTTAAGAGATTTAGAAACTTCCGTGATACTCTCCCTTCCAACTGCCCGAGAAACAACTCTGCGCTTCGTACCACCCCCTCTCTTTCTCTCCCAGAAAACCCGCCTCCTTCCTATCACATCAACTTCCACGACAAGACCTCTCCTTGACCAGCCAGAACTCCAAACGTCACTCTTCTTCCTTTTGTCATAAACTTTTGAATTCAAACTTCTGCTAGGGACACTGATCCTAGGGTCTGCCAAAGTTTGCTCACCGCCCTCTGCCACCTCATGAATGCAGCTCTCCCTCCTAACCCCTCCCGCCCCCTCCATCTTATCAGATAACTTCACCGGAAAATCCCCTACTTTTGCACCTGTGATTCTTAGATTCTCCCCCATCTTCTCCTCTCCTTTATGTGGTATCTTCCCCTTGACTGAGACTCCTGGTTGCATAGGCTTCTTTCTATCCTCTGTTCTTCCATGAAAGCCTTGTACAACTTAAGCAAAAGTTCTAGAATGAGCCTCCAGGTTGAACCTCCGCACCTGAGGAATGAATTTGGGACCATTTTCTCCCACTGCATAATGAGAAGGATTCAACACTTTTCTAAGTTCAAGGCCAAAAGCCCTCCAGCCATATCTCTCTTTACCTTCCGGTATGATAATCGACCTCCTAGACCCACCTGTTTTGAGCTCAGTCAACAGCAAGAACTGGCCAGAGGAGTTGGAACTCCATTGGAGAGTAAAAGCTGTGTCTCCTTCTCTAAGAGTAAAAAACTGTTTGGGGCTCACCCCAACAACAATGTGTTCTATGTTAAACATCAACCAATGTGCTGCGTTCTTGCCCAAAAAAACTGATCTCATAAAGAATTTGCCTCTCTCAAAAATCTGTAACTTAAAATAACGACCCCCTTCCTCTAAAACTAACTGAAAATGTTTGGACTCAAGGAAGAAACTACGGACCCCCCCCATAAGCACTCCTGAGTCTTGATCTAAATGTTGTTAAAAGCACACTTAGGCCTGCCTAAAGTTCAAAGCTCAAAGTCCCTAGGTCTAAGCACTTTGCTTGGCTAAAGCTATGCTTCTTTAATGAACCACACCTCAAGCGAACTTTTTTAGTGCTTTTAAAAAAGAAAAAAACAAAGCATACCTAGGTGTGCTCTTTTATTTTTATGTTAAATAATGTAAATCATCAATATTAACCCCTCAATCTTGAAAGGTCCATTGATTATGATACAAACATGATTCTTAGGGTGTCTTTGTTTGGAGGTGAAATAGGAAGGATGAAAAACTTTGGAGAGAAAATAGGAAGGAAAACTTTTTTAGAGTTTGTTTGGTTGGGTGGAGAGGAAAGAAAATAAATGGTGAGGCTCAGGTGTTTTCTCTCCTGGCCCACCAAAAAGTTTTCTCTTCAAAATGGAGAGAAAACTAAGTGGAAGAAACTCATAAAATGAGCTTCCAAAAATACCCTTAAAATTCACCTTCAAGTCTCCAATGTGTTGGCTTCTTATTTTTTTCCTTTCATTTTTTCTTCCTTTGTTACTGACTAGTTGACTTTTTTTTTTTCCTTGATTTTTTTTCTTTGTTACTAATGTGATGGTTTTCATTTTTTATTATTTTTTTCCTTCTTTTTTTTTTCCTGGACGTAGCTTCTTTTCTTTTCTTCTTTTTATTTTCTTTGACTTTTTCTAGATGTGTAGATTTCTTTTGTTTTTTGCACTCATATGTTTATTTTTTCATTAATTTTGGTTGGTTTTTTTTTTGTTCTCTCTTTTTTTTAATACTTTAATTAGTGTCTATCTATACATAATTTAAAAAAAAAAATAATATGTTACCTTTTATTTTATTTAATAGGGACATGATAGTCAATTTATACAAATTTTATTTTCAACAAAACAAAAAAGTTTTCCATTCATCCACTTTTCCACCCTCCCGACCAAACACAAATGAGGGAAACTAAAATCTTTTCTATCCTCCCACTTTTCTATCCTCTCTGCATTTTCTATCCTCCCAACCAAATGGACCCTTAAGGTGTTATGCTATACAAACATTTTTTGTTTGGTTTACATATCAAAACAAATAAGGATAATTTACTATATTTGTGATTTTTTTATTTATTTATATTTTATTTTGATATATGAAGTGTAGGTGAGTATGATTTCAGATATAATAGAATGGTAGAAAATAATATATGTGGCTGACCTTGACTAAACTGTTGAACATCCATAGCTGACCCGAAAATTTTGAGATAAGGCTTGGTTTTTGTTGTTGATATATAAAGCACTAGTGAGCATCCACAACCTATGCACTTAATGTGCCTTGATGCATTTATCCACAATGTATCTAAGCTCAATTTTGTACTAGTAGTCTGTGCTCCTGGACGAGTACACCTATACCTTGGAAAATGTGATTCTTTAAAAAATTATACATTCTCTTTTGAGGTGAAAATAAGTTCATACAAACAAAGTTTAAGAACAAATTGATTTCTTGGTATTGTTTGTCATTTATTTATTGTGATATCCACCAGCTTTGATGCTTCCATAATAATAACTAGATTGGCCATGGCTTGATGCATGTCAAAGGATTGATAAATATTTAGATAAGTCTTTCCGTCTGGTGGTTATATGGTAATGTTCTTTTGATGTTGCCTGATTTTGAACAAAGGAAAAAAAAGGATATGGCCAGATTAGTTGTTGGTTTAATGAAGCAGTCTAGATTAGCAAAATTTGAACTTATTTATTACTATATTTTGACTTGGTAATAGTTGGACAGGGGGCTTTACCTGCCCTTTAATAAAATTCTGATATATGTTGCTTTCTGTAGCCATAATAATGGTTATGTGACTGGTCTTCATTATGGCATTTTTTTTAGTATCCATTGAACTCTTTTGCATGTAATATGAGTCTTCACTCTCTGAGTTTCATTCCTGGCAATCAGTTGTGTAGATTTTTTTCATTAATGTTTTTGCATGTTATGAATTCTGCATGTATTTTGTTTATGACTTAGAATGTATCTGATTGTCAATGAACCATTATTGGTTTTGTGATGTATTAACTCTTTTAGTCAATTTTTGAATGTCTTATGCAGCTGTGTACGCTTGAATTTGAGACACGCCGTGCTTCGTACTACTGGTTATTACATGCACTGGGCCTTTACCAACCACATGTATGGGAATATTCGCGACTGAATGTTACCAACACCGTGATGTCAAAGCGTAAGGTGCGTGATAACATGTTTCTGTAGGAAGCCTGAAAAAATATCTATTTTATCATGCTAATGAGTTATCCCTAGAGTAATTGAATATTGTATACTTTTGCAGTTAAACCGATTGGTAACAGACAAGTGGGTTGATGGTT
This sequence comes from Quercus tomentella, assembly GCA_028535165.1. Taxonomy (NCBI): domain Eukaryota; kingdom Viridiplantae; phylum Streptophyta; class Magnoliopsida; order Fagales; family Fagaceae; genus Quercus; species Quercus tomentella. The sequence continues at coordinate 40,056,850 of JAPQVY010000133.1, forward strand.
GGGATGACCCTCGCCTCATGACCCTAGCTGGTTTACGTCGTAGGGGTGTGACTCCAACTGCAATTAATGCATTTGTTAGGGGAGTTGGGATCACAAGAAGGTATGCTTTTGTTCAGGTTGTGTATTGGGCATTGATTAAAATAAAGTGTATGATCAGTGTCCCGTTGTTATCATAAATATACCTTTTCTTGTGCTACAGTGACAACAGTATAATAAATTTGGATCGCCTCGAGTATCACATAAGAGAAGAACTAAACAAAGCAGCACCCCGTACAATGGTCGTGCTACATCCGCTCAAGGTTTGTATCTTGTTTTGAACTATCTCTAGAATATTTTCCCACTCATATTGCAACTTATCCTTTATTTGTTTTAAGGTTGTTATTACAAACCTCGAAGCTGACTCAATAATAAATCTCGATGCAAAGAGATGGCCTGATGCTCAAACAGATGATGCATCTGCTTTTTACAAGGTAACTGTGGATTTCTTCATCTCTTTCTTTCAAGGCTAAAATTATAGTTCTTTTCTTTTTAAGAGAATAATACTGCTTCAGTGCTGCTATATAGAATTTGACCAATCAGCTAGGAAACTTAATATTCTGTTTGCGTCCTTTAACTCATATTGGCTCTAGAATATGTGGCTCAATGTGGCAACTGTACTTATGATATTACTGCCATAATTTATGCTTGGTCTTCAACAAAATCGACTAATATTAATAATGAGAATAACTTTACTATTTTTATGTACATATCACATTTTCTACTTTAATTGCGAAGTTCATGTTAATTAAGAACCATATTTTGCTCCATGTGTTCAGTTTATAATCTGTTAGTGGTTCTGCTTTTTACTGCTTCCACCTTAGGTCCCCTTTTCGAATATTATATACATTGAAAATTCTGACTTCCGGATGAAAGATTCAAAGGATTACTATGGGCTTGCTCCGGGTAAATCTGTCCTACTCAGGTATGCATATATTGTAAAGTCATCTCTGCTAGTCATATTTTTCAGATCTGCACTATATACTGAGAATTCTTTTTGTTGGTGCAGATATGCGTTCCCCATAAAGTGCACTGAAGTTATCCTAGCTGATGATAAGGAAACTATTCTAGAGATCCGAGCTGAGTATGATCCTTCAAAGAAGACAAAGCCTAAGGTTCATTGTTGTGCTGGATTTCCTGTTTGATATGTGAACCTTCATTTGAGCACTACAAAATTAATTTGGTGTTGGGTGAATGCTTTGGTCAATTTTATTTCATTTTTTCTTGTCAAATTAAATATTATGCAGGGAGTTCTTCATTGGGTGGCTGCACCTTCTCCTGGGGTTGATCCACTCATGGTGGAGGTCAGATTGTTTGACAAATTGTTCCTTTCAGAGGTTGGCAAACATAAACTATCCAACGCTTTCTTATTTCCCTCTTTATCTTTTTTATATTTGAAATAAATTCTTACATGTGTTTTTATTGTTGAATCAGAACCCTGCTGAACTTGATGATTGGCTTGCTGATCTGAACCCACAGTCCAAAGTGGTGATTCCTGGTGCATATGCCACATCCTTGCTGCAGAATGCTGCAGTTGGGGACAAATTTCAGTTTGAAAGGCTTGGTAGACTCCAGAACCTTTTCACCACTATTTGTATATTGAATATTTTGATGACTTATTTGTAAAATATAAACAAAGGTGCACTCGCATGGCATAGAATTTATTGTGCATCAAGTTATAACTTAAGCACCTTAGTAAAATACAAATCCTCCACTTTCCAGTACCTGTGAGATATATTCTTTAAACTAATATTTTTCTTTCAAAATTTATCCAACTGCTGTTATCATTTCACAAAGTTTGCATTTTTGTCCTTCATTAAAGCTTTTAAAAAGCCAAACCATTGTATTATATTTTCTACTCAAGCCAAACCTAGACATTTAGCTTTAGCTGTGCTAGTTAATTTATGAATGTTTCTTCTGGGTGCACATGGTTCTGCATTATATATTGCTTTCCTATTTGATTGTATGTGTTTTATATCTGCAATTTCAGGTTATTTTGTGGTTGATAGAGATTCTACTCCTGGAAAGCTCATCTTCAATCGGACAGTAACTCTAAGAGACAGCTATAGCAAGGGTGGTAAGTAGGTTTGTGACCATGGAAAGCACAAGTAAGATGTAATGTGGCAAACGCAGGAACTACAATACTTGGACTATTGTGTATAAAGTATTTACTAAATTATTTTATATTTTTTTTCCTGGATGAGTGTATTCAAATTTTTTGCACTACATCAAATATGTCATATGGTTAGTGAGGTCCATGCAGTGCATATGTGGAAAAATACATTGAAATCTCTTCTTAGTCCATTGGAATGTCGTCTTTAGCCCTTTCATCTTTTCATTATGTTGTAACCACTCACTATGTATAAGAGATATTTGTTGATAAAACTGGTTTCTGCTTTTAGGAATCCTGGTTCCTTTATATACGCCAAAATAATGCATGTCACAATTCCTTTTGGAACCAAAATTCACTTTCTTGCTTGCTCCCTTTTCATATTTCTTAACCTAATTGAAAACGGGAGTGGGTTATATTCTGGAAACAGTAATGCTGAAGAAAACATTTTTCACAGTTGCTGAAGTGGTTAACTTTAGAGAAAAAGTAGTGGGTTAGTCTTCAGCAAATGTTAAAAAAAATTGTATGAGTACTTAGTAGCCAATACTCGACCCGAACCCGATTTTTTTGACCCGAAGCAAAAACGGGTCGACTCATGACCTGACCCGTGTTTTTTGTGGGTCAACCCAACCCGAACCCGAACCATTTTTTTAAAACTTTTTTTTTTTTTTTTGGGTAAAAAAATAGTAAATTAAGACAATATTGGTTTAATTGTTTATTGTGAGCTTTAAGGAAAAATTGATACATTTATATAACTACATGCAAATTAATTGAAAAATAAATGCATGTGGTTGAGCATTCTGTAATGAGTAAAGATTTTTAGATATCAAATAGCAAACTACATGCCAAGATAATCTATAGAGTTAAAAACATAGATTTAAAATTGTAAACATGTGTGATAAATATTCACAAGTGTGAAAAGTGTGAAAATAGTGAAGTCAAAGTATCAAATTAGCATAAATTATGAATGCTTAGACCTATTTTTTAATAATTTATGTCCAAAATAAATGACTTTTCAAAATAAATTATGATATTTCTTAGAGTATGTGTTGCTTAATAATGATATGATATTCATAAAAAAGACCATGTATAAATAAGTAAGCAATCAAATTTTAATGTATATCTCAAATTGAAATAGAGCGTCAATCACAATTGATAATAGATTATAAAATTAATTTTCAAGATTGTAAATTTTTTATATGTTTTTATTCTTTATCAAATAAGTCATTTGTAATTTTGTTTTATGTTGTGGGATGTTGATATTGTATAGAAATAAAACTTGTGTATTTGTTTTACTTATCTTTGTGTTATTTTGTTTTAGATAGCAATGTTAGGATTTGTATAATTTTAAAATTATTAAATAAGTATTAATAAGTTTAACTGAGTTCATTCTTGATATAAGTGGTGAATTCAAAATAATACATTTTACATCAAGTAATTTGTTGCATAACTTTCCAAATGGCAAATACATGTTGTTTTCTTTATAAAGAAAAAAAAAAAAAAATTCTTGTGAAAAATACGGGTTAACTCGACCCGACCCGCAACCCGATTGACCCGAACTTGTTTTTAACCCGCTAAAAATGACCCGTTTGACCCACAACCCGATTGACTCAACCCGGACCCGACCCGACCCGACCGTTTTGCCATGTCTATATACTCCTAGGCTTGTTTTAATTATTAGAATGCCACTTCTTGCCTATCTTTGTTCTGTAAGAAATTGTTTTAAAAATCTAACTTCTATTTTCCATCAGGTAATTTTTATTTAAAATTAGGATCTACAAAGAAAGTGTCTTGTCTATTCTAGATGGAACTTCTATGTTCAAGAAAAAACATTTCGAGGAAATTTCTGAAGTATTGAATAAGGCTGCATTTGCGTTTCCATTATTTTATTTTTATTTTTTTTTTGACCAGTGCCTCTTGCACTGTTCATGAGACATGAACAGTGAATTAAGGCAAATGAACAGTGTTTGGAGAGTGAATAGTAACTTAAAAATTATTTTTTAATTGTTTTCAGGCATAAGTTTTCAATTTTCAGTAAAATAAACAGTATCTAAGTACACCCTAAGTGTTTTTTTCATTGACCGAGAACTATGTAAGCGTTTTCAACTCATTGAAATCTCAACATTCCAGAAAACAGATTGGTCAAAAGAAGGGGGAAAAAAACGTTATTGCCTGAGACAATTTGAGCAGTCTGTTATTTGATTCATTTCACTCTTATTTATGAGTCATGAATGTGCTGGTCCTTTAATAGCAGACTGCTTCCTCTAAAACGTTTAGAGGAAGCGTCTAAAGACGATTTAAATTGCTATTTGTGCTGGTCCTTTATCAAAATTGGCTTAATTGTCTAACAAATTGCAATCAAATACCAATCTCAGTTATCAACAAAAAAACGTTTAGAGGAAGTGTCTAAAGACGATTTAAATTGATTAGTCTCTTGGCTTGATAGACAATTAAACCAATTTTGAACAATTTTTGGTATTCCGAGTCAAATAGCAATGAATCAAAACACTAATTTCAAGGGACTTATGTTATAGTCCAGTGATAATGATATCTTTTGTGATATTTCATGTAAGTGGTAATGGTATACTTTGTGATATTTCATGTATGTAGTTTGAATTTCACAACTTCAATAATACACCCTTTAATTCAAACGGATTTGGACACCGCTTTAATAATACACCCATTGATCTACTCAACTAGAGTTCTTTAATGCGTACTTTAACAACTTTAGACATAATTGAAGTGGATTAACCCGTTATTTTTTACTCCTAGGATTCTAGCCTTACAGCTCGAACCATTTTCTCCTCTAAACCTCCTAACACTTTATTCATCAAGACATGCCAATTAAGTGACAAGACTTTTATTTTATTTAAGTATAGTTAGTTAAGGACATTGCCATAAATGGGGGTGTGGTTTGAATTGAAACAATTTTTTTTTTTTTTTTTATAGCAACAAATGCTACATGTATAACAAATTTCACAACTTGTTGAGGTGAAAGATTGTGATCAATGCACCATCACTTTCACTAAGGCTATTACTAACATCATTTTTTTTATTGTATACCAATCATAACCTGCTAATTCATTAGTTATTAAAATATTTTATCTTTAGACGTATTGTTTTTATAATAGTGTAGAGTTTAATATGAAACCACACATAAGTATGAGATTTAAATTGTTATTTTGTCTTAATTCAATGTCTGTTTAGATACAACTTTTTGTTAAAGTTTGTTTGCTAAAAGGTAGTTAAAATATAATTATACCTTAAAAAGTTAGGTTTTAAAATTTTGTTTTCAAGCAAATAAGTTAAAAAAGTTATAAGGAAAAAACTAGAGACAAAGGGACACTTGCTACACCATTGAAGTAATTTTTCTTGCTCGAGTAGTTACTAGTACATCAATTTGTTAGCGAAAGTATGGCACTTCACGATCATGACTATAATCACCATCTCTACAACTACCACTACACTACCACCTGCATCACTATTATTATTGTCGTCACCATCACCAACAAAGTTACCTTTATCACTCCAAATATTAATGATTTTTCGTGTGAACCTGAGTGTGAAAATTCTTTTAAGAATTTAGTGAAATCCAGTATGAAATATAATAAAAATTTTCCTTTTTCTGAAGAAAACATTTTCAGTCAAAACAAACTATGTGTTAAATCCTTTTATCATTACTTACTATGGTAAAAATTGATCACAAACCATTTTTTTTTTTTTTTTTTTTTTTTTTTGAGAAGAAAATTTATCCCAAACTTTACTAGACCTTAGATGGAACTTTAATTCAAATCATTGCTATGACCCTAGATGGAACTTCAATCCAAATCTTCACCATGACATGAATCGAATTTAAAAATTAGTCTGATTGAAGCTCACCGACTTTAGAAGTAGTGTACTAGTGTGCTGCATAAGTAAACATCCTTAAATTGCTACCAAATGAGGAGCCATCCTAGTGCTGGGGTTTTTCACTAGAAATTTTATCATAGACTTTAGTGCCTTTCACTTCAACGGACCTACCTCAATGGAAAACTTTCACATCTGTCATAATAAATTCATAAGTCCATTCTTTATAGAAAAAACGTTTGGTTGTGGACGAGGTGGTCCTAGAATTTAATGGGTTAGAGGACCAATAAGAGAGGCCGAGAACTCTTCCCAAGCAAGAAAAGTATAGGGTCTCTTTAGGGTGTTTAGTCTCTTCACGCTTATGTTTGACAATGAAAGGTCGATTTGATTGAATTGTGAAAGGATGAATATCTAATCTTGAGTGTCTAATCTATCTTGCTTTCAAGGTTCCAACTCACATGGAAACTTAGCACCGATTGATCACTATTTTATTAGGTCCCACCTTTTCTTAAGGAAAAAACTATCTGATCTGACTACCGGGGGAGCTCTTAAAAAGATCATGATAATCTTGAGTGTCTAATCTATCTTGCTTTCAAGGTTCCAGCTCGCATGGAAACTTAGCACCAATTGATCACTATTTTATTAGGTCCCACCTTTTCTTAAAGGAAAAACCTATCTGATCTGACTACCGGGGGACCTTTTAAATAGATCACGATAAATATCTAAAAACAATTACATCAACTTGGACATAATTGTGCAAAATAGAAAAAGTGGCTAATTTTACACAATTTGAGCAAAAAAACACCCACATCAGCTTGTACATAATTGTGCATTTATGCACAATTGCTACAGTAATCATGTATATATGCACGGTTACTGTAGCATGTGTATTTATTATTTTATTAATTTTCGTTCGCACATTTTTTCTCTCTCTTCTCCGTGCACAACGAACTCAGTGACTTTCCTCTCCTCTTCTTCTTTTTCCTCAAATGCACACAAACACACCCACACCCACACACAAACACATCCACACAAACACACCCACACACAAACAAACCCACATAGACAAACTAACAGAGAGATAGATCGGTGCTTGACTGGAATGATCGGTGCTTGTGGGTGAGAGCAGTGATATTGGAGAGGTGTGTTGAAAAGTGTGAGGCTTAACGGAGCGGTAGAAAAAGCCATTGATGGCGAGCGATCTGGGTCGATGGGTTGAGAAAAAGACCCGGGAGGTTGGATCGGTAAGAGGTTGTGGAGCTTGGTTCGTGGATCGGCCGGTGAAGAGTGGATCGGCCGGTGAAGAAGTTCGGTTGGCGTGGTTCGTGGATCGGCCAGTTGGGTTGGTAGTTTTTGAGAAAGAATGAGAGGTTCGTGGATCGGCCGGTTGGGTTGGTTGTTTTTTAGAAAGAATGAGAGAGGGTAGAAAAGAGAGAGAGAGAGAGAGGTGATCTGTTCAGAAATGGGTATTGAGAGGGGTAGAGAGATGGGTATAGAGAGAGAAAAACAAATCAGAAAAAATGGGCAGAGAGAGAGAGAGAAGGCGCGTATGTATGTAAAGGCAGTTGAGAAAAATAATAAAAAAAATTGAGAAGAAAGAATATTTTATTGAAATATCTTGTAAAATAGATAAACTGATGTGAATGTTTTGTAAAAATGATAGTGTAAAATAGAAAAAGTAGGTTTTAAATGTAAAATAGAAGGAATCTTATGCACAAGCTGATGTAATTGCTCTAAGAACAGGGTACCATTCTGTTCTGCATAAATAATCATTTACTTCAATTCAATGCTATGATTATTGCAATTAAGACGTGGCATTAAATATATTTTTAAATTTAAAATTAATCTCATTCATAAAATAAAATTCATTTAAAATAAAAATAATACGTTTTTAGATAACTAGTCAGTAAACTAAGCACCCTAAAAAAAAATCAATAAACTAAGAAATTTTCTTTATATTTGTTTTATAAAAGAGAGGGAAAAATGTTATTATGCGAAATGGAGAGAGAAAGACTAAAATGCTTTGATGAAGAAGAAGACACTTTGGCTCGTAGCACCAAAAAATTCAAAGAAAGCCATCAACTAGCAGGGGATAAGAAGGAAGTTAATTAGAATGGCAAGGTGGGGAGTTACAGAGATAAGCTAGTGGGGACAATTCCTGGGGCCTTTGAGAAAGCGTTTGGTTTTGACAACTTTATGCAAGAAGACGTTGAATCGGACAATGAAGAGGAGAATTCTCATGAAGGCAATGTCAAAGTATGCTTTTCCAGAGAAGATAAGTCTTGCATGAGAGCCCCATGGCACCAAGTCTTCATCATCAAACCTATTGGGAGAAAGGTGGGATACTCATTCCTTGTCTCAAAGATTTGTAGTATGTGGAATCCAAGAGGGGGAATGGATTGCATAGATTTGGGGTTTGATTACTTTTTAATCAAATTTGAACTCAGCGAAGATGTAGATAATATTCTAAAGGGTGGCCCTTGGTTTATAGGGCAACATTTCCTAGCCATTAGACAATGGGAGCCTGAGTTTAAAACTTCTTCAGCTATGTTCTCCTTGGTTGCAATGTGGATTAGATTTCCTGAGTTGCCAATTGAGTTTTATGAACAAAATGCTCTTCTTAAGATAGGTAGAGCTATTGGACTTGTCCTCTGTATTGATGCTCACACAGCCAATGGAGTTAGAGGGCGATTTGCTTAACTGTGTGTGCAAGTTAACCTCGATAAGCCTCTTGTCCAAACTATTTATCTTGGTAAGCTTGAATAGAGCATTTAATACGAAGGCATCAGTGCTCTCTGCTTTACGTGTGGGAGGATTGGCCATAAAAAAGAAATATGCCCATACATTGTGCGATATCCTATTAGAGAAACACAACTGGAACAGAGTGGTAATGACCAAACTCATGACGGTTCCCAGCAGTCGGCGGTGGGGGGGTCTCTAGACAGAGTTCAGGAAGATTATGGGGATTGGATGATTGTGGCTCGGCGTAAGCCGATGAACAAAGCTAGAGGCAAGCTAAACAACACTATATTGAGCCAATTAGATGAATCAGTCTAGTCTATGAATGACAAGTCATTGCCTAGGATAGAGGAAATAGGTAGGGCAGTGGGGAAAAGAAAAGCCACACAGCCCTAGGCTGCCATGGCACCTAGGAAGGAGTCTAAGACCTTCCTGTCATATCATAGCAAATCATCTGATGGCAAAAAATCCAAAGGGAACGGACTTCACGCCAAAACCAAACAGAAAGCTAAGGTTATCCTTGGAAGCCAACTAAATGGTGTGGGCCCGAGCAAGTCTAGTGAGCTTTTTGTTTTTGGGGCTGAAAATGGCCTTCCAAATGTGAATGGGCCGAACCAAGGCCCATTCCTTTTCTTAAGCTCATCAAGACCAGATGCTAGCCCTAAGGAAATGGAGAAAGAAGCACAAACGAACTCCTTGAGAATCAGCAGCTATGGAGAAAACAGACAAGTGGGCAATATTCTACAAGGAAAAGGTCATATCAATTGAAGATGAGACGATCCAGTGGATAAGGCAGGATCCAACCGAAATTTGGGGGTGGTTCGATCTAGAGCTAATGCTGGCGTGGAAGAATTTGTTTCCACTCATGGAGGAGAGCAAGAGGCTGGGCTATCTACCTTTGAAAGACGAAGCTTGGGTGATGACTACAAACTCATGGTGGAGATTTATCACGGACAGGCCTGCGGTGCAAGTCCCTCCACTAATAAGCTTAAACTCATCAGTTCCAAGATCAAGTATGCTAACCTCGGAAAAATTTCTGACTGAGGCAGAAAGGGAGTGGACACAACCTATGATCACAGTGAGGAAGATCCTTCAAGACAAACCTGTGGAGTGCTCTATGAGGGGGAACTTGCATGGGGTGAAGCTAATCCAATTTGCAGAAGCCAAGATCAGTGGCACCATCCTCATTAGAGTGACGCAAGAGGAGATGGGGATAATAAAATATTCGACGACTCTATTTCGCAAGAAACTGGAGATGAGATCAGAGTTGATGGGAGCATGGAGGTTGAGAGACACTGAGAATTCCTCCTCCTTGTTGCATTTTGATTCGTCAACAACCCCTTTTAAAATCATGAATATTTTGGTTTAGAACTGTAAGGGAGCTATGAAACCCCAATTCAGGAAAACAGTGATGGATTTGGTGGAGTGGCACACTCCGATTCTCATGGTTATCATGGAAACAAGGTTAAGTGGAGCTAGGGTTATGGAAATTATTGAAACATTGCCTTTTGATGGGTCTATGGTGGCAGATACAATTGTTTTTACTGGGGGTATCTAGTTACTATGGAGGACAGATTTGGGATGTCTTGGCATTAACAGAACAGGAAATCCATGCCATTATCCGAGTAAGATCTCAAACCTTAAGCTGGATCATTAGTGCCATATATGCTAGTCCTAGATTTGTTGAAAGATGCATGCTATAGGATAATCTTAAACTGATTTTTAAATTGCATGACCTTCCTTAGGCTCTTATGGGGGATTTTAATGAGGTTTTATCTGATGGGGAAAAATCTGGAGGCAATCCTATCTGTCAAAGAAGGGTAAGGGATATTCAAGATTGTATGAATGAGTGCCAAATGATGGACTTGGGCTTCTTAGAGCCGAAATTCACCTGGACTAAAAAAAAGGAATTAGGGTGTTTCATTCAATGTAGACTAGATAGATGTTGGGCCAATCCCATATGGAAGTCTTTTTTTCCGGAGGCAAATGTGACACACCTAGCAAGAGTTAACTCAAATCACTGCCCTCTTCTTCTTAATTTGAGTCCTAACATAGTTAATGCTTCCAACAGACCCTTTAGGTTTCAACTCATGTGGTTAAACCACAATGACTTCCCAGCCATTGTAAAAGAGGAGGTCCAGTTTATGTTAAAGGATTGAGATGTGCAATGAAGAAAGGTGATTCAGTGAAGATGTGGATGGACTTCTGGCTCCCCAATGGGAGATTGAGGGATCTTGTTGAAGGACCCCTTACTCGAGAGGAAGATAAGCTTACAGTCAAGCAATGCTTTGATGAAAATCATGAGTGGAATCCACAAAGTATATCTTTTGAGCTCCCAGAAAATGTGCTTAATACCATCAAGGCCACTCCCTTTTCTTATGATCAACATTCAGAAGACTCTCTCATGTGGGCTTTCTCCAAAAATGGTTGTTTCTCCCTTCAATCAGCTTACCTTCTTGCTAGGGGATTAAATCCCCTGAACCTAGATATTATGTCTTTCACGTGGGTTTGGAAGACTGAAGCCCCCCCCCAAAGATTCAATTTCTCATATGGCTTTGTCTCCATAATAGCTTACCTATGGCTGAAGTGCTGGGTTCAAGAGGTTTAATCCTTGATCCAATGTGCAAGGTGTGTAATAGGAGCAATGGGTCTATTGAGCACCTTCTCAGAGATTGTGAAATAACTCACAAGGTCTGGCAGGAGCTGCAAGTACCACATTGCCTAAGAGATTCTTTTACTCTCCCAATTAGAAACTAGCTTAAAGATAATTGTAAGTCAAGGATGAGTTCCAAATTTATGGGCATATCTTGGAGAATCTTGTTTCCGATGGGAGTTTGTCAATTGTGGCTTCACCAAAACAACTATGTGTTTCGGACAGGGAATGTGGACTAGCTAACATGGAAAAGGTGCATACAGGCCTGTGTAGAATTTTTCTCCATTGGGTTAGATACAAAAATTAAAAACCCAAAAACCATTGTTCCAGTTGGCTGGGATAAGCCATCGGTGGGTTGGATGAAGCTCAACTCAGATGGGTCAACTTTGGGGAATCCGAGAAGAGCAGGAGGGGGAGATTTAATACACAACCACGATGGAAATTGGGTGCAGGGTTATGCTAGAGGGCTCGGCCATACCAGCAACTTCATGGCTGAACTATGGGCATTAAGGGATGGGTTGATCTTGGCTAGGGAGATGGGATTAAACAATCTGATTATAGAACTTGATGCTTTAAGTGTTGTTACCCTCATGAATAGTGACTCTGCTAATTTATTGATGGAATCCCTCTTAACTGACTGCAGGAGCATCTTGAAGGAGATCCCAAATAAGTGAGTAATCCACACTTACCGCAAAGCAAACCAATGTGCAGATGCGTTGGTGAAATTAGTAGCTAATTCCTTATCTTCTTCTGTTGTCTTTTCTAACCCACCGCCTGTGGTGGAGAGTATTTTGGCTTTTGATAAAACTAGTATGCATTGTAATAGACTTGTGAATTCCTAGTTTTAAAGAAAGTTCATGGTTTACCCAAAAAAAAAAAAAAAAAAAAAAAAGAAAAGAAAAAGAGAGGGGAAATAAGAAGGTGATAGTGCCAATTTTAATTTACCTTGCGAGTTGTGGCATGACTAAAATTGGCCATGCTATCGTTGTAGGAAAAGTCTAGAGGCAACTTTTGTCTCACAATTTTTGTCACAAATTTGATGTGATCGACTATAAGTGATTGAGAAAAATTGGTGAATCTATATGAAATTGATCATCAACCATTCATAGTTGACTACTTAAACAAGTTGTGGCAAATAATATGGTTCTAGACGAATTGGTGAATGTATTATATAAATATATATATATATATATATATATATATATATAATCTTTTTGTTGAGAGCCTCGTAGCTCATCTAGAATCTCCTAGTATTTTCAACGGAAATGTAAGGGTGCAAATACTAGGAGGTTCTTGATGAGCTACGAGGCTCTCAACATATATATATATATATATATATATATATATATATATATATATATATATATTTATATCAAAAGGGTCAAATTAAGATTGTGTAAAATAGAATTGTAGGATTTTGATATTGTGATGTTTTGGGTGCTGTTATTTTGAGTAATTATCATTTTATATAATAGTAAATTCTATTAATTAAATTTATGGTGAGATTCATTATTCATGTGAATTCACTATTAAAAAAAATATTGTATAATTTTACCATTATTTCCCATTTCCAAAAAAGGGTGAACCAATTTTGTAGCCTTAGATGACAACTAATTTTACCATTTTTTAAAGGAAGTTGTGGCCTTAGGCTATAATCCTACTCAATATCTTTTTATTGGAGGTGAATTTTGACAAATCCACCATTGAACTACATTTTCTTCTTATGTCCTCCATGCATGCAAAATTTCTAGAAAATTAAAGATCAATAGCTATGTTATCAAAGAAATTGTTTAAATTGCAAGTTTTTGTAGTTTAAAATTATGCATAAAATATAAGCTTATAGATCATATAGTAAATTAAATATGCGATTGGCACAAAATTTGACACGTGTATTAAAAGCGTAAAAAATATGCAATCTAACGAATAGATTTTTCAAAATATGTAGTATTGTCAATTTTTTTAAAAGGAAGTTGTAGCCTAAGCTAAAACCAATTTTGTAACTAAATTTTGTCATTTAGCAATAAGCTAGTCAAATAGGTGATTATACAGTTATAACATTTGACCATTTTATAGGACCACTAAAATATAAAAGGTATGGGTTTAATTTTGATTATTTGCTAAATCATTCCAATGTTTTCAGGCAAGTTTCTGAAAGCCTATATTTTTCTAAGTTGTCATTATTATTATTATTATTATTATTATTATCATCATTATTATTATTATTATTATTATTATTATTATTATTATTATTATTATTATGTAATATTTGATAATTGGGAGATGGGAGACTGAATTTGAATGTCTCCATTATTGGAAACATTGAGAAGTATTAATCAATTGAGCTATAAGACCATGAGAGTAAATTTGGTACCGAATGCCGTTCCAGTTTGACTAGGGGGAAATTTTTTTTGATACCGGTGTACTATTTATATATATGTCTGTTTGTATGTATTTATATAAGTATGAATTTATTAATTTTTATTATGGGGGTAACAGACCAAGGAGCCCGTACCAATATATATATTGGGCCAAAGGTCCAGTCCAAGGGGAAACCCCTCCTCGGCCAGGTATAATCGAGGACAAAGGGAATGACTCGCCTCTAAGAGTGACACTCCGTGTCATTCCATGGAACAGGATAAGTACTAAGACAGAAAAGGACAACGGAAAGAATGGAGATATCTAAGGGAAAGCTGCCATTATGGCATCAAGTGCTCTGTACCTACAGAGCCATGCTTTTCAGCCTTTACAACCACCCCCAACGACTTTGGAGAGGAGCTGATGGGACAAGTATCAGCACTATAAATCTAAATCTACACGTGGACGTTGGAGAGAGGAGGGAAGCGAGTATAAAAGGAAAGAGGCAATCTGAAAAAGGGGGTGATCACTACCACTCAGCACATACAATAACATAAGCTCCTTAGGCCGTGCCAAGGACAAAAAACCTTCTTTGATAAATACAGTTCATCTCTATTTGGTTGCCAGGACCACCATACTAACTGTTGTCCCTTCACCAAGGCCTAGCTCTTCGATCCACTCTCTACAAATTCATTGTATTGGGCTCACTGGTCCAAGACCCCATACATCTTAGGCAGGGGCTGCAAAACGTGACCCTACAGCTAATATTTAGACTTGTAAAATATGTGGATTTTAATTTTTTGTTGATAAATATTAGCTGTAGGGTCACGTTTTGCAGCCCCTGCCTAAGATGTATGGGGTCTTGGACCAGTGAGCCCAATACAATGAATTTGTAGAGAGTGGATCGAAGAGCTAGGCCTTGGTGAAGGGACAACAGTTAGTATGGTGGTCCTGGCAACCAAATAGAGATGAACTGTATTTATCAAAGAAGGTTTTTTGTTCTTGGTACGGCTTAAGGAGCTTATGTTATTGTATGTGCTGAGTGGTAGTGATCACCCCCTTTTTCAGATTGCCTCTTCCCTTTTATACTCGCTTCCCTCCTCTCTCCAACGTCCACGTGTAGATTTAGATTTATAGTGCTGATACTTGTCCCACCAGCCCCTCTCCAAAGTCGTTGGGGGTGGTTGTAAAGGCTGAAAAGCATGGCTCTGTAGGTACAGAGCACTTGATGCCATAATGGCAGCTTTCCCTTAGATATCTCCATTCCTTCCGTTGTCCTTTTCTGTCTTAGTACTTATCCTGTTCCATGGAATGACACGAAGTGTCACTCTTAGAGGCGGGTTATTCCCTTTGTCCTCGGCTATACCTGGCCGAGGAGGGGTTCCTCTTATGGCCGAGGAGGGGTTCCCCCTTGGACTGGACCTTTGGCCCAATATATATATTGGTACGGGCTCCCTGGTCTGTTACCCCCACATTAGCATAAATACTTTAAACAATATATTATTTTAAATAACATTTTTTTTTAAATAAAAATTTTAACGTTTTATAATTTATTTTTGTATTGGCTTGAAATGCCAATATTGGCCAAAACATCCAAAATATGCCCAGTACAACCCGGTAAGTAATAATTCATAATTCTAATATAAGTTTTTAAATTGAGTTTAAATATTATAAGCATTTTCTATAAAACTTTCTATATTTACACATTGTATTAGAATGTTTAGCACATCATATTTATATGATTTTACTATTAAATTTATGGTAGGATTCATTATTCATGTAAGAAGAGGTAGTATACATTATTGTACTGCTATAATATTGTATAATTTTACCATTATTTCCCATTGGAAAAAAAGAATGTGAAAATGTGAAAAATAAGATGTTTATTTAGCTGTGGGCTAGTCAAATTAGTGATTAGTCAGATATAACGTTTGACCATTTTATAGGACCACTAATATCTAAAAGGTATATGTTCCAATGTTTTGAGGACTATGTTTTTCTAAGTTGTCATTATTATTATTATTATTTATAATTTGATAATTGGAAGAGGGAAGATTTAAATTTGGATGTCTCCGTTACACTAAAAAGTACTAACTAATTGAGTTATAAGACTTGGTTTTCTAAATCATTGTTCTAATATAAGTTTTTAAATTGAATTTTAAATTTTATAAGCATTCTCTATAAAACTTCTAATATTTACACATTCTATTAGAATCTTTATCACATCATATATATAAGCTCCCATAAAAGCAGAGACTTTGTGTGGGAGAATTCTAAATTTGTGTAGCTTGACTATTTGACATCATATTATATTAGTTGTCTTTCTAGTCATTCTAATGTCCATAGCAATGTTTTAAACTCATTTTTCCAGCTAGAAAACAAAGTTCGCAGGAATTTTTAAAATTCAACGACGTCGGTTTTTTCCGTGATTACAAGATGGAAATACTTTTCTTCCTAGAGTTTTATTCAGTAGATTATTAATATTGCCTCCGTCAATTAAGCCAGGATTGAACAGACTAGCTTAAGGTTTTAGTCTAACTACTGGACTTTTCAAAGTTAGCCATGAAGACCAAGCAATACCTCTAATGAAATTATCAGAAAAAAACAAGTGCGTCCATAAGCACAAGTAGTTTTCCACATGCATAGGAACTCTCTATTAGGGTAGGCCTTATTGAAGGCATTGTCTCGTAATAGTGCATTTGAGGAGCACCGATGGATTTTAATTTTTGAGAAAGTAACAGAAAGTGGGAGGAAAACTTTGCTGAAACTGACCTGAGCTTTACCTTCTTCTTCTTCTTCTTTCCTTTTTTTTTTTTTTTTTTTTTTTTGTCTGCTGTTAGACTTAATACTTCCCTAAAATATTTCTTTGCGAACTTGTGTTTGAAATAACTAATTGTTAGGTTTTAGACCCCAAGAAAACATAGTTTGTTTAACCTAATAAATTAGCCAAGTTATTACTTAGGTTAATTATGCAAGCCTAGATTAAACAATAATCTAGGCTTAGGTTTATTTTTCCACTATGTATGATATGTTTGATTATTGTTTAACTTTTTTTTTTTTTTTTGAAAAAAAAAAAAAAAAAAAAAGAGGTTAAACAATAATCAAACATATCATACACAATGGAAAAGAAAAAAAAAAAAAAACACAATGATATGATGACTTAGGAAAATTAATGAAACAACTCATTTCAAGGTAAAAAAAATGGGAAGACCTATCCCAAGAGAACAATTCACTATATCAAATTGAGATTTACAGTCAAGAATACCAATTTGTAGTAAATCTAACACAATTACCAAACTAAGCTCTGAACTCCTCAAAATTCTTTGATCTGGATTTGCTCTCACATGAATCACCTGCTCATATCTTGATCTTTAGTATGCTTGATAGTTGAAGGCTTGACTGCTACTTTAGTCCACCAGTACTAGCAATATGGATTTGATCTCCAGTAGATGCTTGAAAGAGTTAGAAGGTATAGAACCTCATGAATCTCACAAGAGTAACTCTAAAGATTTGAAAAACATGTATTAGGGTTTTTCTTTTATACCTAGCAGTGTTGGACTCAAACCCTAAAAGTTTTGCAGGCTATTGGGCTTCAAATAAAATTCTGCAGATCACAGTTCAATTGGTTGAGGCTTCTCTTTGATTGGTCGAGTTTGACAGTTTTTCAATTCTTTTTTCTGCAGCTTGTACTTTCTTGAATCTTGAATTGTTTCAAGTTGTATCATAAAACATCAAGTTTGTGAATCAAGTAAATAACACAACATAAAAAATAAAGAAAACGCTTAAACAAAGCTAAATCCCCCTAAATACAGATACTCCCCCTAAGTACAAGAACTCTTCCCCTATCCTACTCTACTCCCCCTTTTTGTTACGAATTGCAAAAGGAAATCAATTCAATCATCCAAGGGTGAAGGTGGAGAAAAAGAACTCCTATACTCATTGAACTCAATTCTCAAAGTAGCAACATCTGTAATCAGTGAGTCCAAAATCTGTCCATGGGCTGCTTGAGTTGTCATAAAGGTCTCCATCATGGTCTAATGTGACGATTGAGTCTCTAGCACTCTCTCTAGCACGGAGCGAAGGGATGGTGCAGCTCCAGAAGTACCAACAGCAGGGATATCCTTATCCTTAACATCAACAACAACTGTAGGATCCACAAATGGATCAATTTGTATATCTCCTTGAGGAGGATCCACTTTTTGTCACTTTCCCTTTCCTTTGCTTATTGTTGGAGTCTTTTTGGTGCTCAACTTTGCTTCAAAATGGTTGCTCCAATGAGTGCTATTTGATGGACAAGCTCAGAAGAGGAGGCACACTTAAACCCTAAATGTTCTAAGATCCTAATGATAGAAACTGGGAAGAATAGATCATGTTTCTTGAAAGTATTTTTGTTTACATCTACTATGGTCTGAATGAAAAGAGAAGGGGGACACATAGAGGCACTGGTGACATGGGCATACAAGAATATACAACGATCAATAGTAATCATATGTATATGAGAGATAGGATAGATACTCTTACAAGCAATTCTAAACAAAAGATTGTTTTCCTCATTGAGTCCACTAGACTTAAGTGTAGGTTCATCTTCCCATGTCATTGGTTTGCCACACAGAAGTGACATGACATCACTAAGAGAGGGAGGGTTAGTGTATGGATAAGTAGGGTGACAGACAGGAGGAACAGTGAGAGCATCAGCCACTACTTTCTTAGTGATTCGATACTCATCACCACCCTTAATCCAAGTAGTCAAGAAGTGACCACCAGTTGTAGCAGAGTGGACAGACATGTTAGAGTAGAATTCTCTAATTATGGTTGCAGGAGGAGACACTAAGTCTGTACAAATAGACAACCAACCCCTAGACTCTAGATTTTGCTGAACAAAAGGGACCAACTCATCTAAGTTAACATTTCTCTCACTCCAAATAGACTTGAATTTGATCAAGGTATCATATATCTCAAAATTCTTGAAGGAATGGAACCTAGTGGAATCAAAGACTTTAATAGAGGAGATACTTTTGGAGACTCTCTTAGCGGTGGGTTTCTTAGGAGCCATTTCTAAGTTCTAAGAGGGAGGAATAGAAGCAAAAATACAAAGAAAACACAAGGATAGACTGCATTAGAGAGATAAATAGGATATAGGAATGTAATCTTGAAATCTACATGATGTATGATGCACATACTCATATGATGCATGAAACTAATTCATTAAGGTGTTCAAAATCAAAGAATTTTGAAAATTGATCAACAAAATCAAGTTTTATGAAAATCCCCAATTAATGAAGAACATAAACCCTAATTTTTCAAAAACACACAAATTGAGCAATTGATCATCACAACAGGTATAGAACATATTATAAACAATTAATAAATCAATAACAAGGATAATTTTACCTGATTTTACCCAATTGAACAAAATCCCCAGTTTTCTCAAGAACACATGAACCCTAATTTCGAAATTTTCCAACAAACATGAAAATTTTGAAATTAAAGCATAGGAATCATGGTAATATCATGCATACACAAAACCCATTGTCCATTTCAAATCAAAACACTCAAAATCATCAAAATCCTCAATTTTTCTATGTTCGCCATTCTTAGAAATTTGAATGATTCATGCATGAAAAGATGTAATTTGATTAAAAAAAAAAAAAGGGGTAAAAGAGTCTTACCAGACGTGCAAAAGAAAACCCTTGAAGCTTTGACTCGAAAAGGACAATTTTTTTTTTTTTTTTTTTTTTTTTTTTTTTTTTTTTTTTTTTTAAAGTTCTAAGAGGAATCAAGAGGAGCTAAAGAAAAATGATAGGATAGGACAAACTAATGTCTGATCTGTCAAAACCTTAAATTTTGAAAATTTTGAATTTCAATCGGTCGCGAGGAATTGAACATCAATCAATAAAGATTTCTAGGAAATTTCAATCGATCGAGTATCGATCAGACATCAATCGAACCAGGCAGAGAGTTTTGACCTAAAATTTGGACATTTTCGATTAGTCAAGAATTAGATTCAATCGATTGAACTAGTGAAAAAAATTTGAATTTTGAAAATTTTGGAAATTTTGCAAAAAAACCAACTCAAAAGCAGTTTTTATGACATGTTTGCACATGAACACATCAAGAAAATTTCAAACACATTTTGCACTCAAGTTCTCAAATTTAAAAACAAACAAGATGTAAAAATCACTTGATTTAAAACTTCTAAACTATTTTTCCTCAAATTCCACCCGAAACAAGAAAAGTGTATTTTCTCACATCAATTCATATGCAATTAAAGATGGCCAGACTAGACAACACACATAGTCACATGTACAAGATTTAGCAAAGATTTGAGTGAAGTGTGTACAACTAGTAAGTGTACAAAACACAAGATAGGTGATATGTGGATAGAATTTACTAAATTTTTCTACATTACCAATCACATTGGTTTGAGCATGACTATCACCTAAAGAGTTACATCCTATAACTCCCACATCTTTTTAAAAAATGCTTGTAATCATATTTTAAAAAGCATTTTGATTCTTTTTATTTTTATCTTTTTCTTTTAAGCATAATTATACATTTCATGCATGGGTATATAAGACAGAGAAAAGAAAATCACTATTTTTTTTTAAACACATTTTTCTTGTTATACAAGTGCTACACCTTACCGAGTACAACTTTTATGATTTGCACACAGATGTTTATGATTGGCGAGTTACAGTGGTGAGATGGTTATTTATGCCTTTCTCCTAGAATTTTTTAGTCCTTGTGATCAAAATATGTGACATTAAAATCAAGATCGTTTGAATAAAGATTAAATACAAATCACACAATAAAGCATAAAGTAGCATAAACTAGTAAAGTGCAAAAGAAAGCTTATCAAAGCTAAATAAGGTACACAGTCATGAATGCAAAGTTTCATTGGCCATCCTTAATCACACAGTAAATGGTGTGCATTACAATTTTTTTGTTGTTTTTGATTTAAAAAAAAAATTAAAAACATCCTAATCAACCTAGAATGAAATGCAGAAAATTAAATCCTAAACAAAACATTTTGTCCAAAGAATCAAGAGATGAAGCACGAGGACCATGTCAAACATGCTCATTTATGATGAGTCTTTTGCATCTACATCGTCTTAGATGCAGGCTTGAAATTGGACAAGTGAGATTGATGTTCAACTCTAGAATTATCATAGAGGCTAAAAGCTTTTACCAATTCATGAATAAGTGTCATTGGATCTTGTGCTTTTGGCACAAACACCTTTTGTTTGGTTGCTTGCTAGCATGCAACTTGAAGTAGTTAGGGCGAGTACGCCCAGCTCCACCACAAAAATTACAAAACCACTGAGGCTTGTGTTGTTTCTTAGCAATAGGATGAGCAGATTGTTTAGGTTTGGTGTCACTTAAATCTATCATGATTCTCCTAGTGGCTAGAATTTCTTCCTTATGAACTCTTACTTCCGGTTTAGACACAGACACAAGAGGAACAAACTTAGTTTGAGTCAACATAGAAGAAGAACCACTCTTAACATAACCTAACCTAAACTTATTAGATGATGATTTTTGAACACTCAACATGTTATCAAGCTTAAAAATAGAAGTCCTACCCAGTTGTTCTCTAGCAACATTCAATTCAATTTCTAGTCCCTTAACCTTTTCAATCGAAGTCATGTTCTCAATCTTAATAGCATTGATCAATTCATTAGCATCAAACAATTTGACTAAAAGGTTTCTCTTTTCAAGTTCAAGAATGTCAATCTTTTTCAAAGATAAGTCAGCATTAATGGCATCTTTTGCTGCATTCTTGCATAGCTTATTATAAGCTTCTTGCAAGTTAGCATTCTCAGAGAGTTCCTCATCAGAAGGACTCTCAACATTTTCCTCAACAAATTCATCTACTATAGCAATAACAGTGAAGGCCATGAACTTACCTTCTTGATCACTATCAGACTCGTGATTAGATTCCTCATCGTCACTGAGAGTGACAGCTTTACCCTTAGATCTCAAGTATGTAGGACATTCAACTTTAACATAACCATAACCTTGACACCAAAAACATTGTTCACCTAAAGAGTTGCTAGAAGATTAACCAACCTTATCTTTATTAAAGTTAGGTTTTTCAGATGAATCACCTTTAGGTTGTTCATTCTTCTTCACATTCTTATGGTCAGCAAAGTTTTTATTTCTTGCAATTTTATTATTTTTTTCCAAAAAAATTCCTAAACTGTTTAGCAAGATAGGCAATTTCAGTAGAAGAAATCTCATTGTCAAAAGCATTATCATCAACATCATCTACTGATTTCAAGACCATAGATTTGGACTTGTTGGTCTTAGGTAAATCAGACTCATAGGTTTGAAGGGATCCAACTAATAATTCATTCACAGGAATTGTATCCACATCCTTGCTTTTAGTAATGACAGTGACTTTGGGCCTAAAGTCTTCAATAAAGGATCATAAGATTTTTCTAACTATCTTAGGTTCCTCATAAACTTCATCCAAATTAAAAAGCAGAGTTTACTATGTCATTGAGTTTAGCGTAAAACTCATCAAAAGTCTCATCTTCTGCCATTGTGATATCTCAAACCTAGAAGTAACTGTTACAATTTATTGATTTTCACAGCTTTGTTTCCTTCATGCACAGTTTGTAAGATATTCCATGCAGTGTGTGCTAACTCTACGTTAGATATCTTTTTCAATTCCTCTAGGGAAACATCATTGAATATCGCATTCATTGCCTTATTATTAAAGCTAGCTGCTTCCTTTTGAGCATCAGTCCATTGAGCCACACGAGTGGCAGGTCTTTCCCAACCAATTTATACAAACAACCAAACTTTCTCATTCATAGATTTCAGGAAGGTTTTCATCCTTACCTTCCAATACACATAGTTATTTCCATCGAAGTGGGGAGGGATCACTAATGAGTGTCATGATCCATGACAACAAGAATCAAGGATCAACTTTTGGTAAAACTACCTAATCAAGAGCTAACTCGCTCTGATACCACTTGTTAGGTTTTAGACCCCTGAAAAACACAGTTTGTTTAACATAATATATTAGCCAAGTTGTTACTTAGGTTAATTATGCAAGCCTAGGTTAGGCAATAATCAAATATATCATACACAGTGGAAAAGTAAATAACACAATGATATGATGACCTAGAAAAACCAATAAAACAACTCGTTTCAAGGTAAAAAACATGGGGGAAACTATCCCAAGAAAACAATTCACTATATCAAATTGAGATTTATAGTCAAGAATACCAATTCATAGTAAATCTAATATAGTTACCAAACTGAGCGCTAAACTCCTTAGACTTCATTGATCTAGATCTGCTCTCACATGAACCACCTGTTCATGTCTTGATCTTCAATACACTTGATAGTTGAAGGCTTGACTACAACTTTACTCCACCGGTACTAGCAACATGGATTTGATCTTCGGTAGATGCTTAAAAGAGTTAGAAGATATAGAACCTCATAGATCTCACAAGAGTAACTCTCAAGACTTGAAAAACATGTATTGGGGTAGGGTTTTTCTTTTATACCTAGCAGTGTTGGACTCAAACCCTAAATGTTTCATGGGCTGTTGGGCTTCAAATAAAATTCTGCAAATCACAATTAGATCGATTGAGGCTTCTCTTTGATCGGTTGAGCTTGATAGTTTTTCAATGCTTCTTTCTGCGGCTTGTACGTTCTTGAATCTTGACTTGTATCAACTTGAGCAATGTTTAAAATACTTCAAAGACACTAAAATCTTTTACTAGACAAGTTTTTGTTCTCGGTTTTCCAACATACAACAAATTTAGAACCTAAACGTTTATGATTAAATATTTAGAACCTAACACTAACTTAATGCATCAACTTATTAGTGTGTTAACAGTTTCTTGAACCTTTTTAAATACAGTGTAATTAAGTACTAACGTTTTAGTCTTTGTCAAACATATTCTAAAACAATAAGTCTAGAGTCATATAAATTTTTATCGAAAAATTCATATTTCTATTGTCTTTTTTTAATGCTAAGGGTCCAATTGGGATACCATGTGAGAGTGAAAAATTCGGTGATAATAACAAGGTTGATTATGAAAATGATCATCAACTGATGGACTTTGGTAGATGTAGAAAGGTCTTGAAAGTTTTTTTTTTTTTTTTTTTTTGGGCTGAATGTTTTATATTGGACTTTAGCCACACACACACAGTAGCTTGTCTTTTTTATGACAATGATGTGTGATGCTACCACTTCCACATTAGAGAAAATGCTCCTGATTGGAAAAAAGTTAAATGCAGGGATTTTTAGGACATGTCAACTATATTATCACTGAATTTTTATGAAGTGGGGTGGCCAAGGAATTCATGAAAATTAAAATAGGCAACAATAGAATGAAGCTAAATGAGTTATTTATTTATAAATTATATTTATTTTATACAATATTTAAAACTTTAGAGACTTAACTTTTATTACAAACAATACCTTCGAATTCCTCCGTTTGACAAAAAGAACCTCAAATATGTTACAAACTAAGGCTGAATTGATTACAGCCAAGACGAATGACCTATTGACAGGGGCGGCCCAACATTATTTGGGATCCAAGGCAAAAAATTTATACGGAGCTTTTAATATATAAATATTAATTAAATAAAGACTTAGGGTTCAATCCCTGCCTACACCAAAAATTAATTGGTGTTTTGGTCTGACGATAAATAGCTATTATCAGAAGCGGATGCCATAGGTTGAAACTTTCTCAAAAAAAATCTAAGTTAATTTGATATATTAAATACATGATTTGATGAATAATATCAACTAAAATAATGTTAATTTCATATAGAGAATTGAATATCATAGTTGAACCATAAATATTAATAAAGTGAAATAAAAATATATTATGATTAAAAAAATATTTTATTTTGGATATACAAGGATACATAGTTAAGTAAAGTTAAAATCTAATTTTTGATTTTATATCTTGTTTTTAAGAGAGGGAGATAGATATTATTTGGTGTGTGGTTTTGTAGAATATCAATTTACAAAAATTAAAGTCTCAAACTATTAGGGGAGATTAATCTATAATTAATAATTTAACACATTCACAACAATTTTTTGAAATATTTTAGAGTTTCGATTGGGTTAGGGTTCTATTGGTCTCATACATTGAGAATCTTAATAGAAATGAAAAGGACAATTGCACTTAAAGCACTATAAAATGTTCTCAATATGATGTGACATTGACTCTCATTGATGAAATTCATCAATCTAACTAATGAATGTTTAAATCACTTTTTTTGTGATTAGTAACATGACAATTTATAAGTTAATAATAAAATTTGTAGTATCCTTAACAACACTAATTAAAAAAATGCACAACCTTTTAAAAGTATATACAATTTTATAAAAATTTGAGCCTTTAATAATTAGAAGTGGGGTGGCCCTTTTCCCTAAGGGATTTTTTTTTTTTTTTTTTGGGTGGGTGGGGCCTTAGGCCTAGGCCTAGCTTGCCTAGGCCTGGGGCTAGTCCTGCCTATCGAACAAAAAGTAAAGGCAACCTATTGGTTGAATTTGAAGGAATATCCTACTTGTTGGATCCGGATCCTCTCCATTTCAAAGTTAAATGGAGAGTGTCCAGTTAAGGGACATGATGCATCTAAAATAAATCAAGGGTGTAAAAACTACCACGTCAATTAAAATTTAAAACACTTAACTCTAGATCCTCAACTGTGGTTAAACAAAAGGGTTAACTCAGCAAACCCATCTTATCTCAATCTCTCTTCTCCATCGCTGAATGTATCAAAATCACCAACGCCGAATATAGCAAACCCATCTTATTTTCCTTTGCCAAGCCAAATCTTACCCTCTTCTTTCACCCATATCTTCTTCTCTCATGTCTCTATTTCACTGATGGAAATCCTTTGGTGGTGGCCGGTGGGTCAGAAAATTTCAATGGGATAACTGGATTTGGTTTTTTTTTTTTTTTTTTTTGGATTTGGGTTTAATAGCAATATTGTGATGGAATTTTGGACCTTGGTCCTTGGCTGGTGTGATTGGGTTAAGGTCATTTGGGTTTTCATGGGTTTCTTTGTGAAAGAGATGAAGAAATTCCTTTTGGTTTTCTTGGCAACCAAACACTGAGTAAAGGAGTCTAAAGAGCAGATGAGACTATATGGGTTGTCCTTTTGATATTTTGGCTACTTATTAGATTTAGGAATGAAGAAGATTTATGGGTTGTTCTTTTGATTTTCTTGGCTGCCAAACACAGAATGGGGAAGATCCATGTGACTTTTTCTTTGGATTTTCTTGGCTACCAAACACAAAATTATTAATAATTTTATTTTAAGAAAAAGTCTAAGAAAATCATTGGTGTGGTGTTGATGAAACATGAAATTGTGTGGTGGTAATGTCCCACTTGCTTGTTGTCATTGTAGTCTTCCTTTAGAAATCCTAGGTAGCTTTGCACTGGGAGAGAATGCACAAATGGCCTTACACGCCGTTAATGTTTAAAGAACCAAATTGGACATTTTAAAGAAGTTTTGGATGTTTGGCTTAATTCTTCTATTTCTCGGACCATTGGTGCCACACCATCTAGCGTGGATTCTAAGCGTTTGAGTTCGGATTTGAACATGATGATTTGGCCTACCACATGCTTAACTGTATCATGCAAAATAGCAAATTCCTCTCCAAAAGCTGCCCCCACAACACCCCCTAAAGCAAGATCAGCCATATCTTTTTGGAACCTCAATTAAGAAAGAAATACAATACGGCGATGGAGAAGAGAGATTGAGAGAGCAAAGCACGGTGCTGGTGATTTTGATATATTCAGCGATGGAGAAGAGAGGTTGAGATAAGATGGGTTTGCTGAGTTAACCCTTTTGTTTAACCACAGTTGAGCTTTTCTAGAGTTAAGTGTTTTAAATTTTAATTGACATGGCAGTTTTTACACCCTTGATTTATTGTAAATGCATCCTGTCCCTTTACTGGACACTCTCCATTTCACTTTGAAATGGAGGGGATCCGGATCCCTACTTGTTTGCTGGACAGTGACTCTCGCTGAAGCAAATATAGTAGGTTTGAAGATATAATTTTTGCTCTTTTTTTATTTTTTATTTTTTTTGAAACCGAACCAAATTACCATTTATATCTGTAAATGAGACAAATCAAAATACAAGCCTCTATAGCAGGGAGAGGAGAGTTCTCAAACCAAAAAACATCGGAAGTAATATGTAATATCCCACACCTCTAACCCTAATGATTAATGTGCGGTCATCAGCCCATTACCAATGAGCCCAAGTGGTACGGGTTGGATAATGACTTCATAGCAGGCCCATCCCCTGATGCTAGGTAGGTTTAGCCAAGGCCTATTTAGGCCTCGGGGCCTCCCTTGCTCAGGTGCATCTTGGGATACGTCGGTAATGCCTTAGTGGACATCGCTGCCGAGCAACATTCGGCGTCTAACACGAGTCCCAACGTAAGAATTTCTATTTCCAAAGTGGGGCCGTCTTTTGTTAGGAATAATCTAAACAGGCCCCACCCGCATGAGAATTGCTAAAAAAGCAATCATTGTTGGCCCACTAAAGGGAGGCTATAAATAGGAGAAAGGTAAGAGAGAAATGGGTTAGACAGTAGGGAGAAAAAACTAGAGAATAAGGAAAAAAGGGAAATTGACTTACGAGCAAGACTATTCGGTTAGCTTAGTCAGAGATCTTCCCAGCTTTAACTCTCATCCTAAAGAACTTCCCGTTGTAGGATATCCATAAACCCACCATAATAAGTAAATTGTGAGCCCAACCATATCGCAGGCCCATTGATCGAGTACAGTGCGCACACAATTAAGTATGCTTACATTATCTCATTAATGATCATCATATAATATCTTAAGTAAATGAATATTAAGATAAAAGAAGAAGTTTAATTAATTAAATAATGTGGAATGTAAGTATGAGTGTCGTTGCATGAAATTTCAATAGGCATGGACTTAGTACAATTAGGAAGAAACTTGATGATCACTTTGCAAATAAAGTCTAAAGTATCCAGCCCTTGACACCTCTTGCTTCTTACTACAACACCACCAGCCTTCCCTCACACCACCTCCTACTTCCCCATGCATAAAGGCTTCCACTACATGACACCTCTACCTAGCTTGCTTCAATCTAGTTTGTCGTGCACTTATGTTGTTTCAGCTACCAAAATGATTCCTTTGCTACCCATTTCGATCAGAAAATTTGAAGAGAGAGAGATAGAGGGAACTCTTGTGAGATAAGCCTAAAGAAAATGAGCCACTTTGATATTCAATCCAAGTCCAAACCGATTCTAATATCAGTTTTGTGTAAGCAATACTTCCATGGAATTGTTAGCCTTGGCTGTCTTGTAATGTGATTCAATTTCATTCAATATTTGAATATCCTTATTAGTATTCCTTGATTTAAGTAGCTGCAACTTCAATTGCTAAAGACATAATGTAAGATTGGACATTTCATGCATCAAAACCGTAAACCTATTTTGAATTGGATTATAGTTCATATTTGATCCTTTGGTAGGGATTTATGTTAATATTCTATCCTTTCCAGCCATGTTGTTTGAGTTTTATAGCTATTTCAAGACCTCTTTCAATGATTTTCAATTCAATCAATTGATCTTTCAATCACATTTCATTGATTTCACATGTAATTGACATATTGTGACATTGATGATCTTTCTATGCTCTTTTGGATATGCATCTTATTTCTAGGCTTGGAACAGAACCTAAAGGTCTTAGTAATGAACATAAAGAGGTTGACAATAATGAATAAAGAATTATAGAGAGTAATATAAATGGAGTCAATAGCTTTTATGTTATATGTACACGATATCAGAAGAGTAGAATTTATTTGTGAAGGTACATAGTTAAGTAGTCATAATAATATGGTTCTGGAACTTATAAGATTTAGTTTTGAAGAGTGAATTAATTTGCATGTGCTGGTTGATGCTAAAGTCTTTGTCTTAAGTTTAAAGTTTAACCCCAAATGACTATAGGAAATTGTATTTGCAATGATTGAGTTCTATGCTGCCTTATGGCTGCCCAACCCTTAAAGTTAATTAAGAATGTTAATGCAAGTAAGAAAATCAAAGAATGACTTGTTAATACTCTGCCATTTAGTTATTTAGAAAATGTCATTTCGGAACAATGCATTTTGTAGACAAGTTGTAAAACCTAATGAATTATTAAACCCTTGCATTTGAATTGAAGGTGTTTTCTTCATTATATGATTGGAATATAATCGTGAATATAATGATTTCTCCTTGGTTATGTGAATCATGTTGTTTGATATATGTATCTTGTGTTTGGGGAACCTCTTTGAGGTGGGATTAGGGTTTGCTTGATTTTTGAGAGTTAGGTTTTAAGATGTATTTATAAGTCAATGCTTAAGCTAGAATTGATAGTAATAAGTTTTGATATTTGGTTTAGGTGTTGTAAGCACTCAAGTCTGAGCTCCTTTGACTCTAGGCTCTTGGTTTCTCCGCTTTCAAGTAAGGGATAAGTTATATGGACATTTGGTAAGTCATGAGGTTATTTTAAAGTGTATTACACATTAAAAGGTTTTTTATTAGAGATATGACATATAATCATGTTTCAAACAAAGATATGTTTGCGAGCTTTCAAAACCATATATATGATTTAAGCATATTGAGGCTATTACTAATTCCACGAACATGATGTTTAAAGAAAATAATAGAAATGCTATTATTATGAAATGTTATGCAAATTATGAAATGTTACGAAATGCTATTGTTGGGAACGGCCAACTTGTGGAGGATGCCAACCGACCCCTATGGTTGATGATCTATGTTATGATATGATCTCGGGAATCCTTGGCATTGTAGGGAATGTTGGATTTCTAGCATAGTGTGCTGGAAGCCTCCCAAATCTGTACAGACTTATCAGATATAGACTAACCAATATGTTATTTATGAACAGATATATTATTTTATAATCATGAGAGAATGATTTTGTTGAAATGTATTATGAAAAGTTAAAAGCTCTCATGAAAAGAAGAAGTTTTTAATGAAAAGAAAAGATGTTCTTTAAAGATAAAAATTAATGAAGTTCTGTTGTTCTTTAAAGATAAAAGTTTCTAAAGTTTTTGTTGTTCTTTAATGATAAAGTTTCTGATGAAAGCTTATGTTAAAAGTTATCAGATATCTATTCATTATGAAATGTTAAGTTTTGTATATGAAAGTTATAATATTTTATGAGAAGAAGTTTATGAAGAAAAGCTTTGCTATTCTATAAAGATGATGTTCTGATTTAAGTAAAAGCTACAAATTATTTGATTTCAGTAAATCATGAAATTATCAAGTTTTAAGACTATGAAGGAAATGATTATTTTATTATAAAAATACATATATGATTTTAAACAGTTAATATTGAGTTTGGTGACTTTGTAAGAAATGAAAGAAATTTAGTCTGAAAGGTTTTGTAATATTATTCTGATAGGTAAAAAGAGATCAATTATTTTCCTATGAAAAGTGTATAATTTATTATTATGAATAGTATAAAATACTATGCATGAAAATATTTTCTCCTATCTGAATATTTATAAAATGAAATGATTTGATGTACATACATTCTTATTAAATTCTCGTGTAACTTACCTTTACTGAGTTGTGTAGCTCACCCCTTCACTCTTTCAATCAACAGGTTTTATTCAAGAACAGAGGGAGCCTTAGTCGAGTTTTGGGAGGAGCTAGTTTTAGTTTTAAAAGTATAGATCCTTATTTAGCAATTTGATGTTTAGCTCTATAGTCTTGTGTATTTTAGGATCTTTTGATTGGAGTTGTATATTTTAGTGTAATTAGAGATGTATTATGTGAAAGTGTGGAAATTGAATGACTGGTGGATTATGTTATTCCTTAAGTACAGTATAGATGCTTTAAATATTAAGTGAAAATTTTATATCAACAAATAAGAATGAAAAGAAAGAGGAAAGTTTTTGTTTAAAAGTTTAGTTGGTTCTTCTTAATATTAGATTCAAGCTTGATATTAACATGTCAGTCATGGTCACAAATCCGGGTATCGAGTTTGGGTCATGACATAATATGTCTAGCATAACTGCATAACCAGCTAAAGCATGAAATTAAGAAATATTTGAAAATTCCAACATTATATATACTAGTAAGTGACCCGTGCAATGCACGAATAATATTATAATATTTTATGTAAGATGGTTTTAGAGAATGTTGTATAAGTATTATAATATAATTGTTATAGAACTTTATTTCTAATGAATTCATCATAAAAAGCAACAATTATAAATTGTACACACATATTCATTATAATTATTCAATTGAAGTGATGAGAAATAAAAAATAAAATAAAAAAACTTTGGAGGAATATTATAGAATAAAAGTTGATATAAAATTTGTCTTTGTCTTTCTCTTTAATTCTAAAACAAAATACACATCCTAAACACCCACAATCAATCACATTATTTATAAAACCCATAAATCTACAACATTTGACCTTAACATCAAAATAGTAATTGTCATTGTCACTCAATATAAAACGCAAGCCCCCCTTCCTTGGTTGTAGCCAACTCATATAGGGTAGGATTAGATGAAACAATAATGTGAGAGGTCGAAAGATTAAAGGTAAATGACATCGTTTTTGATTTGTGTGTATTTGACATGGGATGGTATGAAGGGTTACGGGTAAGTATATATAAAGGGATAAAAGTGCAAAAGGTGAAAATGGTGAATTAAAATACAAAGAGGTTTGTGGTATGTGTGAGGGATGAAAAGTCTTGAAACATTGAACCAAAGGATACAGAGAATATTTATTTTTTAATTAGAAAATTCTTAAAAAATTGAACCAAATGAAATAAAAAGTCAATATTTAATTTGTTCTTATCTTGAAAATATTTCAATTTTCTTTGCATAAAAAGCGCCACTTGGTAGAATCTTGTACTTTCCCACATGAGATCTCTTCTTTTAGGATGACAAGTTTGATGGAGAAATGATGGTTGTAATCATCTACTAATATTTTGTTATATCAAGAAAAAAAAAAAAAAAAAACAAACAAATTGTTCTCATTTTTGGCCAGTTCCTATTTAATAGCACTTTCACCACATTCATCGCCCTTGCCTATGAAACATGTAAATGTTAAATGTGTGCCCCCACAACTAGATGTGACTCCACTTTTCTTCCCTTTTGGTGTCAGTTCCTCTTGATCCTTTCTTTGAGTTGACTACACAGTCGATATCCTATGGTTTGCATTATAGGGTCAAGCTGCAAATAATTTCATTTACTTTGTTGAAAATGCACTGATAACAACCCCCAACCAAAAAAAAAAAAAAAAAAGATACATTTGCTTCATCTGTATTAGTCTTGTCCAAGTACTCCTATATTCCTATACCCCATTACAGAATAATTCACCATATGAACTATGCATCAGTTAACTTCAAATTTGCTATAGATTTTATGTTACATAACACAACCTTCAAACTAAAATTATTTTAGTTAAGTTACACTAAGTATCAAATCTTATCGGGATCAGTTTCACGACTAAAATCTTGATAATCTATGGGTAGAGCCTTCACATAATAACAAGACCACCCAAGATGCCCCTCTCATCTGAATTCCTTAAAACTTTTACATTTCATTCATGTTCCATAAAGATTCTGTCATGTTGTCAGAAAGCCAATCACCATCAGCCATATGGCAATCCAACATAGAGTTCTCATAGGCGCCCATTGCGGAGATAGGGTCCAGGTTGAGAGCCTCCATGTTATAGATACTGCTATCCACAAAGTGACAATCAGTATTGTAGACTGTATTGCCGAAAGCATGGAAAAGACCAGCTGGGTGTTCAGGAACTTGTGGCAGTTCAGAGATTTTTAAGGAATCTGAGGAATGAATACTTGGGCTTGTGATAGAACTTGAATTTTCAGTGGGATAACTTTCAAAGTGTAACAGATTTCTTGGTGGAATAGATGAGGGTGAAAGGGAAGAGGCTATTGGATTGGGTGATAGAGGAGCTGAAGAACCCTGGGCATTTGAACAATTAGAGGTAGAAATAGGGGAAGAAGTTTGCTCCATCTTCTGAAGCAGTCTTGGCATCCAGAAACACCTAACTGCTTCAAGAAACGTCCTGCTATTAGACTCGATATTAAGCTGGCGAGCCTGTTTTTGCACCCTTGTTCTCCAATAATTCTTGATTTCGTTATCTGTCCTTCCTGGTAGATGTTGTGCAATTTTTGACCATCTAGAGTTTTCAAATCAACAAGTATAGAGAAAAATGCCAAAGTTAATTAATGAATTAGCAAAATCTGTAAACTAAAAACAGTAGCACAAATGAACCAAACTCTATTCAGTGCAAAGTATAATTTTAGCCCTGAGTACTACTTGGGCTTATGATAGAGCCGAAATTCACCTGTTACCCCACTTGGAATGGAGTTCAAGGATCAATAGCTGTTCCTGTGGAGTAAGATTCCCGCGCTTAATATCGGGTTTTAAATAATTCAGCCATCTCAGTCTACAACTTTTTCCAGTTCTCTTCAGTCCTGAAGAAGTGGAAGAGGAACCAAAAAAAAAAAAAAAAAGATGAATCATTTTAATCAAAGAAAACAAGAAGCTATCTTGGGTGTTATGGAATGGTTCTTTACCTGCACATTTAGCCAGTAGGTTCCAACGACCTTCTCCGTGACAAGCAATGTAATGGATGAGCATACTGTCTTCTTCAAGAGTCCATGGACCTCTTCTGAGGTCCGCATCTTCATTAGAATTGCAAACCTTCTTTGTAACATTAGGCATAGCTGCTTCTCCTCGTGAGTGTTTCTGTGTGCGAAGTTTCTATTGTTTGTTTAGGCTTGAGCAGTGAAAGTGAAAGTACAAGAAGCCACAGATTTATAGAATTATAGAATCCAACAGGCTTAAGTCTACACCTTGGAATTTAGAAAAGTAATCCCCAATTAGAGTTTCTCACTTTCTCCACATGTTCTTGCCTTTCCCTAAAAAGGCCCTCACGGAACATTTTGAGATGGGTTGGTCATATATTATGCAATGGACCATGGTTCTATTAATTAGCTCGCGGGTGGCCAAGCTAGAGTTGGCTGACTCTATGATGGGTCCTACCTGAGTCATCTTAGGTCATGCAACATATTTACATAGAGACCAGAGTCACCATACCATTTCTTGCGCCATAAATAATCAAGAATGAAGCGAGACTAGGGATGGCTATGAGGTGGGTATGGGTTGGGTCACTTGCCCTCATCTCACCTACACGGTCAAAATAGTCAAATACCACTATTTTTGAAAATATTTTGCAATCTACCACTGTTTACAAAATATATAACAATTTACCACTTTTTTGAAACTCGATTTTGTGAAAATCGAGTTTTCCATGGTACTCGAGTTCATGGAACTCAAGTACCATGAAAAAATTTTGAAATTTTTTGATGTAACTTGAGTTCAATAAACTCGAGTACCATGGAAAACTCGATTTCCACAAAATCGAGTTTAAAAAAAGTGGTAGATTGCTAAATATTTCGCAAACAGTGGTAGATCCATACATAGTTTTCCAAACAGTGGTATATAGCAATTTAGGCCCACCTACACCCGCTTGGGGAAAAGATTTTTCCCTTGACTGCAACCCGTTTCTTTAATGAGTACTTGCCTCAACCTAAGGAAGATCTACCAATGATTCCCAAAATCATGCCACTGACACCACAAATTATTTGGACAGAACCAAACCATCCAGTAGCAAAGAGAGTATGGCTCGAGAGCAAGTGTGTTGGATGCAACAAGCTGAGGAAGAAAGCCATGAGGGAGTCGGCAATCTCCTTGACTTAGGAGGCATTGATGTGGAGGAGGCCAAGATCAATAGATAGGGGCGGCTTGATGCATTTAGGGGCCTAAGGTGAAAACTGAAATTGAGGTTTTTTATATATTTAAATATAACTTTAAAAAAATTAAATATTACTTAAACTCGATTATCTTATTTTAGATGCAAAATTATTACTAATTAACATAAGTCAGGTTGAATTTTGTTTTTTTTTTTAAGAAAGACTATAGACACAAAAAATTTGACAAAACTTTTCACACCTATTGATGTGGTAGATTGATAATGGTAAGTAAAAGAGTGGTGTTAGTAATGGATCTAGGTGAGAATTAATAAAAGTTTGCCAACTTAACTACTGTGAAAAATTTTGTGAATTTTTTTGTGTATTTTTTTTTTTGGGAAGTGTTATATTCACAATATTTTTCACAACAAATCTTAGGTGTTAAGTTGTTACTGGTTCAAATTTGAACCTAAGACTGAAATTATGTTTTTGCCATCAATAATAGCTTGTAACAACCTTCTACTTGGGATTTGTTGTAAAAGTGTTGTGAAAAATATTGTGAACATCATGAAGGAGTCGGCAATCTCCTTGACTTAGGAGGCATTGACGTGGAGGAGGCCAAGATCGCCAGACAGGGGCAACTTGATGCATTTAGGGGCCTAAGGCGAAAACTGAAATTGAGGTCTTTTATATATTTTAATATAACTTAATATATATATATATATATATATATATATATATTACTTAGACTCTATTATCTTATTTTACATGCAAAATTATTACTAATTAACATAAACAAGGTTGAATTTTGTTTTTATTTAGAAAGTCTATAGACACAAAAAATTTGACAAAACTTTTCACACCTGTTGATGTAGTAGATTGATAATGGTAAGTAAAAGAGTGGTGTTAGTAATGGACCTAGGTGAGAATTAATAAAAGTTTGCCAACTAAACTACTGTGAAAAATTTTGTGAATTTTTTTGTATATATATATATTTTTTAGAAGTGTTATATTTACAATATTTTTCATAACAAATATTAAGTGTTAAGTTATTACTGGTTTAAATTTGAACCTACCACTGAAATTATTTTTTTTTGCCATTAATAAAAGTTTGCTAACTTAACTATTGTGAAAAATTTTGTGTATTTTTATTTGAGAAGTGTTATATTCACAATATTTTTCACAACAAATCTTAGGTGTTAAGTTGTTATTGGTTCAAATTTGAATCTAAGACTGAAATTATGTTTTTGCCATCAATAATAGCTTGTAACAACTTTCTACTTGGGATTTGTTGTAAAAGTGTTGTGAAAAATGTTGTGAACGTCATGAAGGAGTCGGCAATCTCCTTGACTTAGGAGGCATCGACGTGGAGGCCAAGATCGGCAGACAGGGGCGGCTTGATGCATTTAGGGGCCTAAGGCGAAAATTGAAATTGAGGTCTTTTATATATTTTAATAAACTTAAAAAAATAAAATATTACTTAGACTCTATTATCTTATTTTAGATGCAAAATTATTACTAATTAACATAAACCAGGTTGAATTTTGTTTTTTTTAGAAAGTCTATAGACACAAAAAATTTGACAAAACTTTTCACACCTATTGATATAGTAAATTGATAATGGTAAGTAAAAGAGTGGTGTTAGTAATGGACCTAAGTGAAAATTAATAAAAGTTTGCCAACTAAACTACTGTGAAAAATTTTGTGAATTTTTTTGTATATTTTTTTTTAGAAGTGTTATATTCACAATATCTTTCGCAATAAATCTTAGGTGTTAAGTTATTACTGGTTCAAATTTGAACCTACCACTGAAATTTTTTTTTTTTTTTTTTGCCATTAATAATAGCTTGTAACAACCTTCTACTTGTGATTTGTTGTAAAAGTATTGTGAAAAATATTATGAATATAGCATTTCTCTCCCTCTCTCTCTCTCTCTCTCTCTCTCTCTCTCTTTTCTTGTTTTTCATTTAATAAAAAAATATTATTTTATTTATTGGCTAATATTTGGGCTTAATTAAATTAAAAATTGGGATTTTTTGTTTTTTTTCCTACTTGGGGCCTTAAACGATCGTATCAATTGCTTATATAGTGGAGCCGGCACTATCAGCAAAGTTAACAAAACCAACAATAACAACAATAACTAAGCCTTAGGGTCTGTTTGAGATCCACTTATTTTGCTGAAACTGAAAACTTTTTGCTGAAAATATTGTAAATAAAGGTAAAAGTTAGCTGAAATAGTACAATGAGACCCATGAATAGTACCAAAAAGTGTAGTGGGGCCATGAATAGTAGCAAAAATAATTTAAATAGTAAAATAAGTTAGCTTTTTTAATTTTTGCCAAACACACACCTAGTCCCTAAGTTTTGGGGTTGGTGAAAGTAGCAACATTTTTCTTTATATTTTCTCAAAATATATATTTTCTTTTATAAAAAATCTTAATATAAAAATTGGTGAGAAGTATCTTTAGAACCCGTTGTTTGTTTTTAACACAATTTAGCCAACTTATGACCAGTTACCACCAACCCCAAAGAAAAACCCAATACTAGAATTGAAATGTACAATTGAAATAGACCTCTACTTCTAATTCCTATCTACATTAGAACTTACAACTATGACCCACAGTTCCAAGCACTCTTGGACTTTTTTAATATGGATCTCTCTCACAAACTGTCTGTGATCTCGAGAATTGCCTCAAAAATTTCTTCACAGCAACTAACTGTGGTGGCTCTATGGCTTCAACAAATGGTCATCAATCTGCATTTATTCTTTGTGATCTTCAGTGTATGGTGATACTAAGGGAACTAAGTTTTTGGACTCTAGATACACGACACAAGCTTTCTCTCATCTATTTGAGTCAGCTATAATTGGCCCTTATATACCTTTCCACGTAGGGGTCGAATTTCTACTTGGTAGTTGACTTAATGAGCCTTTAAGATAATAAAGATCTCTGATTCTTGATCAATTGAGATTCAATCGAGAGTCGATTGAAAAATATATCTCGATTGATTGAGAGTCGATTAAGATCTGTTGAGATTCCATAATGTTCAACGACTTGAGCTAATTCTTGGTTTCTTAACTAACACTTGAGTTTTTGACATTACAACATAAATAATCATTACATTATCATGAATTTGCCAACACTAATCTAACAGTTGGATTCAGGTTGGAGATTAATGCCCACACTTGACCTGTCCCATTTCAATTATGAGGGAAAAAACCCACATCTACCCCAATCCCTCAGCACTAAAAGTAAAAGAAAAAAGTTTAGGACCACAAAATTTTTCACAACTGTAACGTAGTAGAGTGTGATTAGTGAAGAAAAAATTGTAAATCCATGTGTAAGTAATGGTTAACCATTCACAGTCTATCGCATCAAACTTGTGGCAAATAAATTATGAAATAATTTAAGGTTCTAAAACTACTCCAAGTAAAACATGTACCATCGAATCTTGTTGAAGTCGGGTACCCACAGATAAGTTGATTATGGCCATGGCCATCCCTAAGTAAGATAGAAGGGCTACCTAAGCCATTAATCCTCAATCAACAATAGATCAAATCACAAGGCCATACTCATCTTATTGTCTTTGAAGTGGGTCCACAATGAACTTCTTGCTCCCAACAAAAGGGTCTACCATGAAATAGTGGGTAACATTTTTATCAATTATCTATAATTCATTTACTGACCGTGTATGTATATATATTTGGGGAATGAGGGAGAAAACTGAGAAAAGCCTTAAGAAGAGGAAGAAAGATGAGACCTGGGTCTTGAAAATGAAAGGTGAGTGTTTCTTACGGGGAATGATTACTTCAATTGTTATTTTCTTCTAGATCTTAGTAAGAAGCGTGATTGACTGGATAAAACATATTGTTTGAAAAACTACACAACTAAACGTGGAATAATAGTATGCGTTAAAGCAGTGTGATTGGAGGACGGCATTGAAGCACGTTGCTAATTTTAATTGTATAGTAAACAGTGTGATTGGAAGACTAAAGATGCCAGCCCCAACCCCAACCACAGTGAAACAGTGTTTTTCCCTATGTGATTTTTGTTTCTCCAACACCATCAAAGGGAGGGAGAGACAAAGAAGACTCCCAAAGGATCACAGAATCCATCCATTTGAAATAAACAAATACATGAAGAAAGGTCAAAGAGAGTGCAGCCAAATTTGACTTTGGTACTATTCACTTTTATTTTGTGTCAATATAATATAAGCTACAATGAGATGTAGAATGTAGGTAAACAGGTAGACCAATACAACTTTTTCTTTTATAAAAAATATACTTGCAGCTATATGCTTCTCATAAATGTTATACTAGTAAGACCCGGTATAACATTCTTTCTCACATTTTTTACAACGGTTGACATGTTCTATTGTGAATAGAATAATAGAATACAATAGATAATCATCACTAACATCGTTTTTATTATACACCAATTACAATAAATCATTTAAAAAATTGTGAAGTAAGTATGGAAAATGTTGTCTCTAAAATTATTGAAGTTAAACTTAGGGGCTAAAGAGTTCAAGGATAAGGGAGCTTTGTACGTTGGAGATGGTGGTGGGGTTGAGAGGCTTAAAGATATGAATTGATAGGTAAGAGGATCAATTATTGAAGGTTGGAGATGGGTTTGTACTGGGGTGAAGAGAGTTGATTTCCGTGACGATAAGAGTTTGTCCATATTGAGTAAATAGCTCTATGAGTGGAGAGACGCCTTTGTCACTCAAAACTCAAAAGACATCCTTTTTGTACGTGAAAGCTTCATGTAAATTGGTTTTACTTTAGTGTATAATGTAAATACCTATTCATAAGATACATTCCTATAATAATTGTGACTAGAATGACGTGAACATGACAAAAATGTCATGATATCAGTGCACGCGTGTTTATGTGGTGGTGGTAAACTGTCTATGATCAATTGAGCCTACAAACATTTATTTGGAGAGACAAAGAGAGATGGATAGGGGGGGAGCATGGATGATGATGCATGAATACTTTGTTTGATGTACGTTTGCATTACATTTTTACAACTAAGAAATTAATAATAACCTATATATATTAATGCGCATGGATTACACAATGCAAAATATATATTATAATTGTGTCATAAAAGTACAGTATGAGTGGCCTAAACTAAACACTCATAAAGAGGCATCTTGTTTTTTTTTTTTTTTGAGGAAAAGAGGCATCTTATTCTTGTAAGCTTTGAAGCACAATTGCATAGCTACTTCATTGATAGTTTGATTCTAGTCTTGGAGAATCACTGGCTCCATGAGAATTACTGCACTAGTTCGTTGTTCCTTCACATGAATTCGCATAAAGGATACCTGATAGTTACTGACTTAAGTGCTTGAAAAAGCAAAAACAGAATATCTCACTTCTTTCTATAAAATTAAAACAATAATTGTTGTTTATGTCACTTCCCCCCCCCCCCCCCCCCCCCCCCCCCCCCCCCCCCCCCCCCCCCCCCCCCCCCCCCCCCCCCCCCCCCCCCTCCCCCCCCCCCTCTCTCTCTCTCAAATGTTCTTTAGGAAGTGTATAGGAAAGTGGCCTTCAGAATCTTGGGAAAGAAATAGGAAAATTTGATTCGAATGGAGCAGCTTTCTATTTGTTTTGGCATGGTTTAGCATGCTTAGTGCTTACCCTCCCCCCCCCCCCCCCAAAAAAAAAGAAAAGGTTTTACATTTTTTTTTTTTTTGAATAATAACATTTTGGTTCTATAATATTAAAGTTTACTAGTAAGTTTCTCATGTTGTGATGCACGGATAATTTTGTAATATTCTGTATAAAACGGTTTTGAAGAATGTTGTACATATATTATTAAAAAAAAAAGTAAACTAAAGTAGAGTAAAGAAATATATTCATTTTGAGATATTAAAAATTAGTTTTGTAGTTTCACTGCACATTTGTAACCTTCTCAAGGTAAGATTATTATTATTATTATTATTTTTAAATCATGAAACCAAAAATAAATGCAAAAGAGTAACAAAACTATGAAAATCAACTAATTTGTATTATGTTCACAGATTGCATACTATGAAATGAAAGTATGCCCAACTCTCTCACCGTCTTCCACTTATTGATAGTGCAACACTAAGACATAGTGTGGACAAGTGCATATGCATGTATCTTATAGATAATTTAAAATCATGGTAGAATATGACTTTACATTACGTACCAAATACTTTTTCTACTTATATACCCAAAACAAAAACTATCCAACCAAATTACCCAAACCTAAATCATATTTAAGCCCATAATTTTTTTTTAAAAAAAGAAACAAAATTACTCGTAGGGGTTTTGGCAGCTTGATGGTGGTGGGAGACCAATATGACAGAAGTGATAGCCCCTCAAATTTCTCTTGCAATCTCTGAAAAATGTTTTGTCAATCTTAGGTCTGTTATTTTGATAATAGCAAAACAGTGTGTTTCATTTAACAACCCACAACATTTTCATATCTCTCTATCTCTCCCCAAGGCCTTATCTAGTTAGTAATTAATACTAGTCTTTATTATTATTTTTTTATTTTTTTATTTTTTTGCTTTTGTTTATAATACTAAAATGGTTGGTATGCTAAAAGACATGAAGAAGAGAGAAAAGTGTGGTGTAAGCTCAGGCAATTAATGAGAGATTAATAAGATAACAGTAAAAATAAGTTAATGTGTACTTTTGGGTAACAGTAAAAATACTTAATGAAAAGAGGTAAAAAAAAAAAAAAAAAAAAAAACTAAATGCAAAATTAGTGCATCACATGGTACGATCTCATGCACTCATGTATGAGGTCTCTACTCATATATATATATATATATATATATATATATTACAGTGAGTATGCTAAAAGACATGAACAAGAGAGAAATGCGTGGTGTAAGTTCAGGCAATTAATGAGAGATTAATGAGATAACAATAAAAATAAGTTAATGTGTACTTTTGAGTAGCAATAAAAAAAAACTTAAAAAAAAAAAAAAAACTAAATGCAAAATTAGAGCGTCATATAGCAAAACCTCATGCACTTCCCACATGAAGTCTTTGCTTATATATATATATATATGACAGAGTTCAGGTTATACTTAGAGTAACTTTAAGTAACGTTATACCACCTAATAAATTTTTATTGAATTAATCTTTAAAAAAATCCAAACGTTGAATTATATGTTTACTATGTTCTTAACACGCACACTAAGTTTCTTGTCAATCAAATGCCATTTACCATTTGATCTAGAAGCCCATATTTTATACACAATTTTAAATGCAAAAACTTAAGATATAAACACATGATCGATGACATAGTTATTGATCTCAGATTATCTTGAAATTTTGCAAGCATGTAAAGTATTAAAAATAGAATTTAATTCAATGATGGATTTATTAAAATTTGCATCCAATAAAGAAATATTGAGTGATGTAACATAAGTTAGAGTTACACTATGTGTAACTTGAACCCAACTCATATATATATATATATATATATATATATATATAGAGAGAGAGAGAGAGAGAGAGAGAGAGAGAGAGAGAGAGAGAGAGAGAGAGAGAGAGAGAGAGAGAGAGAGATTGACTAGATATTAATATTCCATTCCTCATTTCCTGAAAGAAGGAATTGGTTAGTTTGATTTTGCATTTGATTCCAAATTAATTAACCATATACAATTGAACATTGGTAGAGCCCTAACGTCCATGTGGACATTGTATCCTAATTTTATGTTGTGTGTTGTCTCATTCTCATTTTCCTTTTCCCAAATTGAACACATTAGAATTGTGCTTTATATGTACCACATAAAAAATAAAATAAAAAAATAAAAAATAATAGAAAAAGGAGTTAACCAAAAATGGCCCATAAATGGAGGCACAAACATCGCATGAACCTATAGACTAAAAATCAACTTTGCTTTGGGCCTAACTGATCAGTAATCATTTATCTATAAAATAAATAAATAAAGAAAAGGAAAATCAACCTAGACAGGCTAGACAAACACAACTCACCCTGGCAAGGGAGTCTTTTATGTGCTTTGGAAGAACTTCAAGGTAATGGGATGGGACGCAGAAAAAAAAAAAAAAAAAAAAAAAATGAAGGTTTTAGAGCCTATACTCTAGACCCTAAACTGGACCATCATGAGCTTCTTCTATTTTTGGGAGAGAGAGAAGAACAGCATGAATATTGTCAATGCTCATGTTACGGCATCATCTGTGTGCCAAAATCCATCATTGTCAAACCAATAAGAGCTCAAAAAATTAGCGGCGTTCGATCAACATGTAAGAATGATTATTTAGTAGTTGCTAAGTGTTGTTTCCGAGTCATAACACAAATTTGTCTTATGGGCAATCAACTAACCGACGTGTAAGATTGATTATTTAGTTTCTTAGTGTTGTTTCCAAGTCATAAAACAGATATGTCTCTGTCTCATTCCCCAAGCAAAGATAGTCTTGAATGCCATGGTGGCCGCATGTCCCTCAAAAGTAGTTTGGTTTGTGAAACAACCATAAAAGAAAGAAGGCCAGAAGGAACCCTCAAAAGTAATGAAGCCTGTACAAAGTTTACATATTTAAATATTCGAAAGTTCAACAACGGGAAAATTATCATTGCACTTTTCATACTCGCGAATGTTAACCCAATCATAAGGAACCACTTCAATGGGCTATGTGCTTGAATAATATAGAACTTCACAAATCTAGTCACATTGCTAAGCGCTTCATCATCCAGCAATTTCATTAACATTGCATGAGCATATATATATATATATATATATTTGAAAACACAGTCATCAAACATATAAGCAAATGACCAAAATTTGACTTAACTGATATTGAAACACTAGAGAGAAAAAAAGTGAAAAGGTATTAGGAAGACATTTTAAGATTTTAATTCCGACCGGGGTATTTTCTTTACATTCTAGCATAATGTTCCACTCAGGCACTCACTACTTGCTCAAAGGGCATTCTGCCAAAGGCCACTACAACCTTTCCTATTTTCTAGCTTTTCTCTACTCAAGAAGGTTGGGCAAATGCTTAGGCCCAAGGGTGGCTCTTACATTTTCTATTTACCAGCTCAAATTCATTGGGCTTTGGGTTTCATTCACAGGCCCAAACTAATGTGAAAAATTGGGTGGCAACATTTATATGTTATAATATCTAGAAAATTAATTTCGATATATTATATATATATGCCATCTATTATATTTGGGAAAATAATTTGAATTATATATTATGCGTCACTCAAATGAGTTAAACAATTTATATTATTAGTTAGATATTGATGAGGGTAAAAATGTTGATGACAGATCCATTCTAATAAGCCTGACGTCTCTGGAGCAGTGGGCCTATGATGGATGGATCCAGAGTACACGGACACAAAGTGGACGGGTCCAGAGGGCCACGCGGCATCCACCTGGGTTAAGTAACCTTCAAGAAATCCTAAATGGAAACAACTTACGTCTCACGAAACCCTAGCTCATAGAGTCTTAATATGAATAGAACTCTAATGAAAGGAGGATACTGTAATATACGCTCATTAATGATGATCTTCCCTATAAGGAAAGACCCTCCTACGCAAGAAACGGAAGTCGGTTCTACACTACTATAAAAACCCAAAGACTCTCAGAAAATAAGGTACGCATAATTCACCCCAGCTTTGGCACTCTAGAGTTGTGAGAAATTCTAACTTGACCTTCGGAGGGTATTTGGCCGACACCACACCGGTGCTTTCTGTTAGGACTTTTCTTTTAGTTATACAGGTATTGTTTCAAGCATGCAAAGGACGTGTGGCTTACTGGTGATTTTTTGGCATCATCAGTTGGCGTCATCTGTGGGAACAACTGCGACTTATAAGCCGTATTGCTTCTCGGACAAAGAGTTGCATGGTACTTACTTATTCGATGGCAACCACCACCAACAATCAAGGCGACGAACCGTGACCCACTACCCTGGAGAGGCAAGTCCAAACCCTTACAGTAGCAGTGGAACGCCTCACCAAGCAGAATCATGACCTAGAGGAACAGCTGTGCCAGAAGAACGTAGCAATGGATACCCAAGAGGAAGACCAAGAAGGCACTAGCACTGAGAGAAGGAACCAAGAAGGGCCAGAAGGTAGCAACCCCGAGTAGGCCAGAACGACAGGACACTAGTCGCTCATCCATCACCAATACGATTCCACCTTATATAGTAGTTGAGATGCAGATGATGAAGGAACGGATGGATTTTATGATGAATGCCCTTAAAGGACGAGTGTCCACTAACCTCGACGATTTGGTCCATCGAACTGATTCACCATTCACAGCGTCCATCACTTCATTCCCCCTTCCAACGAAGTTTCGCATGCCACAGGTGG
The DNA here is from genome assembly GCA_028535165.1 of Quercus tomentella. Lineage (NCBI taxonomy): Eukaryota > Viridiplantae > Streptophyta > Magnoliopsida > Fagales > Fagaceae > Quercus > Quercus tomentella. The sequence goes on from JAPQVY010000133.1 coordinate 40,101,692, forward strand.
AAAACTAGGACGGATCTAAGGACCTTTTAGATCACTTGGAGTCTGTCAATCCTCAATGGGAGAATGAGCGTCCCAGGCCACCCATAAGGGATATAAGAATGATTGTAGAGGGCACGACGGCCACTAGGTCGTCCAAAAAGGCCAGAAAAACTTATCTTAGGCTAGTTCAGAACGTCCAGCTGACAGGTTCCGTACCAAAGATGGCACGAATGGACAACCTGTCATCGTATTCTCGGAGGAAGACGCCCAACGTCTTCACCACCCACATGACGATGCACTCGTCGTCAGCATACGAGTAGGAGTATAATACGCACTGAGTTTTGGTTGACAATGGCAGCTCGGCTGACATCCTATACTACCCAGCATTCCAACAAATGAGGATTGACAGAGAGCGACTGATTCCGATGACCGCTCCACTCATTGGATTCGGAGGAACACGGGTATTCCCTCTTGGTGCGGTCACATTATCCGTGACGATGGGTGACTACCCACAACAAATCACTAAGGACGTAACCTTCCTTGTAGTCGACTACTTGTCCGCCTACAATGCCATCCTAGGACGACCCACCCTCAATGCATGGAAGGCTGTAACCTCAACCTATCACTTAATGATCAAGTTCCCTACAGATTACGGAGTAGGAGAGTTGCGTGGAAATCAGGTGGCTGCGCGCGAATGCTACATTGCCATGATGGAGATGGACGACCACCTCTAAGCCATGAACATAGAAGAACACCGGATGGTGACAGAGCCTGTTGAAAGACTTGAGGACATACTTCTCGATGACTCCAAGCCTGATCGAACGACAAGGATTGGTACCTTCGCCAACCCGACGATTCGCCAAACACTTGTAACTTTTCTCAAAAACAACCGCGATGTATTCGCTTGGAGCCATGAAAATATGTCAGGAATAGACCCTTCAGTCATGGTACACAGGCTGAATGTGTCACCCTCCTTTACACCCGTTCGTTAGAAGAAATGGATATTCGCCCCAGAACAAGATCAAGCTATAGCAGAAGAAGTCCATAAACTACAAAAGGCAAATTTCATTAGAGAGGTTTACTACCTCGACTGGCTGGCAAATGTGGTGATGGTCAAGAAAGCCAGTGGAAAATGGAGGATGTGCGTAGACTTCAACGACCTGAATAAAGCATGCCCCAAAGATAGCTACCCCCTCCCACGGGTTGACGTCTTGGTTGACTCTACGACTCAACACCAGCTATTAAGTTTCATGGACGCTTTTTCGGGCTACAACTAGATCAAGATGGATGAAGCAGATCAAGAAAAGACTTTGTTTGTTACTAGCCAAGGCCTTTTCTGTTATAAAGTAATGCCATTTGGCCTCAAAAATGCGAGCGCGACGTATCAGAGGCTAATGAACAAGATGTTTGCATAGTAGATTGGGAGGAATATGCAGGTCTATGTCGATGACATGCTGGTGAAAAGCCGAAGGGAGCAAGATCATTTAGAGGACCTTAGGGAAACATTCAACACCCTCTGCTCCTACAATATGAAACTCAACCCGGGCAAGTGTGCCTTCGGGAAAGTTCCTAGGATTCATGGTGTCTTAGAAGGGTATCGAGGCCAACCCAGATAAGATTCGGGCCATAGTAGAGATGGCACCTCCAAGGAACATGAAAGAAGTTCAAAGCCTCAACAAAAAGATAGTAGCGCTGAACAGATTCGTGTCAAGAGCAATGGATAAATGTCTACCATTCTTCCGCATGCTGAAGAATTCTTTTGAGTGGACAATTGAGTGTCAGCAAGCATTCGAGGACTTGAAAACCTACCTCTCGTCCCCTCCGTTGCTAAGTCCTTCCCAACCGGGGGTGCTAAGTCTTTCCCAGCCGGGGGAAGAACCATTCCTTTACTTAGAAATGTCTTTGGTGGCCATCAGCGCAGCATTAGTCATGGAAGAAAATAGGGTACAGAAGCCTGTGTACTACACGAGTCAAGCACTCCGAGGCACAGAGGAAAGATATCCACCAATGGAGAAGCTTGCCTTCGCTTTAGTTACTGCGGCCCGTAAGCTCAAGCCCTACTTCCAAGCCCACATAGTAATCGTCTTGACAGAAAAACCCTTACGATGAGCAATGAGTAATCCCAAAACTGCCGGACGGGTGGCATTATGGGCAATACAATACCGCCCCCTTATTGCCATTAAAGGACAGGTGGTCGCCGACTTCATTGCAAAGTTCACTAACAAAGAAGGCCAAGGGGCGAAAGAAATCCCATAATGGAGCATCCACACTGACGGATCCTCCAATAAGCAAGCAGGCAGAGCTGGTGTGATACTCCATAGCCCGGAAGGAGATAAGATCGAATGCATGGTCTGTCTGGATTTCCCTACAACCAATAATGAAGCAGAATACGAAGCCCTAATAGCAGGTCTAGACCTTGCCAAGGCCACAGGAGCTGAAAATCTGGTCGTCTATTGCAATTCCCAAATGGTGACAAGTCAGGTTAACGAAGAGTGCAACTACAGGAATGAACAGATGAAAAAGTACTTGGAACAGGTGAAGGACCGGATTAACAACCTCTGAGTAAAGTTCGTTCAACAAGCACGCCAACCGACTAGCTAAGGCTGCGTCAGCAGAACACATGATCATCCCCAGTCAGGTACTGTCCTTCGTTCAAATTTCACCACTAATAGATAGCATCAGTGTGCAGGAGGTAGGATCAGAAAACCATTGGACAACGCCAATAGCCTCCTACCTAAAGGATGGTGTGCTACCAGACGGCAAGGAGGCAACTAGAAAGTTAAAGGTTCAAGCTGCCCGCTTCGTCCTGATTAAAGATGTTCTTTACAAAAGAGGCTTCTCACGACCATACCTGAGATGTCTCGTCCTCGAGGAAGCAGACTATGTCATGAGAGAAGTCCACGAAGGAATCTACAGAAACCACTCTAGGTCACGGTCGTTAGTGCATAAATTAATCCGGGCAGGATACTACTGGCCGACCATGCAGAAGGATGCCCATGCATATATCAAAGCTTGCAACAAGTGTCAAAGATTTGGCAACCCCATCAACTAACCAACAAAGGAGCTCACCCCAATGACGGCCCCATGGCCATTCGCACAATGGGGATTGGACATAATGGGTCCATTCCCAACAGCAACTAGACAATTGAAGTTCCTAATAGTCGGTATAGACTACTTCACAAAGTGGGTTGAGGTAGAAACCCTGGCCACCATCACCGAAAAGAATGTACGAAGCTTTGTGTGGAAAAACATCATCTACAGGTATGGCATACCTAGGGCATTGGTCTCTGACAACGGGAAGCAGTTCAACAACGACGCATTCCGAGACTTCTGCTCATAACTAGGGATCAAGAACCATTACTCATCACCCGCCCACCTACAAGCCAACGGATAAGTTGAGGTCACAAACTGATCCTTACTCAAAATCATCAAGACTCGGCTTGAAGGGGCAAAAAGTATATGGTGACAAGTGTTTTGTGGGCATACAGAACAACAACAAGGACGCCTACAGGAGAAACCCCATTTCGACTAACATATGGAAGCGAAGCAGTCATCCCAGCTGAAGTGGGACTCACAAGCTACAGGGTTGACAACCATGATGAAAACAAGCACGATGAAGCTATGCGCCTGCAGCTTGACCTGGTGGACGAAGTAAGAGCTACAACTGAGCAAAGAATAGCATGGTTCCAGAATCTCATGGCCAAATACTACAACTCTAAGGTCAGACACAGGGAATTCCAGGTAGAAGATCTTGTTCTAAGAAAATTAATGGGCGCTATAAGAGATACCTCCTAGGGAAAGCTAGGACCTAATTGGGAAGGACCATATAGAGTTGCATCATAGCATGGGAAAGGAACCTGCCACCTGGAGACGCTAGGCTGGCAGAAGTTTCACCACCCATGGAACACAGAGCATCTAAAGAAGTACTACTAGTAGTAGGCCACTAGCAGCAAACGGGTAACGACACTCCTCATTTCCAGTTTATTTCTTTATAGTTTAGTTTCTATTATCTACAGTTCCTTTTAAGCCCATGGGCAAGTTTTCAAGTTTTTTTATTTTTCAAGAACAATTTCTACGCATGAATTACCATTATAATAAGAGGAGTTATCCAGAATCCCCATATGTTATATTCCTACACATTTAGTCCACAAAGTGGACGGATTTAAATTATAAAATCCATGAAGTGGACGACAAATTCAAACTTTGAAGTCCACAAAGTGGATGGATTCCATTTAGAAATTCAAAATAAAGTCCATATAGTGGACGGATCCAACTTAATGTTGGATTAATGTTGCCAGTCCACAAGTGGATGGACTCATCCTAAAGGATGATAAATATAAAGTCCACAAAGATAGTGGACGGATCCAACTTAAGGTTGGATTAATGTTGCCAGTCCACAAGTGGACGGACTTATCCTAAAGGATGATAAATATAAAGTCCACAAATATAGTGGACGGATCCAACTTAATGTTGGATTAATGTTGCCAGTCCACAAGTGGATGGACTCATCCTAAAGGATGATAAATATAAAGTCCACAAAGATAGTGGACGGATCCAACTTAAGGTTGGATTAATGTTGCCAGTCCACAAGTGGACGGACTCATCCTAAAGGATGATAAATATAAAGTCCACAAAGATAGTGGACGGATCCAACTCAAGGTTGGATTAATGTTGCCAGTCCACAAGTGGACGGACTCATCCTAAAGGATAATAACTATAAAGTCCATATAATGGACGGATACAACTTAAGGTTGGATTAATGTTGCCAGCCCACAAGTGGACGGACTCATCCTAAAGGATGATAACCATAAAGTCCATATAGTAGACGGGTCCAACATAAAGTTAAATAAACATTACTAGTCCACAAGTGGACGGGCTCATCCTAAAGGATGATAACTATCAGGTCCATATAGTGGATGGACCCAACTTAAAGTTGAATTTACCTCACTAGTCTGCAAGTGGACGGGCTCCTTGAAGATGATAATTATAATATCCGTATAATAGACGGGTTCAACGTAAAGTTAAAATTGACACTACACATTCATCAGAGGACGAATAATAGAATATGTAAATATTACTTAAAGCCTTGAAAGGGAGATGTTCAATGACGGTTAAAATAAAACATAAACTGTTCTTCGAAATCTTTACAGACAGCCCAAAAAAAAAAAAAAAAAAAAAAAACTATGCAATCTGAGCAGGAGTTTCATTCTTCTCTTCAACCATCTGGGTGATGGGCCTGATCACCATCTGGTTTTGCTTGGCCTTCGACAATATCTCCTCTGTCACCATGAGGATCATTGACCAGGGTATCATCAGCAAAAAGTTCGTCCGTACTCTTAGAGTGGACGGGCTAAACTGAGGTTTGGTCCTGGGCGTTGATATTGACATGAGACACGTCCAGGTCAGGATAAAAAGTCTTGACTTGACGAAAGGCGTCATCGAAACCTTCAGCAAATAAGCCTCCAAGCTTTGCCAGAAGGGCGTCGGAGTCACGATACTCTCGTACAACTTCTTCCTTCGCCTGACGGAGCCAGTCCTTGGCATCACGGATTTCCTTTTCCTTGTCTTCCAGGACCTACTTCAGTTGCTCCGTCTACTTCTCAAACTCATCCCTAGCTTGCTTTTCCAAGGCAGGCTTCTTTTCCTGGACCACCTTCCAGGCCCTCAGCTCATTTAACTCATCCTCTGTCGACCTCGCCTTCTCCCGTATACAGTCCAACGATGTCTCATGGTTGAGGCAACGGCCCATCAACCCCTTCATCATTAGCATTGCCTGAAGACGGATGGGTTAGTAACAAGAAAGTTGACGAAAAGGAAAAGATAAAAGTAGATGGTTGCAAAATTACTTGAGCAATGCAAAAAAGACTCGTCTCCCCGATGGCCTCGGTTGCGTGGTTGCTCAAGTCCTCATAATTATCAACCGTTATGATGGATGAAAGTTGCTCCAATGCATACTTTGAGTCATCACGGAGGAGGACGAGCGCTTTCTCAACAGAGGGATCGGAACCCGTCATAAGTCTTTTTCCCTTCTCGGGGCGGGGTTTAGTGACCGTCTTCTTACCTTCAGCTTTCAACCCCACAACGGGTTCAGGGACAATTTTAGGCTTCTTAGGGGGGTGACGGTCAGTCTTCTCCCATTTTTTCCTCTTGGAAGACGGGTTGGCTGAACCCAGCCCCTTAGAGGTCTGACCCTCTTACTGTTTTTACAAAGCAGCCTGCTGCTTAATGAAGGCTCTCCTCTTGGCAGCATCCATTTCTAAACAAAGAAGACGAACGAATATTTAGGATAAAATTAAAAACAAAGAAACCAAGGTTTGGAGGACGGACTTACGTTGGCGAACTTGGGCGTCGTATCGACAGGCAGCTATGGTTGGCTTTGGTCCGTCACAATACCAATGAAGAGTGTCTAGGGTAACCAATTTAGCCCACGAACTCTCCTCTAGCTTAGTTTTGCTGAAAATCTTCTCCAAAAAATTCCATTGCTCTAATGAGACTTGTGGACGGTCCTGAACTGTAAAAAAAGAAAGAAGACTGTTAGAGTAAAATCTAAGCAAAACAATTAAAAAGCTTGACTGTAGACGGAGGCATACCGGACGGGGGTACTATGCCCCATGTGGTGTCAACGGGCATGTAGTCGTTATCACCAGGATGACACATCCACTCGTCACCTTCCATGAAAAAAATACCAACTCTTCCAGTTTCTGTTGGAGTTAGGGGTCTCACACACGAGCCTTAACAATGGGCTCCTAGGCACAAAGCTATACATGCCCCTTGACTAAGCAATTTCAACTGGACGGTAGCAATTGAAGAATTCTTCTAAAGTCAACCTCCTTGCTCCGTTAGACATGGCCCCGTACAGGACCTTTACGCCAAGGAAGACCCTCTAGGCGTTTGGGGAGATCTGGGTGACGACCACACCTAGGTACTTGAGAAGTTGACGGTGAAGGGAACTTAGGGGGAACTTAAGCCCTGCCTTTAGCATCTACTCATAAACCCCGACGCCCTCAACACCTTCATAGTAAAACTTCTCTAACTTATAAGGAAGACAGATAGGAATATTGACAGGTATCTGGTACTTTTCCCTAAATGTCTTGAAGTGAGGTTCTTTGATTGTGGAAACAAAATCATTAACCGTCCATATGGGTAGCATTAAGAACTCCCTAAAACCATTAGGGCCTATGATGGATTGAATTGGGGGTTCAGCGCCTTCTATACTGTTATTAGAGTCACCCACTGACCCATCCATCTCCATACCCTCATCCATTAAAGGAGAGGTGGCTGACGAAATCCTCTCTTCACTCGATGTGTCTGGGTCTTTCTGACTTGACGGGAATACTTCATCGTAGCCCGCCCCTTCGCAGACAAACGATTGATTACTTGACGCACTAGACATCACCTACACGTGACGGTAAACCCTAAGACACTGACGGATCTAATAGGTGACTGGTGTGCAAAGTCAATGACAAATTTAATGAAAGGAGAAGGGTACTTACCAGTTGGAGATGAGCAGCAAAATGGCGTAGACGACGGATGTGCTAGGTGAACGGTACGTTTGTTTGGCGAGGGTGACGGTAGCTCTCTGATCGTAAAGTTTCTGAGTAAAGTGAAAAATGAGTGAGGAGGAGGCAAGTTTATATAGAGGGAACGGCATAGAAGACGAAGGGACGCTTCGTTCCAAGAGATGGACCACTAAGTGGATGCCACGTATCCCTACAACATTATTGGCCCTAAGCCAGCCTATCAGGCTAGGTATGATTCTCAGGAGACATATTGAACCGTCACTCCATAGGTCTGTCGGATTAGAGATCACGGACCCATAAAGTGAGGGGGCAACTAAAAAGGGTAAAAATGTTGATGACGGATCCATTTTAATAAGCCTGACGTCTCTGGAGCAATGGGCCTATGATGGACGGATCCAGAGTACATGGGCACAAAATGGACTGGTCCAGAAGGCCAGGCGACATCCACCTGGGTTAAGTAACCTCCAAGGAGTCCTAAATGGAAATAACTTGTGTCTCACGAAACCCTAGCTCATAGAGTCTTAATATGAATAGAACTCTAATGAAAGGATGATTCTGTAATATACGCTCATTAATGATGATCTTCCCTATAAGGAAAGACCCTCCTACGCAAGAAACGGAAGTCGGTTCTACACTACTATAAAAACCCAAAGACTCTCAGAAAATAAGGTACGCATAATTCACCTCAGTTTTGACACTCTAAAGTTGTGAGAAGTTCTAACTTGACCTTCAAAGGGTATTTGGCCGGCACCACACCGGTGCTCTCTGTTAGGTCTTTTCATTTTGTTGTGCAGGTATTGTTTCGAGTATGCAAAGGCTGTGTGGCTCACTGGTGATTTGTCAGCATCATCAGATATTAAAATTTCTCTTTATGTACTCCATACTTGCAAAATATAAATATGATTAAAGATTAATAACTATTTTATTTGTAAAATATTTACTCACATAGTAAATAACATCCGATTAATATGAAATTCAACATGCATATTAAGGACAATCAAAATGTGTAATCTAACAATAAGATTTTGAATATAATAAACCAATAGAAAAATATTAAATAAGGTAACATTAATAAATGAGATTTTGGCTATTTCTTGGCAGGCTCTAGGGGATGGTTGGGTTAAGTTGAATACAGATGGTTCCTCCTTACGCAACCCTAAGATTGTTAGTGCTGGTGGTTTGATTCATGATCATAATGGGACATGGTCATGTAGATTTGCTCGTAATGTTGGCCATGCGTCTAGTGTTCTAGCTGAGCTTTGAGCTTTAAAGGATGGTATGAGTTTGGCCTTATCCTTGGGTTTCCCTTATGTTAAGCTTGATGCTCTAGTTGTGATCTCTTATTGCATTAATGGCTCTAGAGTTCTTCCGCGTTTGATGAATCTTGTGGATGATTGCAGGTCTTTATTGTTGCAAATTCCTAATTACCTTATGTCTCATATCTTTATAGATGGAAGCAAGTGTTAGGATGCGTTAGCTAGAATAATGTGTGGTTCTTTGGCCTCAGATTTTGTTATTTCTATAGCCCTCCTTTAAAGACTTATTTCTTCTGATAGGACTTTGGAGGTCTATCTTCATTTGGTAAATGCCTCTGTTTAGAGGCTTCTATATTCTTTGTCTTGCTCTACAAAAAAAAAAAAAAAAAAAAAAAAAAAAAAAAAAAAAAAAAAAAAAAGTACAAAAAGGTTATATAGTTGGATTCAAGTTCCACCTAGAGTAACTTTAAGTAATATGACATCACTTATTATTTTATAATTAAATACGAATTTTTGCAAATCCACTATTAGATTATATTATCTTCATATATTCTCAATGCTTGCAAAATTTCAAAATGAAAAATCAATAGTCATATCATCATTCAATTGTTTAAATTCAGGTTTTTTATAGTTTAAAATAATGCATAAAAAATGAGCGGATTGAATAATAAATAATATCCAATTGACATAAAAATTGGCATGCGTATGTTAAGAACATATATAAAATATGTAATACAACAGTGAGATTATCAAAATATGAATAAAATAACAAGTTCTTGGGTGGTATAACATTACTTAGTTTTATGTTAGGTGTAACTTAAACCTAGCCCATATATATATATATATATATATAGAGAGAGAGAGAGAGAGAGAGAGAGAGAGAGAGAGAGAGAGAGAGAGAGAGAGAGTCATAAATTTCTTTAACAAAATTAATTAGTACATTGAAATAAATGCATCTACCTATAAACACCTGATAATAAATTAATATTTTGACATAAATGTAAATGTTTGAAGATGTGGAAAGTTAAATGAAAAGACTTACCAAATAATGTGTCACTTGGTAGAACCTTTAAAGCTTAGAGCCTTAGACCACAATGGCTATTGTTTTTGTTTTTATAAACTCTTATATACCAATTATGCTTGTGCTATGCACAAATTGATTAAAAATTACATATAAATAAGTAAATAAATGTGTGTGTATATATATTAGAAATATTATTGAAATTTTAGTGAGCCACTTGAAACTTAAATATATAGAGTTTCATCTAGATTCAATTATCGAAAATGCAAACGTATTTTGAGCTACACAGAGTAATAAGGACTAAGGATGGTTTGTAATGTGTTAATTTTACTATATTAAAATACATGATCATGATAGATTATCAAAATTATTGAATTTTTTTGGAAGTAGAATTTTAGTTTGAGTGGAATTTTAAATTTCTTAAAATCTAGCCAACAAACTTATACCTAAACCGAACTACCTTAATTAATGAGAATTTAATCATTTGTTGCAAAGAGAAGATAGCCACTTGGCACAATAATAGCTTCTAGACCCAACTTTCATCTCTCTCTCTCTCTCTCTATATATATATGCTTTAATAAAGAGAATGAATGAATTAGATGGATTTTCATTCAAAAAAGAGAGATAACTTTTCCTTTTAAAAAAATAAATTTGTTGGCTTTTCATGAGCATTCAGCTTGGTTTATTTATTTATTTTTTTAAAAAAAAATTATAAGCTAATTATATAAATTTCAAAAATAAATTAGTTATCCAATTATTTCACCTTTTTTTAGAAAAAAATATTATTTTTATAATTATTGATTGCATAATATTTTAAAATTAATTTTGCATTTAGTGGAAAAATGTATTCTCTAGCAACACAACCAAAAAAAAAAAAAAAAAAAATCATTTAGTATAGTTATTTTGTAGTGAGAATCTCAACATGACACCAAATGCTAATTTTCCAAATAATATATTTTGTCAAAACGTGTTCCTTTAGAATTCAAATAGAAATACAATAGAGTTACCAAAAGCTTTCTAAATCCATAGCCTTTGGAATTCTATTTTTTAAAATGGGACAATAGCTTGGATAACCCAAAATGGATATATATTATGATCAACAATATCAAGCAGAGTGTATTGAGAAGTGAATGCAGACATATAATTAAAATAAAAATAAAAGTAATAATTGATATTTATTTATTTAAAAAAAAAAAAAAAAACAACACACAAACATAGCTTTTTATTTGGCTCACAAATAATTCTCTATATATTTTTTGGACAAATTGGTAATATCATTCCAAGAAAAAAAAAAGAAAAGAAAAAAAATATATATATATATACACACACACACAATGTCAAAACAGTACTATACAACCATAAACTGCACAGGTTGCAAGCACTACAAGAAAAATGAGCTATTGCGGCGGTTGCGAAAACTACCGCTATATGTCACCTATTGCGGCGCGTTTTTGGCCCGCCGCTGTACATCAGATCTATTGCAGCGTTCTATTGGCCCATTGCAATAGTTCTGGTATTTTGCGGCATACTACAGTGGCAGGCCAATGACCCGCCGCAATAGACCTGTTTTAGTGGCGTTAAGCTTAGATATAGCGGCATGTCAATGACCCGCCACAATAGACCCTTAAATTGCCCCCACCTAGTCCTAAATTTTCCCTTTGTTTTTTTTGTCCCTTTTCATTTTTAGTGCCTTTTCGTTTTTAGCCATTTCATTAGTCTCCCCCACACACACCCTCTCTCTCTCTCTCAGACACTTTGAAAATCTCTTCACTATCTCATCTCTACCATTACCCACAAACCTACAGCCACAACCACCACCACCCACAACCACAACCACCACCACCACCACCACCCAACCCCCAACCACCAAATCACAAACAAAAACAAACCACTGTAAATTCACAATCACCACTAGCCAACCCAACAAACCCACAGTCACCACCAGCCACCATCACCCACCCACCTGCCACCACTATAAACTCCAACCCAAAATCAACCCACCACTAGCCAATAAACTAAAAAAGAATAAAAAAATCCCTTACCACCACTACAAAACAACCACCATCTCACCAAACCTCCGTCGACGAAATCGTGTACCGCTCTCAAAATCGTGTAGCCTTAGCTCCGGAGGTCACGTTCTTCTTCTTCACACCCACTCTCACCATAAGTTTATTTTTTATTTTATTTTTAACCAGCTCATCGGTACCATCCGTTTACAAAGTCTTTTTAAGCAATCAAACTCAGATGCTTCTTATGTGACGTCATTTACTGCCTCTGAAAAAACCTAAGGGGTTTTCGAATCGTAGAGCATCAGCCACCTCACGCTCAGAGCTCAGAATCCTCCACCTTTACCTTCGATAATGGCGACTCAAATGACCTAAAAGCGAAAGGTCAGCCCCTCTTTTTTTAACTCTTCGTTTGTGTTGAAAATATTATCTGGGTTTGTTTTGAATGTCCAAAACATTGATGGGTTTTGGTTATTTTGGCCTAATTTGTGATTGTGTTTGTGTAATTCTTGTTCTAATGCTTGATTTGATCGGTTTTGCCATCTGGTTTTTTTGGTCCTTGGTATATAAAGATTGAAACTTTCTATAATGGGGCTTTGAATTTTGTTATTGGTGTTGAGTGTGAGAGATGGGGTTTTGTATTTATCAATGCTTTTTACAGATTATGTGATTCATTGGTAAAAGTTGTAGATTTTGTTTTGAATTCTAATATAGTTTTCATTGTTGGTTTTTGTATTTGGTCTCTATTTTTTATTATGAGCATCAATTTAAGTGGTATTGTTTAGTTTGTTGCAATTGTTATTGTACTCCTGTATTCAAACAAAACAGAAAAGGAACTATTTTGGGCTATGTGTGTGTTATTTTCCCTTTTTTTTCTTATTGTCGTTATGGTTGAAGCATCCGATATGGACTTAGTTCAAAATATTTGAAATGCAACCAGTGGTGTATGTTATGTACCTCCACCAAGCTGACAATTGTTATGTAACTAGAGATCTGTACATAAAAATTTACTGTGGTTGTTTTTTGATGTATTGGTATAGATTGTTTGCTGGAGACCAGAGAATTAGTCATTCATTACATCATTCTTTTGACAATATAGGCTATCATCATGCCCCTGTAGGAAACTCAAAGTTGCTACCAATCTTGTGAAGTCCAAGGCCAAGCACATCAAAACCAAGGCTTCTGACTTCTCCCCATCTCCTCTCAAACCCACCACAAAGGTATTTGTAAGGTTGAATTTATTCAACCATCTAATTGGCTTTATTCCGTGCCAAATTTGCTTGTAATTCAGCATTTAGTAACCCTGTATTTAGGTGGGTTTGATGTAAGGGTAGTGAGTGAGATAGAGTGAAGATTGCTCAAGAGTGTGCAAGAAAACAGAGACTCACGGTCGGGACTCGCGGGTTACTCGCGGCTGCAAGCCGCCAGACGCAGCACACGTGCCAAGCATGCTGGAAGGTGAACAGTCATGCAAGCTGGAGCACTACAGGACAAAACAGGACAACTGGCCATACGGTTATCTCGCGACTGGATCTCGCGACTTGGTCAAGCTGCGAGGTCAAGCCGCGAGCCACCCCTGTTTTGTAAAACCTGACGTTTCACATTCCTCTCCCACTCCAATATAAATACCCCTTTTACCCACGATTGTGAGAGAGCTTCCAAAGAGAATTTTGAGAGAGAAACCCTAAAGAAAAACAAGATTGATTCACCCACAATCTATACATTAGAGTCTCTTCAAATTCCTCATCTCTCTTCCTCTCCATAGCCAAATCCTTGAGAGGCCATTATACCAAACCTGGTTCTCACCATCATCATCACTGTGAGACAGCTGTTTGGATTTCTGGGAAGCAGTTAGGAAGGAACCAATCTTTATTGGTTGATGCTACGGTCTAGTAGCGGAATCCGGGAAGCTAGAAAAGAAATAGGTTCGGCGCAACCTCGTTGGAGCAAGAAGCTTGGAGGGCTTAGGTGCACTGGGTAGATTAGGCTTGGAGGGTCTATTGCTGTCCATGTATCCCAACTGTATTTTCTAGTGGATTGTTTACCGCTTGGAGGGCGGCGGAGAGGTTTTACGCCGAGGGCTTCGGTTTCCTCTTCGATAACACATCGCGTGTTGTCCTTGTGTTTGCATCTTCCTTCCTCTCTATCTTTGCCTTTTTATTATCTGCTGTGGACTATATTTTTTTTTGGTTTAGATAGTTTTTACCTATTCCATATTATAGCATATGTTAAGTTTCCGCACACTAGTTGTTTGACATATTGCTTGAATTGGATAAGTTGTAATTTGGGGGTCTAAACGTTCAAAGGTGTTTATACACGTTTTTGAACTTTCAATTGGTATCAGAGCGGGTACACTTTTATTGGTTTCAATACCATTGTGTGATCCTTGACTCCCTTTTGAGATGGATAGGTCTCAATCCCTAAATGCACCTCCATATTTTGATGGTAGTAATTATGCTTTTTGGAAGGTTCGCATGAGAGCATTTATATGCTCCATTGATGAATCTGTTTGGGATGCAGTTGAGAGTGGTTGGACTAGACCTGAGGCAGCCAAATCCACATGGGATAAGGCAGCACTCGCTGCATCTAATGCTAACAGTAAAGCTTTAAATGCTATTTTCTGTGGTGTGTCTCCAGATGAATTTCACAGGATTTCTCATATCACCATTGCCAAAGAAGCATGGGAGATTTTGGAAACCACCTATGAAGGCACGAAGAAAGTGAAAGACACCAAGTTGCAAATGCTGACCACTCGGTTTGAGGAGCTTAAAATGAGTGAGGATTAGTCTTTTGACTCTTTCTATGGGAAGCTAAATGAGGTGGTTGTCAGCAAGTTCAACTTGGGGGAGAAAACGGAGGATTCTAAAATCGTAAGGAAGATCCTTCGATCATTGTCGGAAAGTTTTCGTGCTAATGTGACAGCGATTGAAGAGAGCAAGGACCTAGATGACATCAAAGTCCAAGAGTTGGTTGGTTCTCTTCAGACTTATGAGATGTCGCTGCCCAATCAACGGAAGAGTAAATCTCTTGCTCTTAAGACCATTAATGAGAAGGTAGAAGTCCATGACTCATCGGAAGACGATGTGGTTGACAAAGATGTTGCATACCTTGTCAAAAATTTCAGAAAGTTCTTGAAATTCAAAAATAATGGCAAATTTGATGATAAAAGAAAATTCCAAAGTTCTGGAAGGGAGAAAAGGGAATTCAAAAAGAAAGATGGAAAAGAATCCCAACCTACACAAGGTGTCACTTGCTTCGAATGTAACGGGCATGGACACTTTAAGAAGGAATGTCCGAATTATTTGAAATCGAAAGGTAAAGTGTATGCCACGACATTGAGTGACTCGGATTCGTCTGACTCAGAATCTGAAGAGAGCTGTGATGGAGAGGGGAACTATTCAGCTTTTATGACTATTGCTCATGTTGAGTCTTCAGATGATTTGAACCGGCTTGTACAAGACCTTGGAGAACATAGTGATGATGAATCACTAGGAATTGTTGAAGAATCAGATGCTGAACAAGATGAAAGCACAGTAAATCTTCAAGAGAATTATAACTCACTCTTGGAGAAGTCGGGTGAGTACACAAGGGTGGCCAAGGCTGCTGTGAGAAAAATGAAGAAGGCAGAGGAGGACTACAAAAGTCTCCTAATCCGATATAGGGAGGCCAAATGCGAGATAGAAACTTTGAATGGTGAGCTGTCAGAAGCTTACACAAAAGTGAGATTTCTTGAGCAAGAGGTTGTGCAAGCAAATGCTAAAATAGACAGGGTCACCACCAAGAAGCTAGATGATGTTATTTCATCTCAAAAGAGCTTTTCAGACAAATCCGGATTGGGATATACCGGAGGAAGTAGTTCATCTGGAAATGTCACTAAAGAAGTGAAGTTTGTAAAGGCCAAAGATCCAGTTGTAGCTGACCTTACTGATGAGAAGCTCAAGATGGAGGAGAAGAAGAATGTGGTGAACCAACGAATGCTGAATCCCCGTAGTCAATCTGTGGGCAGGTCTGAATCTCGTGCCAAGTCACGTCCACGACCACAAAGAGATCCTAGATCAACTTATGTGTGTCATCATTGTGGACTTCAAGGGCATACTCGACCAAATTGCCAAAAGCTGAGAGCAAAGAACAGTGCAACTCCTCAAAGGTCAGGAGGACCTAGAAATGATAGAAGAAATTGGGCAGGTGATCAATCTAGAGATCAGAATGGTGATCCCGGAATGATGAACGTGATGAAGATGATTGGTGCATTCACCAACTGCTTGGAAAGCTTCTCACGAAGGTTTGAAAGCCCTAACTCCCGTACCCAATCCTATAAGGAAATCACCCCAAACGCAAGTGACGTGTGGGTGAAAAAGGGTACTCATGCATAAGCATTACAACATGTCCATGCATTAATACTTCCTATGCTTTGCGACGATGTTTGTTTGTTTGCTTATTGTTTTTGCTGCTGGTTGTTTGCTTGTCTACTTGTGCATATTTTTTGTTTTTGATCAATCTTTTTCTTCTTATGTGTCAAAAATCCAAAAATCACATAAAAATTAGAAAATCAAAAGTTTGATTGACATTGTTGAGTTTTTGTCTCAAAACATGTGTTGCCTTGTACCTTTGTGCTAATGGCTTTGTGCATTTTCGAGCATTGCTTGTTTCTTTGCACTCATATCTCTGTGGGAGAAATCTTGAAATCTTTGTGATTGTTGTAAATAGATCTTCAAACTTGTCATGAATGATTAGTGAATGGTTTTGTTGATCCTGAGACATGCATAGACTTGTGTCTATATATCTTCCCACTCTTTATTTTTGTTTAGCTAAAAAGAGCTCACCAAAAGTAAATCTCCAAATGAAAAGAGATATTGAGCTGCAAAAGCCTGTCGCACATACTAGTATTCGACTAGGAAAAAGGGAAAGCGACCAAAAAATTAAAGAGAAATGTTTATTCAAAAGGCCAAAGGCTTGTTCATTAAAGAGATTTATCAAATATCACTCTCACAATGAGAGGAGTTGTCTCAAAAGGATCAAAAAGATCAAATGTTATGATTGAAAGTGGAGTCAAATGTAAAGCTCCATGTCATGTTATCAAATTTTGTGGGAGGTCATATATACATATTTCTATAAGTGAGATAGATCACATGATCTGGTACTAATTGTGTATGCCTTGGTTGAATTGATCATTGAAGCTTCACATTAGACTAAGGACTATCTCATTGTTGATATCCACACACAACACACAAGTTTATGTTCAAAGAATGCCATAATCATTTGTGTAATTGTACTTGATGAAATATGTGTTTCACATGCTCAATCTTTGTTGTTTCAAGCACAAAAAGATTTTTGAGTGTATTAGGTGTTTTTGGAAAGTATTTTGTTGAAAAATCTGAAAATTTCAGAAATCCAGTTTTGCCCTGTTTTGGCGGCTTAGTCGCGGGTATGTCAAATCGCGAGCCTCAGTCGCATGTTCGCGGGTCCATTTTGGCGACTTGTTCGCGAGTGAAAGGCCTAGTCGCGAGGGTTACTCAGAGATTTTCGCGGCTCAGCTCGCGACTCACTCATGGGTAGACCTTCCAGTCACGAAAAACACTTAGAAAAATTTTTCAAATTTTTGTCCTTGAGTGTTTTGGCGGCTCAACCTGGCGACTTGCTGGCGACTCACCTCAGTCGCGAAAAACGCGTGTTTGGCAAAAATAGGGACAGTTTTTAAAAGCGTTTTTCAGTTTTCCCTCGAACATTTGTGAACTGTTCATCTTCTCTCTAAAATATCTCCTTCCCAAACACTCCGTGCTCCCATTTCCAATCTACATTGTTGCATATTTTCTGCTCAAATTCTTCATGTCACAGGTATGGGTTTTCAGTTTCGAACTCATTTCTACTTGATTTTGTGCTTTTCCCCTTGATTTTTTTCATATGTTTATGATTTAGAAATGGGTTTGTGTTTCGGCTATTGCTCTTTGTTCATGCTTAGCTTGCTGATGATGTTGCTAAAGTTTGTTTTGTTCTTAGTTGTCTTCATCCTGTGCTTAGCTAAGTGTGTCTTTTATTTTATCTGATATTGAGCTGTTGAGTTGTTCTCAAAATGTTCCGTTTGATGATGTGCATGTTCTATTGTGTTAATCTGTTGGGAACATCTGCTTGTTTCAAAATGCTGATTGTGTGTCATATCATTTTTCCATTATATGTCTCATTGACATATATCTGCCTTTAGGATAGTTTCTCCATGTTGTTCTTGTGTTTTTTTTTGGCTTGTTTATCCATGTGGTTGCTCTAAGTAGCTTATTGTTTAAGTGTGCAAGTTCATCTGTGTGGCTGTAATCTCTTTGTTAATTACATGGTACTGACTCGGTTTACACACATATTGTTCTATGCTGTTGTGGCCTCTTCTGATTGTTCACAGATGGCTCCCTCACCTCCGAATAGGAAAACTCGTGCAAAGAAGGCTGACAAAAGATTGAAAATGGATTCTAAACTGTTTAGGTCAGTTCATCACTTTGAGAGATACAAGGATATCTTCTTGAAAGCAAGAATTATTCAAGAAAGATTTGTAGATTTGGAAGACTTAAGACAATCCTTTATCCCCAGCTGTTTTGAAGGAAGAGGATGGGAAAAGCTTCTGAGTGATTTCCCTGTAGTATGTGAACCCCTGATTAGGGAATTTTATTCAAATGCTGTGATAAAGGAGAATGAGTTAAACTGCTGGGTTAGAGGTAAAGAATTCATTTTGGATGCACATGTCATAGATGATGTGCTAGGGCTTGAAGATTTAGAAGATCAGGAATTTATCAATTACAAGGATAGGAGTGTTTCTATTGAAACAGTTCAACAAAGGTTAGGTGGGCAGAGAGAAGGGAAATGTTTGAATACCACTGCCTTTCCAGTGGACATGAGGTGCCTAACAATAATCATGATGTTTAACCTCTATCCCATAAAGAAGTTGACTACAATCAACTGTGCTAGAGCAATCTTTCTGATGGATCTCAAAGAAAAGAATTTCATTGACATAAGTTCCCACATATATGACACCATTGTGGATGAGACAAGAACAACCTCTAGGCCAAAATTGATCTTTCCCAGTTTGCTAATGAGGATTTTTAGAAGAAAGGGTGTTCCAATCCCTCAAGACATCAGTCCCATGTCCACACCCTCTGCAATTAACAAGCTTACCTGCAAAAGGATAAGTGTTAGACTTCCAGGAGAAGAAGATGAAGGTGATGAAGGAGAGGGTGTCCCAATGGAGACTGAAGCAGAGGTAGCAGGGCATGCATCAACCTCAACACCCAGGAGGAGTGGCAAAAGGTCTAGAGCATCAACTTCTTCAGATACACCTCCAGATGCTTTCCAAATCATTCTGGAACGACTTGATGGGATCAGAGTAGTCCAGACTGAGCACTCTGAGAGAATGAGAGCCATGCAGGACCAGATTGATGTTTTGTCTGCAAAACTTGACAGCTTCACCACCCAGCATGAACAGTGACCCTTTGGCCATTCCGGTCAAAAAGGGGAGAATGTTATGTTTCTTTCTGTTGTTAATGACATTGATGATGAGAAGCAGTAAAGCAGCTCTTAAGGGGGAGTAATGTGTTGAGGGGGAGTTGTCAAAGTTGTCAAAATCAGAGACTTTGTTTATATATGCTTATGTTTTGAGTATTTAGTGTTATTTTGTGGTTGTACCCATGTGCTTTTGTAAGCTTTTAGGGTTTTTGTTTTATGCATAGTTTTGTAGGCTTTATGGTATGTACCTTGCTTAATTGCAGCCTTTATGCTATGTTGAAATCAGTACTTTAATCTAAATGTCTTGCATTTTGATCTATGTACTGTCACTCTTGTGCCCTTGTAGGATTGTTCCTAGATGCATATACCTTGTGTACTATGCATTGGTTGAGTGTTGAACATACAAGTGTCTTGCCTTGTGCTTGTTAACTTGTATGTCCTTGTGTTCATTCCAAGTGTGAATAAGCACTGTGATCACTACCTTGTGGTGTTCACTTGGTTGATCAAGCCATGGTTTGTTTCTTAACTCCATCTTTGCTTGATCACATATTGCCCGTTTCATATGCATGTTATGATTTTCTGCCTACAATGATCATGGTGTATTGTTGTGTTTCAGGAGTATTATGTTCATATGATTCAAGTGCTTCACAGCTTCTAGAGTTAGGTGTGAGTGAGTTTTGTTCAACTGTTCCCAACTCACATGTTAAGTCTAGAGTCTGTTTTAGGGTTTTGTCACGGAATAGCCAAAGGGGGAGATTGTAAGGTTGAATTTATTCAACCATCTAATTGGCTTTATTCCGTGCCAAATTTGCTTGTAATTCAGCATTTAGTAACCCTGTATTTAGGTGGGTTTGATGTAAGGGTAGTGAGTGAGATAGAGTGAAGATTGCTCAAGAGTGTGCAAGAAAACAGAGACTCGCGGCTGGGACTCGCGGGTTACTAGCGGCTGCAAGCCGCCAGACGCAGCACACGTGCCAAGCATGCTGGAAGGTGAACAGTCATGCAAGCTGGAGCACTACAGGACAAAACAGGACAACTGGCCATACGGTTATCTCGCGACTGGATCTCGCGACTTGGTCAAGCCGCGAGGTCAAGCCGCGAGCCACCCCTGTTTTGTAAAACCTGACGTTTCACATTCCTCTCCCACTCCAGTATAAATACCCCTTTTACCCACGATTGTGAGAGAGCTTCCAGAGAGAATTTTGAGAGAGAAACCCTAAAGAAAAACAAGATTGATTCACCCACAATCTATACATTAAAGTCTCTTCAAATTCCTCATCTCTCTTCCTCTCCATAGCCAAATCCTTGAGAGGCCATTATACCAAACCTGGTTCTCACCATCATCATCACTGTGAGACAGCTGTTTGGATTTCTGGGAAGCAGTTAGGAAGGAACCAATCTTTATTGGTTGATGCTACGGTCTAGTAGCGGAATCCGGGAAGCTAGAAAAGAAATAGGTTCGGCGCAACCTCGTTGGAGCAAGAAGCTTGGAGGGCTTAGGTGCACTAGGTAGATTAGGCTTGGAGGGTCTATTGCTGTCCATGTATCCCAACTGTATTTTCTAGTGGATTGTTTACCGCTTGGAGGGCGGCGGAGAGGTTTTACGCCGAGGGCTTCGGTTTCCTCTTCGATAACACATCGCGTGTTGTCCTTGTGTTTGCATCTTCCTTCCTCTCTATCTTTGCCTTTTTATTATCTGCTGTGGATTATATTTTGTTTTGGCTTAGATAGTTTTTACCTATTCCATATTATAGCATATGTTAAGTTTCCGCACACTAGTTGTTTGACATATTGCTTGAATTGGATAAGTTGTAATTTGGGGGTCTAAACGTTCAAAGGTGTTTATACACGTTTTTGAACTTTCAGTATTTCTATTTTAGTTTGTTTCTTGAGAAATTTTTTATTTTTTATTTTTAGGGTTAGCAAAAAAACCTGAAATTAATAAACCCTTTTAAGAGAGAAAAAAAAAAAGGAAAATTAGTTTTAATAGAGAACAACTATTTTGGGTTTTTTTTTCTAGGGTTTTATTTATTTATATTTTTCAATCTGAACAAGCTTGAGATTATTAACCTGAAATTAATAAACCCATTTGAGAGACAAAATTTAGGAATTAATTTTTATTAGGGAATGATTATTTGATCAATGAATACATTGTTTATTTGTTGGCATTCAAACCCATCATTCTTGTTGTTCTTGTCCTCTGTCTAAAAACAGGATAGACAAACATGCTCTATAGATTCTGTAAATTTTTTTCCCCTTCAATCTTCATTCAAGTTCTTATCTTTATTTATTTATTTATTTTTTTGCTTTGTGAAAACGTTGGCTGTTTGTTTGTGTTTTTTGAAAGCATTTTGCTTTTTGGGTGTTTTTGTTTTGTGCTTTTTCAGGAAGCAACCTGGTTCGAGTCGATGGAACGGGAACCGGGTGAGTTTGGCAACCCCCATCAAGAGAGTCAGTTGGAACCGGTCACTTTCCACTAGGTTGTGATTGGTTTTAAGTTGAACTAGCAATGCTTTTGCTCATTTTTGTTATGTGGGTGTTTGAGTTTTTTCTTTGTTTCTTTCTTTTGGTATTGTATGTATTGGGATACTTTTGATTGGCTTGTCTTTTGAGTTTGATTGATGGGTAATTAGTGTAGTAAGTGTAAGGGTGTTGTTTGGGTTAGACCTTTTTTTTGGTGCGGGAGTCCATTGCAATTGGTAGATTGGTTGATTCAATTGAAGAATTACTTTTTTAAAGGAAAAAAATTTTAATTGGTCTGGATTTTGGATTATCACTGATTTTGCCATCTTGTTATGTATTGGGATTATCACTGATTTTGCCATCTTTTTATCCTGTAGTGAAAGCAAAAATGATGAGTAATTTCTGCATTGTAGTTGGGGGTAAACAAAATAGGAATTCAAGAAACAATATTATAGTTTTTCCCCACAAAGTTGTCTCAAAGATGAGCTTTGTTCAAATAATTCAAGTCTTAGGTCTTGCAAAATATTGTATAACCAGCATGTCTTTTTTGACAAAAACCAAGCATAAGATGAAATCCCATGTGGTTGTTTGAACACTTGTGTAACTATTTTGAATCAATGATAATTGTTATGAATGATTCTTTTAATTTTTAAATTGATATATTTCAATTTTATGTTAGCCAATACGCAATCCTTTTTATTGTGGGGTCATTTGATTGTTGGATTATATAGCAAACTCCATTTTATTGTGGAAATGTTGTTCTTACAAAGTTGAGGCCTTTATGTTTAGTTCCTTTGTTATATTATAACATACCCAGTGGATGTATATGACTTCCTTTTTTTTTTTTTCTTTTTTTTTTTTTGAGAGGTTCATGTGATGAGTTGCTTGTAGATTGTCAATTTTCTCTTAAGGGTTACTGGTTGTTGTGGCAAAGTAGCACCAACAATTTTGGCACTGGTGCCTTTGATTGTGGTGAGGGGGACACTAGCTTTGTGTGCATAATTTTTGCATCGTTCTGGGTTTTATTGGTGCTTGCTTGTCCCATCCTATATATATCTATATATATGTTGTGGGGTCATTTTAACTATATGATTTCTAACTTTTTTTGTTTTGTTCAAACTCAAATATCAGGACAAAATGTAGGAATTGTTGGTTGACCCTTCAAATCAATTGCAGTCATCTGACACAAGTGGTAATATTGCATAGTCAACAGATGATGTGTTTGCCAAAGTGATAGATAAGGAGCGCAAAGGTCGCATTCGTGGGGTAGGATTTGGTCCATCCCCAAGTGGTCAAAGTAGCAAGACTGCTCTCACGAACAGTGAAATACAATCAAGTCAAGCAAGGGACAACGAAGTTACACAATTGAAGGATTCCTTGGCTACTATGGAGGAGAAACTAGCAAGTTTTGACGAAATGAAGGAAAAAGTTAGTCAATTCGAAGAAATAGAGCAAAGAATGGCTCGCATGCTTCAACAAATGCAACAAATTTCTACACAATGCAATCAGGTATAATAAATGACTTTTAGAATGTCAATTTTAAAATGGCTTTTAGAGGTTTAAAACTCAAGAAACATGTCTTCATTTAACTTGTTCTCATTTTTTGCCTTGGTAATATTTTTTTGTCATTCTATTCCATTTATACGCACTTATTGAGTAATTATACTTTGTATGTAGGATGTTCCTCTGATCCAACAATCTCCAGCTCTCCCTAAATCATCAGCCGCATCTCATCAACCAAGCAGCTCATAAGTTTTATCTTGGTGTTCGTGGACTTTTTTGTGTACAAAGAACTATGGAAGAACAACCGCATTTTTTGCTAGTGTTGAAGGATATTTTTAAACACTTTGGAACTTTGATTATAGTATTAGATTAATTTGAGCGGTTGTTTTATTCAAAGGACCACATCTTTTTTTGTTAATCTTAAGATGGTGGTTATAGACACTTTTATGTATTTAATAATATATTTCTATGTTAATATTACGTTAGTTTCAAGACATCTGTGGTGTTGTTAATTAGTTACATTTGTGGCATTGTGTTAGTAGAGCTAAAACTATTACAGGTTCTTTGTAATAGGTCTACGAACCATTTATTTATTAGCAAACAGTGGTTTTAAAACCCACTAGAAGAAGAAGAAGAAAAAAAAGACCTATAGCGGCGGTCAAAAAGCAATGAATCCATATAGCGGCGCTTATCGCCCGCCACTAAAGGTTGAAACATATAGCGGCGTTTCTACCCGCCGCTACAAGTGCAATTAGTCTATTTTGATTGATTGCCTATAGCGGCACCGTCTGCCCGCTGCTAAAGGTAGACACCAATAGTGGCGGACATGACCCACCGCTAAAAGTGTAATTAGTCCATTTTAATTGATTGCCTATAGCGGCATGCATAACCCGCCGCTAAAAGTCAATGCAACGAATTCTAAACACGTATGGCGGCGGTTTTATGCCCGTTGCAATAAACCTTCACCCGCCACTAAAAGGTACATATATAGCAGCGCTTTTCGCGACCACCGCAATCGACCTATAGTGGCACTGCAACACTGACGGGACGGCCCACCGCTATAGGTCAAATGTACCTTTAGCTGCGCTTCTGGCCCACTGCAATAGCCCATTTTTCTTGTAGTGAAGAACTTGATTATAATATAGAATTTCTAATATTTTTACAATAATTCACTCTAGGGCTTTGTTTATGGCACACAGTTTCTCATATATGTATACGTTATACACATCATTTGTTTTTATTAATTGAAAACATGACTTTAACTTAAGTTTTCAAATTTAAAATATAAAACTTTTATTAGTTTACATTGTACTAGTAACGTGAACTAAGAAATTTCTTTAAAAACTAAGTGTAATAAACTTTGTGCAATATCTATTACCCTTCCCTATATTATGCTCTCTTAAATGCTTTATTAATAAACAAACCAATGAGATTTTTTTCAGTTTTGTTACTCATTCTCTTTTGGCTTTTGGGTTTGTCTATTGAAGACATGCAAAACATTAACCCTTTCTTCCTTACAGATGAACTTAGACTTGGAACTTATAGACAACCTTTGTGCATTGGAGAACTTTAACCTGAAGGATCAAGGATCAATTGTTTACTTCGACAGCTGGTCTGATTAGCAGCCTCATAAGCTCCCTATTATCCATACCTCTACTCATCTTGGTGCCCCAGGTATTGTCCCAATTGTTTGGCCTTCAACAGCTACTCAGGATTTTGGACATGAAAGGAATGAATACAACACCATGCCTCTATTCATAAGAACTGAAAATGTTAGAGCTGGGGTTGGTAAGGTTAGAGAAGTGGATTTCTTTTCTCTTTTTTAGGTTGTTTCTTGTAATATGTGGTTATAAGTTTGATGTGTTGGTGTTACTCATTAAAACGATCGAGTTTGACGTTTCAATGTTGTTAGAATTATGTGCCCTCAAAAACAATACCATGCATTTTTTATTTGATAATAAAATTTTATTTTCACATAAATAATTTTTTATAGGTATATTTCATTGTTTAAATGTGGCATGTGATGACGCCTTTATAGAAAAATCATGTTAATGGTTAAGGAACCAGAGACAGAGAGTAATAATTTTTCTTAGATTATTAAATTGTTCTAGGCTGTGGATATTAATTTAATATCACCACTGAAACTTACACTTGTTGTGCTACTATATGATAGGATGATTTACTCCATCATTGAGGTAGTAACTTTAAGCAGACAAGTGGGTGTAATGTAACAAGTACATACACTGAATCGAATCCGATCAAGAACACCTTATGGCGTGATCACTCTTAATTAAAAGGTTATTCTATCACAATTTTTGTATTGTCCTCAAACATGAGAGGTTTGTGTATATTTATTTATTATGCACATAACTTTGACAATGTCAACTGGTGATGCTAATTTTAAAGGCTATATACAGACTCGTTGGGTTATGTGTATAATGAGTAAAATATGTAAATGCTCAACAATGAATCCATCAGTCTCTAAAGAAGATAGTATATTCAGTTGATTTTCATATTGAAGTTGGACTCAAAACAAAACCGGCCAGTGACATTTTTCAAAAATGTTTTTCATATATATAATATTGTATATATATATTTAAAGAGTTTTTTCAAAGATATTTTGGAGTCCAATAGAAATTATGAAATCAAGAAATTAAGGGTTACATAAGCTAGGGACATGATAGTGATAATAATCCAGTTCTAGTAGCTTGTGGGAATATAGCGTGGTGGAAGGACATAGATATAAAATTATAAGTAATTGGACCTCATTTATAATTCTCTAATCTTCAGGGGTCAATTACAATGTGTTGATGGACATTATTGCAATATGTAGAAGTTCAAATATTTTCTTGATATGGTTGAGAAAATTAAGAAATAATTTTGAAAGAGTTTCAAGATAAGTCAATAACATTCAAAAAGTTATTGATTAATCCTACAGCTGAAGATTAGGATCCCTAAGGGTCTCACGTCCAATCTCTCTCTTGGGTTTTAGAAGTCTTAAATAAAAATAAGATTTTAAAATATCACATCATGAGTTGGCCATCAAAACTACTGAGTGATACTACAGTCTTCTGAAAACCCAAAAAGAAACAGAGAGAGACATGAATACCTTGGGAGGCAACACGCTTGGGTTGCTAAGAGAGGTACGCAATTTTGTTTTATTTAGAACCCATGGTTGTGTGGTACAACAATCTTTAAATGAAAAAAAAAAAATATATATATATATATATTTTTTTTTTTATATTACTTCCGCAAAAACTATCAAATGTATGTAAGAAAGGTTCATAGGTTTGTATTGTTTTTTGATGTTGATGCTTGGCAGATCCTTGGTGGAAGAAAAAGAAAAAGGAATAATGAAGGAGATGTAGAAAAACCAAAAGAAGTTGTTAGGTTCTAAGACTTTAGGTTTAAATGTATTAGAACTTCAATTTGTATTGTTGGCAAACCATGATCAAAACATTTTAGACTTGTTTAGACTTGCTCAAAGTATATGGTTGTATGTAAAGTTGGAATCAAGTAGCTGCAGGATTTATTATGTAAATCTGCCTGGCTCGATCGATCGAAAATTAGGCTTGATCGATCGAAGCTCGTGCAGATTGTTTTTCTGCAGATTTTTCCAACTCAGTCCAAGCCCGTTTGACGTGTAGGGTTTTATATTTTTTCTTAAGTATAAAAGGGAAAACCCTAACCACGTTTTAGTATGCTCCTTATGCTGTGTGTGTGAATCTTTTGTGAGATCAAGAGGTGTTTGCCTTCACACATACTTAGGGTTTCCAAGATTCAAGATTATGTCAAGAACTTGGTGATCAATTCAATTGCTGCAATAAGAGCTTAAAGATACACAAGCGGGAGTGCTTGTACTTGCTGTGAATCCAAGAAAGAAGTAGTCCGTGGACTCGGAGCTGTCACGTGGTCGTGGTAGTAAGTTTCCTACTCGAAGTAGCAATAGGATGTTAGTGGTCTAAGTCGCTATTGTGTAAATTTCAATTCTTTCATAGTGGATTCAAGTTTACCTTGAGGATAGCTAGGTTAAATCCTCCCCAGATTTTTTACCGGTTTGGTTTTCCTGGGTTATCATATCGTTGTGTTCTTTATTTTCCGCACTTTACAATGATATGATATATTTGAGTTAACCTAGATCTAATTAATTTGACTAAATAATCACTTGGCTAATTAACTAGGATAATCTGGTTGTGTTTTAAGGGGTCTAAAAACAAACAGAAGTTTTCCATGTGAGAGCAAAGAGAGGCCAAGCTACAGATAGTCATAGCTTGGCAAAAAGGGTATGTTCAATTATTTTTCAGTAAACAATATGCAATACGAAAAATTATGCATAAATATGTCCTTATATCGAAAAAGGCAACCTCAGAATTTGTTTCTTAACTATTTTGATATTTGATTGGTACTAGATACGTAAGAAGAGAGAAAATAAATGAGAGGCTGAGATGTACAAGATCTGGTGCCAGGATGCTATAAGGTGAGAATTAGGAATTTTTATGTCCTTGCTTCATGTTGTGTTGTCGTTATTCTTCTTCTGATTCTCATGGCTATGATATATTTATATTATGTTTTTAGCATTATCATTGTTGTTATTCTATCGGACTTCCAGACAATGGGAATGGCAGCAATGCTGGATGTGATAATCAACTACATTAACTCACTGCACAGTCAAATTGAGGTAACTAATTAAACACCATGAAACTTGTTGTTCAGAACTATAAAACTAAAATCTTTTTCTGTTTCTTTTAGTTTCTATCTGAGAAGCTTTCAGCAGCAAGTATGTATTAATTATGATTTCAACTCGTGTGAGATGAATGCCATGGAAACAATGCAGGTAGCCCTTTCAGCACATCTTTTGTCAGAATTATTTCTTTTATTTTTTATTTTATTCAAGATAGAATTCTACTCTAACTTAATCTAAGTATATGTGTGTGAAACTCCTTTTCCAAAACTTGAATCCTGACCCTTTTCTCTCTCACACTCCATAAATACTTATACTTGTGGAGTGACTATCACACCAAAGATGCATGATGATTTTGTGTTTTCTTGATTTCCTTAAGCTATTTAAAATTTTGTGCTATGTTCCTGACTATGATAATAAATGCATAGTAATATTTTAAACTGTAAAGTATTAAAAATTGTATATTTTTTCATTTATTAATGTTTGTATTGTCTATGTTAGTTCTAAGATCTGAAGACATAGTGAAGGATTGACTTGTGTTGCAGGTGGCAAATGCTTACAAGGCACAACAGATGGAAAGTATGGCTAGAGAAGGCTTTGGAGGACTTTCTTCCATCAAAATTGGCATTTTTTTACTGAAATCGTCAGATACAATGCTTCACATAATTACAGAAGATACTGGATAATATAATCTCTTTTCCCTATTCCACACATCAGATATACTTTCTTCGTGCTTCAAAATTACATATGTACATGCAGAGACTCGTTACCAAATAAACATGGATGATTAGAGGATTATGGCAATCTTGTATTCTCCCATTAGTGTGGTTCTTTCCTATAGTATTTGTCACTATGACGATGACCAAGCATTTGAATTTCGATTAGTCTCTCCATAATTAATCATGATTTGAGGTCAAATAAGGAAATTATTTGGCATGCCATTTCAATTAGATGATATATAATATCTTTTTTGACAATGATTGTACTGTAGCTTGAAACTTGTGATTCTAACATTTGAAATGTAGTATATAAAATGAGAGGCCAAATTTCGGATATATGTACGCAATCTGGCAATGAAAGATATATTCAACAAACTTCCTTGTCAAGAACTATAGATATATGACTTTCATGTATACGGCAATGATAGTGATAACCATTGAATAGGACACGCATATTAACTTCTTCCGCAGTGATCAATGGTCCACAGATTGAAAAAAATAAGTTTGTGTCTATAATATATAATTGAGAAGTGGTGGTTAAAAGATAGGAAGGTAGATACATTGCATTCTTAAAGCAACCAAGTGAATTATGGACCCTATGTATAAAGCCAGTTTGAATGGGCCATTATATTGCCCATAAGGATAAACAATCTGTTTCGTGGGTTCCCCACCATATGAAGGAAAGTACAAAAATATAAATGGAGCTCAATACATTATTATTTGCATAATCTCAGAAAATATGCGGAACGTGGAAATTAAATTAGGCATCCAAGAATTCATGCTAGCAAGTGTGAAGTGGCAATAACTATAAAGCTTGCAAAAAAAAAAAAAAAAACTCTCACAACTTGAGGGTAATAGATGTTAGGTTCAAGAAATATGGAAAAGAGGAAGTAATAAGTTGAAGGAGAAAGGGACAGTCCTATTTGTGTAGTTAAGTACTCATAAAGATACTTTGTATATCGGTTGAATGTTGCTAAAGGTTTCGAGATGCATGAGTGTTTAAATGTTTCGTGTGTATATATTGTGTTTACTGGTCTAGAGCTAATCTGATAACTCTCTCTCCCCAAGTTTTAGATTCAAGTATTTCAAGTATGGAGGGAAATATTTGAGTCTGAACTTGTGTTACTCCAGTTGTGGGGTTGTTGCTATCCACATATTCTGGTCTTGCTAATTCAATGGGCCATGTTATTAACTTTTTCGGCCCAATTAAGATTAAATATTTTTTGCCCATTTCCTCAATTATATAGATTAAAAGTCATATGTTATGGGCTTTGCATAGCTTATATGTCTTGCCATTTTCGTGGTTTGCTTCGATGGACTTGGTCTGAATATTAGGGGCTACAAGCTTGGACAATTATAAACTTCTTTTTTGGGCTGAATGGGGTAGTCGGCCAATTTTCTTTCCAGATTGTCAGGTGAATGTGGTGTGTTTTGGCACATGTTATTCAGCTGTACAAAAAATTGTCTTTAACATTTAGCACCCTGAGCACAAGTGGTCTGTAATTGACTACGTGTGCAAGTGTGGTTGAGGTTGCTTATCCATTTTGTTTTTCTAGTAAAGTCGCGGGCGTAGGTAAAATGAGTCATACCGCCCATTTTACACTTAGAAAGCTAGTGTCTCAATGGTTCATACAATGGGCAACAAAGGTAGAAGCCCCCAAGTTAAGGATGAGGTTTGGAGGTCGCTATTGAATGTGGTGACAAGGCGTTGAAGCCAACCTTTGAGGCTTGAGCAAACTTAATAAAGATGGATGCAATGCCCACTTTGTATTCCTTTTTGCATTGGCTGAATCTTGGTATGATTAAATTGGGTTCTTTTGTGCAAAGTCCATAGGCGAAGTCTCACTGACTTCATACTCGCTGTAATGATAATGAAAATAGCTGGTTAAGACAACAATGGAGTTAATATTAGCATTAGGAAATCAGGAGGTGCTGCTGAATGTGCACATTGAAGTCGAAGTTGTTGATAATTTTTTTTTATTTTTTTTATTTTTTGAGGAACAAGTTGTTGATAACTTTGCAAAGGTAATAAGGACTCCTTCAATAACTTTCCCTCCTTTAGTAATAGTCATTGTGCATCAAGATGTGATATTTTCATAGGTAGAGTGCAAAGTATTTAAGTGCTGTGAGAGCTAATTTGGGTCGTGCCTTGATCTATTAAATGAGAAAAAGGTCACTAGAGTAGAGAAATGTGCTAAAAGATTCGATGCAAGCTGGTGTTGCTATGAAGTCAATTTTAGACCAACTTCTTTACATTGCTCTCATCTACTTCCGAAAATTGGAAAATGCCATTGAAAACATAGATGAGACAATTGTCGAATTGGGAAAAAATCTTAGTCACTCAATCACATGGGAGGCTACCATGATTAAGGTGTCACCACTGTAAAGTTGTGATTTACAACTATGTTTTATATTGGCTTAATTTCATGACAAAAAGTGTTGTAATTGCTTTAATTTTGTTCCTTATATTTTGTGGGATTTTATTGTATTAGGTTTAGTATCAAGTTGGTGAAGAATCAAACATGAAATGAAGAATCAGTGGATTTCGCGAGAAGCTCGCGAGAAGCTAACCCACGAAAGAGCCACGTGAGGAGCACATGACTGGAAACTGAAGAGTCGTGTCAGGCTGTCGTTTTCGCAAGTGTTTCGCGGGTAAGGCCTTCCCACGAGGTAGTCGCGAAACATTCTGCCTAGAGAATTTTTAAGTATGACTTCCCTACCCTTCACCCATACTATATATACCCTCATTACCCACAAATGTAAAGGAGACCATTCAGAGAGAAAAATCCTAGATAAGTTTTCTACAACACACACACACCCATCTTTTAGAGAGAGAGCTACTCATCCTTAGTGAGAAATCATTGTAGCCTCTTCTCCTTCCCTCTCCCATTGTCATATCTTGAGAGGAGATTTGTACCCAAACACAACCCATACATTTTCAGAGTGTAGAAAGTGTTTTGGAGCTTAGGAAGCTTTGGGGAATTGCCAAAAGAAGCCGATAAGGCTTGGCAGATGCAATCGGACGTATTGGGGGATCCAAAAAGCTAGACAAGACACGGTTTCGAGAAGATTTGTTGGAATAGGAACTTGGAGGGCTTAGGTACATTGGGTAGATTAGGCTTGGAAGGTCTCTTGCTAACCCATGTATTCCAATTGATTATCTAGTGGATCGATTACCGCTTGGAGGGCGACAGAGAGGTTTTTCACCAAGTTTTTCGGTTTCCTCTTCGATAACACATCGGCGTGTTATCTTGTGTTTGCATTCTCTCTTCCCTTACTCTTGTGCTTTACTTTTAATGCTTGTTGTTCATCCTTATGCACTAGAGTAGTTTTATCGGTTTATTGTGCTTCATTTACTCTTGTTCTGCACTTAGATAAGTTAAAGTAAAAACAATCTAGCCGTAATCTTTTAATTGGGGGTCTAAATAGCTCTTGTGTTTTCACACATTTTTGAACATTCAACCACTTCTCATCACGTTCTTTAGTGATTGGATTAAAGAGTGTTGAGATCAACCCATACCCCCAACAAAGGCTCTTATTTACATAAATGTATCGAGGACAATGCCTTCTCCACAAGCCTTGTTATTTGCCCAAAAAGATTGAGATATTTTCTACCTAGTCATATTATCTCTTGATTAAGTAACAACTCCATACGTAAAACCTTCAATTTTGGAGGTAAAATATTGTTAGTTGAGCATCCATTTTGAGGAATCACATTTGACCTCCGCCTTTAGGTCATGGTTCTCACACTCGCCTATCTAGTCATAAATGTACCAACTAATTAATAAGAGATAGAACCTTTAATTTGAAAGTTTGAAATTGATCACATGCTTGGATGAAAGAAATAAATTTTATCACACATGCCTTGGTAGTTTGAATCCCTATGATTAATTCATTCCTTAAGTATGATTGATTTAATCACATGTCTAGTTAGTCTAGATTTTCAAAGTCTTAACATTGGTGTTTGGATTATTTAAACATTTGCAATTAACATGCTCCTTAGCTTTAGGGTTCTTCTCTTTCATTGTCAACACATAATAAATAGGGTATTAGCATTCAAATTGTGTGTCTAAGGTAACTTCTCTAGTAAATATTTCTTAAGAATAATCCAACAATATTAGTGTATACTAGTCGTATGATTGAGTGGTCATGGGTGCCCAACACCTTTCCAAGAATGTACCCTAACTCCAAACTCAGCCCTAATTAATGGTCCTTTGTATATGAGTTTTATAGTGGTTCTCAATCCATTAAAAATAGAGTGATGACTCATTTTATTTTCCCTAATCCACGAGGCTTGTAGTGTATTATCGGTCCGTCTGCATGATGGGCCTACACCATGCAACCATCAATATGATCCATTATTGGAAAACCCTATTGAAACTAATGGGCCCGAGTTGGGGTGCTCATAGTAGGGTTTTTTGGTTTGAAATTTGATAAACATGACTCATCTCCTTCTTCGGTAACCATCGCTCTATATCATTGTATCCCTTCAACAGAGATTTTGAGATATTCACCAAATCTTAAGATCTTTGTTAAAACGTCAAGGCATTCACTAAATCACGATGCCCTCTACCTCAAAATCCCTTTGACGATGAACATTTATCCTTATGACTATTAACTAGTGGGTTCAATAGAATGTATTGGAGATTTATGCTCTCTAGATTGGTTGACGATCCTTGTGTTGATAGTTGGCAACTCTTCCAACAGTTTTCTAAAAAAGAGTGTGCTTAAAAAAAAGAAAAAAGAAAGAGAAATGCAATTTCCACAATATTTTTATAACAAATCTTAAATGACAGATTGTTACAAGTTATTACTGGTGAACAAGAAAATAATTTCAATGATAAATTCAAATTAAAAATCTATAATAACCTGTCACTTAAAATTTGTTGTGAAAATATTGTAAAAATATTACTTCTTAAAAAAATAATTAAAAAATAAAAAAATACAATAGCGACTGGAGGTGTTAGAGCATTCTCATCAAATGTGTTAAAAATGCTAAATGCTATTTTTTTTTTAGCATTTTTAACACCTCAAATCATAAAAACATTCCTATAATAAAGATGCTAAATGCTAAATATTTTAGCATTTAGCTACAGTGAACTGTTATTAATAACAACTCACTGTAGCTAGATTATAAAAATATATATATATATATATATATTTTCACCAACTCTCTTTTTTTTCACTTCACTCTACTCTTTCCTCTCTCACTTCTCTCTTCTCTCTTCTTTCTCCCAATGGTTGTGGTCCGAAGATGGTTGTGGTCCAACAATGGTTGTCTGTCGTGGGCTGTGGTCCAATGGTCACGAGTCGTGGGTCCGATAGTTGTGGTTTTGATTTTGGGTTGTGGGTCGTGGTCCGATGGTCGTGGGTCGTGATCTAATGGTCCAATGGTCACGATGCAGTTCTTGGGTCACAATGCAATGTTCCTGGGTCGTGGGTTGTGGTTTTGATCGTGGTCGTGGTCATAGGTTGCGATTCTTGGGTCGCGTTTCTTGGTTGTGTTCCTTGGTTGTGCAGGTGGATCTGCCTGGTGGCAACGATGATGGGTGGATGTGGTGGTTGTGGTATGGGTGGATGTGGATGTGGATGTGGTGGGTGTAGTGGGTGGATGTGGAGGTTTTTTTTTTTTTTTTGTTAGTTGTGGCATGGGTGGTAGGTTGGTAGGTTTGTGGTGGTTGTGGTATGGGTGGTGGATTTTTGGTGGGTGGTGGGTTTTGTGGTGAGTGTTGTGAAAGCTTGAAAATGTGTTGAAAACACAAGAGCTTGTTTAGACCTCCAATTCAAAATACAGCTTGGTTGATTTTACACTAACTTAATACTAAGTGCGGAATAGTGTAAACACAAGCATACAAGCACGAGAACTACTCTAATCCATATTTAAAGCAACACAACAGTAAAATGAAATGAACAAGAGTAGGGAAGAGAGATGCAAACACAGATAACACCGAGACGTGTTATCGAAGAGGAAACCGAAGAACTTGGCGAAAAACCTCTCCGCCGCCCTCCAAGCGGTAATCGATCCACTAGACAATCAGTTGGGATACATGGGTAAGCAAGAGACCCTCCAAGCCTAATCTACCCTCTGTACCTAAGCTCTCCAAGCTCCTACTTCAACAAGGCTTCTTGGAACCGTGTCTTGTCTAGCTCTCCAGATCCCGCAACAAGCTCTATGTTGCATTCGCCAACCTTGGCATCTTCCAATGCTTCCCAGCAACACCAAAAACACTCACTACACTCTGAAAATGTGTGGATTGTGTTTAGATACAAATCTCCTCTCAAGGTATGATAATGGGAGAGGGAAGGAGAAGAGACTACAATTAATTCTCACTAAGGATGAGTAGCTCTCTCTCAAAAAGATGGGTATGTGTGTTGTAGAAAACCTATCTAGGGTTTTTCTCTCTAAATGGCCTCTCTTACATTTGTGGGTAATGAGGGTATATATAGTATGGGTGAAGGGTAAGGAATTCACACATAAAAATCCTCCAGGCAGAATGTTTCACGACTGTCTCACGAGAAGGCCTTACTCGCGAGACACTTGCGAAAACGACAGCCTGGCACGACTCTTCAGCCTCCATTCATGTGCTCCTCACATGCTCTTTCGCGGCTTAGCTTCTCGCGAAATCCACTGATTCTTCATTTAAGCTTGAGTCTTCACCAACTTAATACTAAACCCAATACAATAAAATCCCACAAAATACAAGGAACAAAATTAGAGCAATTACAACATTTTTTGTCATGGAATAAAGCCAACATAAAACATAGTTGTAAATCACAACTTTACAATCTCCCCCTTTGACTATTCCGTGACAAAACACCCTATAACAGACTCCAGACTTAAACGTGAGTTTGGGAACAATGGCAAAACTCACTCACACCTAAATCTAAAAGCTGTGTAGCACTTGGAACATATATACCTGTAACCTAAAACACTTGCACAAAACACATTAGACCTTCAAGGTAAATCAAGTGATAAAAGGACAAATATAATGTAACAAGTAAAATGCGATCAAGTAAACATGTTGTGAAACATATGAACAACTTGATCAAACACATGACAGTCATATGGAAATGACCACAATGATCATATAGCAAAGCAAATGATCATCCAAACATGCAATCAATAAAGCACAATAGTATAAGGATAAATGCATGTCTAACACTCGACCAATGCAAAATACATGAAGTATATGCATCTAGGAACAAGATCCTACTAGGGCACAAGAGTAATATAAACCAAAACAGAATAAGGAAAATGTCTTCTCCCCCTTAGTATATGCATCTCCCCTATAGCTTTCTCCCCCTACGGATGTGCACGAGGTAGAATTTCTCCCCCTAAGAATGTGCACAAGAGTTATATAGAAATGACAAAAGTATACACTCCCCCTTTTTGTCACGAATAGACAAATGAATCAAGAGGAAGGTGGGAAAGAAAAGAAGATATGACAAGGGTAAAAGATGATGCATGCGGGGTGCAAGATGAATGAGAAAATGAAGCTCAAACATAAGACAAAAACATAAAATAAAAAAAAAAAAAATGCTACAAAGCATAAAGAACATGACATGCTAAAGATTATGGATCATGATATAAACCTAGGCATGACATAGACACAAGAACATGTTATGTGTACTAAAAGGTCTAAAAAGACTTAACTATCATGAATGAAGTGCAAAACATGTCAAATGTTAGAGTGTGTACAGCAAATGTGCATCTAGTGTGCATGTGAGATGCATGACCAATGCATGAATAAGCGCTCACGGGGCAAAGTGCATAAAACACACCACCAATGATCAAAACATGATAAACATGAATAATTATGGTGATCCCCAAAGTTTGGTACTCATCGGAGTCTAAAACAGCGAGAAAATGTCATTTGGGCATTTTATCAAATACTTAGAGTGCACACACTACACATGTATGATAAACAATGCAAGAACATATGAAAATCTTGCCTTAATACATGTTATTTTTGCCACAAAGGGCCAACATCCAAAGCAAATTATCATTTAAAACAAAGCCCAATCAAAAAGATTGACTAAAATTAAGTTTTTCAACTCCCATTTAAGAAAATCTCAACTATGAACATAAAACTTCCAAAAACATAATCTAAGGATCAAAATCAATGAAAAGAGTTAAAGATTACCTTAGAGATGTTAATGGAATGAAAAACACTTGAATTTAGTTGGGTTTTGATGTAGAAATATTAAAACAGGGGTTTGGGAGAGGATAGGAGACGTTAAAAACAAATGACCCATGAAATGCCCTTTAAAAAGCTGATCTGGAAATTTTCGCTGGTATCTCGCTGGTTAGCTTCCCATGAAAATTTCACTGGTATCTCGCTGGTATTTCGCTGGTAAGCCTTACTCGCGAAACAGCCGTGAAACAGTCGCGAAACTCTCTGTGTAAAGCTAAAAAACTTGAAAATTGGACCATTTAACTCCCAGCTGAGCTTACACATGAAATGGGTCACGAAAACACCCATAATGCATGTTTTTCACACAAAAACAATTTGAAAAACTTTGAAAAACATGAGTGATACAAATCACTTCCAAAAGCAAACAAAAAGAATAAAAATCTTTTTAGTTTGATCCACATATGGTTGAGCACACACACATCACATTTGAACATGTACAATCACACAAATGAAATAGATATTCATTGAACATTAACCTTGTGTGTTGTGTGTGTGAATCAAGTGTGGAATAGTCTTTAGACTAGAATAAAACTTTAATGATCAATTCAATCAAGTCATACACAACTGATACGAAATCAAGTAGTCTATCTCAATTATAGAAATGAGCATATATGACCTCCCACAAGAGAATGATTACAAAATTTAGAAGCTTTTCATTTGGCTTCTGCATAATTCATGACATTTGATGATATTTCAACATTGTGATTTAGCCTTTGGCTTTTTGAGCACCATACATTTCAATTTAAAAGGTCGTTTTCCCTTTTTCCTAGTAAAATACTAGTATGTGCGACAGGCTTTTACAGCTCATAATCTCTTTTTCATTTTGAGATTTACATTTGGTGAGCTCTATTTGCAAAAACATAAAAATAAAAGTGGGAAGATATATAGACACAAGTCTATGCAAGTATTAAGACAAACAAGACTATTAACCAATCATTCATGACAAGCTTGAAGATCTATTTACAACAATTACACATAGATTTCAAGATTTCTCCCACAAAAATATATATGCATACATAACAAGCTAAGCTCGTAAATGCACTACGCCATTAGTACGAAGGTACTAGGCCAAACTCACATGTGAAAAGTGCTCAAATATATACGATCAAAATTTTTAAATTTTTTTCACTTTTTATGTGGTTTTGGATTTTTTACTCACACAAAACTAAAACATAAAAGTAAGATCAAAACAAAAACAATGCATACAAATAAATGCAAGATGCACAAAATGCATGAAGATATAATATTTAATGCATGAAGGGTCCTACAAAGATCAAAAGAATTAGATCAAGGACCAAAAGAACAAAAGCTCAACCATAGGAACTCTTCCTCATCCAAACACAACGATTGTTCCGAATGAGTGTCTCATGAGAAGTGAGACGAGGGTTGGGAGAATGAGAACCGGAGATGCACATAGACAAGGAGTTAAGAGTATTAAACACTTTCTTTAACAACATGCTATTATCACTCAAATTCGGTTTATCCTTTTTAGCACAACTTCTAAGAAGCTCAAGTTTCTCTTTTCTTTTGATTCTTTTAAAAGCTTGAAACTTAGAGCAATGAGGTCTTAGATAACCAAAGGCACCACAATGGTGACAAACAATATGTTTAGGTCCACTAGGCTTTTTGAGAAGGGATCTAGCAACATGAATTTGTTCTTTCTTTAACTTGGGGCATTGGGGTCTTATGTGACCGATCACACCACAATGGTGGCAAGTAGGAACAAACTTAGATCCACTCAATTCCCTAGGATGGGACCTAAACAGAGGCTTAGGCTTAAGAGTCTTTCTCTCCACTTTTTGATTTCTTTTGTGTGGAGGAATGTACACCGATTTGTCCTTTGAGGTAGAACACACAATAGGCACACAATCGGGTACCACAACATGATTGCAACATATATTTTCTTCCGTTTTAGCAACAAGTTCAGCAATCAAACACTTGGCATGCATCTTAAGAGATTCATTTTCAGATTTAAGATCATCAACAAGCTTGTTAGACAAAACAAGTTTAGCATCCAAGTCCATATTCAAACATTCAAATTCTTTCAGCTTTTCAAGAGAAATTTCAGCAAGATTCTTATATTTCTCAACCAATTTGTTGGATTCATTGAGCTTAGCAATCAAATCATCATTTTCACAAAATAACTTACTCAATTTCTTTTGAAACTTTTTAGCATCTTTCTTCAAAAGTTTGATGTTAGGAATATCAATAATACCCATAGATTCATGTAACATGGCATCACAATCATAAGGATAAACACTCATAGAGGCATTTTCACAAACACATGGCATGTTATAATCAACAACATCCATAGAAGCATATAAAACATTATCCATGGCAAAACACACAAGGGGTCAAGGATCACACTTAGGTAATGAAACCAATACAAGTGTACCCGCTCTGATACCAATTGAAAGCTCGAAAATGTGTTGAAAACACAAGAGCTTGTTTAGACCCCCAATTCAAAATACGGCTTGGTTGATTTTACACTAACTTAATACTAAGTGCGGAATAGTGTAAACACAAGCATACAAGCACGAGAACTACTCTAATCCATATTTAAAGCAACACAACTGTAAAATGAAATGAACAAGAGTAGGGAAGAGAGATGCAAACACAGATAACACTGAGTTGTGTTATCGAAGAGGAAACCAAAGAACTGGGCGAAAAACCTCTCCGCCGCCCTCCAAGCGGTAATTGATCCACTAGACAATCAGTTGGGATACATGGGTAAGCAAGAGACCCTCCAAGCCTAATCTACCCTCTGTACCTAAGCCCTCCAAGCTCCTACTCCAACAAGGCTTCTCGAAACCGTGTCTTGTCTAGCTCTCCGAATCCCGCAACAAGCTCCATGTTGCATCCGCCAACCTTGGCATCTTCCAATGCTTCCCAGCAACACCAAAAACACTCACTACACTCTGAAAAGGTGTGGATTGTGTTTGGGTACAAATCTTCTCTCAATGTATGATAATGGGAGAGGGAAGGAGAAGAGGCTACAATTAATTCTCACTAAGGATGAGTAGCTCTCTCTCAAAAAGATGGGTGTGTGTGTTGTAGAAAACCTATCTAGGGTTTTTCTCTCTAAATGGCCTCTCTTACATTTGTGGGTAATAAGGGTATATATAGTATGGGTGAAGGGTAAGGAATTCACACATAAAAATCCTCTAAGCAGAATGTTTCGTTACTGTCTCGCGGGAAGGCCTTACCCACGAGACACTCGCGCAAACGACAGCCTGGCACGACTCTTCAGCTTCCAGTCATGTGCTCCTCACATGCTCTTTCGCGGCTTAGCTTCTCGTAAGCTTCTCGCGAAATCCACTGATTCTTCATTTAAGCTTGAGTCTTCACCAACTTCATACTAAACCCAATACAATA
This sequence comes from Quercus tomentella, assembly GCA_028535165.1. Taxonomy (NCBI): domain Eukaryota; kingdom Viridiplantae; phylum Streptophyta; class Magnoliopsida; order Fagales; family Fagaceae; genus Quercus; species Quercus tomentella. The sequence goes on from JAPQVY010000133.1 coordinate 40,141,892, forward strand.
AAATCCCACAAAATACAATGAACAAAATTAGAGCAATTACAACACTTTTTGTCATGGAATAAAGCCAACATAAAATATAGTTGTAAATCACAACTTTACAGTTGGTATTGTGGTGGCCAGTGGTGCTGAGAATAGTTGGGTTAAGGAGAAAGAGAGAGACAGAGGAGAGAGAGACAGGGAAAAAGAAGAAGAACACAAAATAATAAAGAAAGAATATTTAAATGAAGTGTAAAAAAAAAAAAAAAATAGAAGTTTTGATTAGAGCATCCACAACCGGAAATGCCATCCCATCTTATTTTACCATCCCAATAAGCTACTTTATCAATTATACCATACCATTTTACAATACATTCAACAACCCATATTTTATATTTTCATACTACATATTAAAATAAAATAAATTACACAATAAAATAATATAAAAAATCTCTCTCTCTTCTCTCTTCATCTTTGTTCTCTGTCTCTCTATTTTTCCCCCCCTCATCCACCCACCACCAAACCAAACCCAGTACAACCACCCACCAATACATGCCTGCAACTTGAAAAAAGCTTGGATTTTTTTTTTTTTTCTCTTCACTGCCAATTCAGCCATACTCACAAAGAAAGAAATAGCAGAGATAAAATTTAGCCACCATCCATATCAAACCCATACCCAATTCAATCATACCCACCTCTTCATTTAGCCATCGATCACAACGAAAAAAAAAAAAAAAAACACACACACACACATAGAACCCAGATCACAACCCATTTCGGCGGCACTTTTTGACACCAAACTCTCCACTTTGGCAATGTAACCCAAATCGCAACCCACTTCTGCGGCGCTTTTTGACCCGGATCGAGTCGAAGCTCTCCAACATTTGCGACGAAATCCTCAAGTTCCTTGACACCAAACTTAGCCCCTTCGCCGCCACCGATGACTCTAGGGTTTTCTACCTCAAGCACTAACACAAAGAGAAAGACGACGAGAGAAGTTAGAGAGAGAGAGGGAGACGAAATACTGAGAGATGCTGAAAAAGAAATTCTGACACAGAGGAGAGAGAAAAAATAAAAGGATTAAAATATACTATTTTGTTTTGGCATAGCGCTACAGTACCATCGCACATTTAAGATGGTACTGTAGCACTATGCCAAAAAAAATTGGCATTTTCCATTTTTGGCCTTTCAGATGCTAAGTGTGTTTTGGACCTAACCTTACATTTGGCATTTGGCAGGCCCACTGCTGATGCTCTAAGGTATATTGTAAAGTGATGTTATATGTTAGAGCATCAGCATTTGGCTTCTCAAATGCCAAATTGTAAAATACATTTGGCATTTGGGCCCAAATTGCTCCAGCAACTGGATTACTATTAATGCCGAATGCCAAATTTTTTTGGCATAGCGCTACAGTGCGATCTCATATGTGAGATTGCACTGTAGCGCTATGCCATCCAACAAATAATGTATTTTAATAGCACTACAGTCCCCTCTCTCTGTTTTTGCTCTCTCATCCTCTCACAGTCCGTTCAAGCCCCTCTCAAGTGAAGCTCCATCGGTCTCTCAAATCAAATCTCAAACGAAGCTCCGTCGAAAATCTCAGTCGGAAATCTCAAGGGTTCTCAAACGTTTGTGGGTTCGGAAATCTCAAGCCAGTCCATTCAAGCCCCATTTAATTTTTCACTCCATCTCACACTCAGCCTCTCTCACACAGCAACAAGGATGCCACAAGGTTGAGATCAGTGTGTGGTTTCAGTGTTTGGGCTTGATTTGTGATTTGATCGGCGTGGGTTTCGGTGGCGTGGGTTTGATTTGTGATTTGTGATTGTGGGTTTGTTTTGTGGTGTTCTGTGGGTTTGTTGGTGGTGGCTGTGCTGTGTTGGCGTTGGATTGTGTTTTTTTTTTTTTGGTTCAACTACTGGGGTTTGTGGTTGTGGCTGGTGGGCTGACGGTGTGGTGGGTGTCTGTGGCTCCGTCAGAGTGGGTTTTGGGTCAGTGGGTGGCGGCTTGGGTTTGCTGCCTGGGTTTTTTTTTTTTTTTTTTTGACGGTAGATTATGGGTTGCTGGTGGTGGTGTCAAGTGTGTGTAGTGCAACGGTGGTGGTGATTGTGGTTGTTGAACAAAAATAAAGAGAGAGAAAGAATAAATAATGTGTTGTATTGTAAATGATGGTAATTGTGGGATATATTATTTTATTATGTAAAAATATTATTTTAATGAGTAGAATAGGAAAATAAAAGTTGGGATGCTGGGTGTATTGTAAAATGATATAGTATAATTGATAAAGTAGCTTTTTAGGATGGTACAATAAGATGAGATATGAAATTCGGATGTGAATGCTCTTTAGAGCATTTGCAGCAGTGGAGCTAAAAAGCTATAATGCTATTTTAGCTCCACCAATATAGCAAAAAGGACCTGCAGCAGTGGAGCCAAAGGTAAAAAATTTAGCTTATTTGCTACAGTGCACATCTATCTATAGATGTGCACTGTAGCACTCATCTAAACAAAAATAATAATTTTTTACTCCCACTACCGAATAAAATAATCAAACTAATCTTATTTTTTTCATCCCTTTATTTCATTCCACCGTGCACTCTCATCTCCCTCAATCATCAAACAAACACTCATCTCCCTCACCCATCTCTAGCTCGCCGGCCTCTCTCATCCCTCAGCTCGCCGGCCTCCCTCATCCCTCAGCTCGACAATGACGGCCATGGGACCCACACGGCCAGCACCGCTGCCGGATCCCCCGTGGGGAACGCTTCTCTTCTCGGCTACGCTCAGGGCACGGTGCCTGGAATGGCGAGTCGGTCGCGCGTCGCAGCTTACAAAGTTTGTTGGAGCGTTGGGTGCTTCGGATCCGATATTCTTGCGGGTATGGATTAGGCCATAAGCGACGGCGTGGACGTGCTTTCGCTCTCTCTCGGCGGTGGGTAAGCTCCGTATTACAGAGACACCATCGCAATCGGAGCTTCCACGGCGATTGAGAAGGGCATTTTCGTCTCTTGCTCTGCCGGAAACAGTGGGCCTATCAGAGCCTCATTGGCCAACGTGGCACCCTGGATCATGACCGTTGGAGCCGGTACTATGGACCGGGACTGCTAGCTCTGATGTGGGTTTTGTTTTTTTGTACTCGTTGTGGGTTTTTTTTTTTTTGCTGTGGACTGCCGGTAGTGGTGGTAGTGGTGGTGGTGGTGGTGGTGGTGGTGTTTTCCGATCTGTTGTGGGCAAGTGGACTTGTATTTGTGTTTGTGGTAGTGGGCTTGTGCTCGTTGTGGGTTTCTTTCTTTTTTTTTTTTTTTTTTTTGCTGTGGACTGCCGCCGGTGGTGATGGTGGTGGTGGTGGTGGTGGTGGTGGTGGTTGTGCCTGTGGTTGACGGTAGAGGTGATTGAGATTGGTGGTGTAATATTTTTTTGGTAGTGGAATATATTATTTTATTGTAGTAGATATAATATTTTATTGTGATGTTTATATTATTTTATTATGTTGAAATCTAAAAGAGATCCACTGCTGCAGCATGTGTGTAGGTAAAATAGATAAAGTAACTTTTAGTGGAGCTAAATTGCTAAAAATTTAGCTCCACTGCTGTGGATGCTTAAAGTTAGTTTTTTAGATGCTAAATGCTAAAAATTTTAAAACACTTTGTTCAGAAAAAAATAAATAAATAAATAAATAAAACAGTTTCATGGATTCTAACGCCCTTTGCATTTCCATTTTCCAGTCCCAAGTTCCAACCAACCAACCCTTTTTAAAGTCCCGAACGATTAACCCAACACCCTCCACAGTCAAAGTCACAGTGCCACAGCCACACACTTCTCCGATCAAGACATGTCACAATTGCACGCGCTTTCACTTGTCCACGCCCATCCGTCCCACGCGGCGGCGGCGTTAGTAGTTCCCGCTTCACGTGTCAAGTCCACGTGGCTCCATCTCCGCCGTCCATTCCCCATGACCACCCTATCACCGGTCTTGCCGCCGCGTCTCCGATCAGTCCCAGCCGTGAGAAGCTGCAGTAACGCACTCGCATTTTTGGACCTCAAAGGTGGCAAAGGGTACTTCAAATTACTCTCTTTAATGGGTTGCTTTAATCTGAGCATTGTTGTTGTGACATTTGTTACAGGCTTCCAATTACAAGTCTTATTAGTTTGTTAAATTCATGAACCAATTTCGTTCAGTTTCTTTGTCTTTGAAATTTGTCGGTGGTTTACTTTGTTGTGGGAAAACAATGATTTTGGACCATACCCTTTTCCTTTTATGTGCCACCCAATTATAGTTCTTTTTTTTTTTTTTTTTTTTTTTGGGTTTTGAATGATTAGTAAGAATTCGTTAAAAAAAAAAAAACTTTGTTTCGCAGAATGAGTGGATTCTTTGAAGTTGAGCTCAAAGTTCGTGATTACGAGTTGGATCAATTTGGAGTAGTTAACAATGCTGTCTTTGCAAGTTACTGCCAACACGGTGAGAATATTTGTGTATGGATTCATGTTAAATGTATGCAATTTTCGGCTGCTTGTTTGACTTGGTTGCAGAAACTTTTTTGTGTGGAAATTTTCTTTTAAATTATAATGTTTGATAGTAGTTTATGTGCACGATGTGCAGTTTTTTATTTTAATTTTATTTTTATGATAGTGCATTTAGGTAGATATAAAAGAGTGAAGTTAATTTGGAATGTTGAATGAGTGTTTCATATAGCAGTTCTTATGTGATTTTAAGAAAATGATGAGATTGCTAAAAAACTAAAAATGAATATGAATGCATAACACTGCTAGTAAATTACTACCAGGCTGTTATAATCTTTGATCTATTGAAGTACTTGAATAATTGTTGTACTTCTATTTGGAGGCTAAAAAAATATAAGCACAGCCCTTGAATCATTTGCGTTTAATGAAGGTAGCTCTGCTAAAAAGATTTGAAGTGTGCGTGTGAGAGAGAAAGAGAGAGAGACAGAGAAGATTTTTCTCCTTTAGCTCAAACCTCTTCCAAATGGCACTTGAAATGAGCCCTACTACCTTTCATAGCATCTGAAAGGTCATAACATCTTTATGAATAAAAATCCAATGATTTGATCTGCAATATATTACTCAGGTCGACATGAACTTCTGGAAAGGATTGGTGTCACTGCTGATACAGTTGCCCGCACTGGTGATGCATTAGCACTGTCAGAATTGTCACTCAAATTCCTTGCACCTCTAAGAGTATGTCCTTGACCCTTACAATTTTCTATGCTAAACCTGTATCTGTTTTTTACTTAATATTTATTAATTTCATAAGGCACAAAATAGATTGTTGTTACGCATATATTTTTATAACTTCTTGGTCTATTGCTAAATAATTGTTGGAGCCTAGTGCAGCCTTTGATCTTAAGTAATTAATACATTAGCTTAGGATGTTCTTGTAAAGAATGGCTTCTAGGTTCCTGTTGTTTCGTTGGAAAATATTTTAAGTTGAAAGCATTTTCAGGAAAACACTTGTTTTCCAATGTTTTGTTGCGTTCATGAAAATGCTTTGGAAAACATTTTCCATTATTTGGCTTGTACAAAGAATCATAAATTTTCCTAATTTTTTTTTTTTAGATATATATTAAACAACTACTTTAATTCACCAATTTAAAATATTACTACAGAACAACAAAAACCAACTTAAAAAATAAGAAGAATCAAATGATTAGAATTTGAAAAGTGTTGACAAAGTACCTTAGTTAATAATTTTCTAAACAATTTCTAACTTATTCCTTTAATTAAGTAGTTAAGATTTGTTGTTTTAGAGGTGTAAGGAATTTTTGCGAAGGGCCTTGCAACTCAATTGACATTTCTTGGTGTTTCCATCTGAGAATCTTAGGTTTCAATTCCCCCCCTCCCCCAACAATTGAAATTATTAAAAAAAAAAGGTAGAAGAAATTCTTAGAGGTTGGAAAAGTAATTATAACTTGATATTGAAAGCTTTAATTAACGTTGCTGAATGTGGTACAATGTTATGTGCATACTTTTTTTAGAATATATTACAACTGTAGTTTGTGCAAAGTTGTAAAACTGATCAGTGCAATTTTTGTGCAATTAATGATTGCTAGGATAGGTTTTCATACTTTATGGTTAAAGCTCGTACCATATTAATATTGGTTATATCTGTTCTCATGGTGATTCCTGTGCATCTAGAGTGGAGAAAGATTTGTAGTAAAGGTTAGGATCTCTGGCTCCTCGGCTGCTCGCCTATACTTTGAGCACTTCATCTTCAAGCTGCCAAATCAAGAGGTTTGTTATTGTGGCCCTTAGGCACCAATTTTCATAAACCATCTGAAGGATATGTCTTGATGTTTGGTGACTTTGATATGTGTTATTCAGCCTATTTTGGAGGCAAAGGCCGCAGCAGTTTGGCTTGACAAGAACTATCGTCCTGTCCGTATTCCACAAGAGGTGAGATCTAAATGTGTTCAATTTATGCGCCATGAAGAATCTAGCTGATTTAACTGTAACAAGAACTCAGCGGAAAGGATTTTGTGGCTGAGGACCCATTGGTATATGTTAGTCGTTTCCAGTTGTCCTTGTTTTGCCTTAGAAAAAACGATTCAGGGTGCAAATTACCTTTCATCAAAAGAAAGTTTCCAACTTGAAAAAGAAATAATCTTTCACATAAGATTCATCATACTTGTTCAATTCATCATGTTTATGTCTGATCTAAACAACTTTCTTATACGATTATTTGAAAAAGAGGGAGCCTTTGGAATTTTTCTGGTTTGTTCAACTCCTGTCTTCCTCAAGCAGCCTTGTCAAATGAAGGAGAAAAAACTGGGTACTTGTGGAGTGTATACCAATCAATTGAACTGAGTTTGGAGCATAAATGTGTCTTTTAGATTGAATGGTGATAAAGTCAAGGCATGATACGTTACTAAGTGATTGTTGGCCCAGATTTGATGTCATGGTCCCTTTTGTATGATGAAAAATGACTTAGGTTAGGATAACCAGGGCAAGTTTGTTGCATTTTCTGTGCCATGATTGTTTGAAATGAAGTTGAGAAGTTGGATCGGTGGATCTAAGAAAGAGAGGGTGGAAAGGTGGAGAAGAAAAATTGGTGTAAGAAGGTGTAATTTTATTGCTGGTTTTTGTACACACTCTTGATTGCTCGCATATTTCTTAATTTAGTTGTAAACATGGAAGCATGAAAGAATACATTTCTTTTGAAGTGCTGGGACAACCAAATAACTTGTAATTGTTATGTTCCTCCAACATAGTACCATCAACAATTTAGATATAGTTTAGGAATCTGGGAACTTCTGCCGAAGGATACATAATATTCTTCTCAAACTTGTGTTTCTGCAGATTTTACAGTTTTCAATAGTTAAATCATTTATTATTTGTATTAAATGTACTTGATTTTGAGTTAACTAGCGATCAGACTTTTTTTTTTTTTTTTTTTTGCCTGGCCATGTGCATTAGACAAAATTTAGTTACAAAATTAGTTGTAGCTTAAGGCTACAACCTTACTCAATATCCTTTTTTTTAGGTGAATTTTGAGAATTTCATCATTAGATTACATCTTATTTTTATATTCTTCATACTTGCAAAAATTTTAGAAAATTAAAGATCAATAGTTATGTCATCAATAAATTGTTTAAATTGCTAATTTTTGTAGTTTAAAATTATACATAAAATATAAGTTTATAGATCATATAGTATATAATATTCTATTGATACAAAATTTGATATGTGTATTAAAGGTGTAAAAAAACATGCAATTCAAGGATTAGATTTTTAAAATATATAGCAATGTTTATTTTATTGAGTAAGCCTAATATGTAGTAATCTTTATATATTAAGAGAATTCAGAAAGTTAGTTATGCATTTACAAGATGTCAAAAATAACCCTAATCTAATTAGATAATCTTTATTTTAAAAAAATAAAAAATAGGGTTAAAATTGTAATTCAACAAAATTCAAAAAAAAAAAAAAAAATTACCAGAGAAACTTTTTTGCTAAAAATTAACATACTCTTTATTTAAATATATTTCTCGCACGTTTGCTACATTTTTTCCTAAAATGTAACACATACTAAACCCAATAGTTTACTTAATTTCAAATCTTAAATTTTAGTTTCTTAAAAATCTCTTCTTGTGTAACCTCACTAATAGATAAATTTAAATTGAAAAATTACTTTAAATTCAAAATTAAAAAAAAAAAAAAAAAAAGCCCATTGCATGTGCGGAGCGAGTGTGACGAAGTTAGTATGTTTTAAGAGTGTGGGCTTTTTTGCCTAATTTTCTACAGGTAACAAGCCTCTCATGGAGCCCAACCCTATTACTTTTACAGATTGGGCCCCGCAATCAATGGATTCTTATTCACGATATAGGCTTTGTGACCCATGCACTTCCTTTTGCGTTTGTATTGGGCCTCGAAACGCTCTAGCTTTTGCCACAATATGGGCTCATGTCTCAAATATTTTTCTCTCTACATAGGTTGTGCCCCACTACAATAGCCTTTGATTTTACAAAATGATCCATTGTGTCAAAAATGCCCAAGCCTAATAAGTCAATTGCAATTTACAAACAAGGAAAATTATTTGGACTAATTGGTCAACAAATTTGCAAAGCCCATCACATCTGTTGCATGTGCATGTGCAAGTGCAAGCCATTTCTTGTACAAATAATACATTGAAGCCCACACTTACATGTTGTGGGGGACTCGAGGATGAATTTTATTATATTATTATGGTCCCAAGTGGAACATGCAATTTAATTTTTGTTGTTTACTAAATTTTATGCAATTTTTGAAAATATAGATTTAAATTTGTTGTTCCTGGATTTGATATGTTTTAATGATTTTCTAGTCAAATAAGGGTTTTATGGTAAGATTAAGATATTAATTAGAATCTCTATTTAAAATATTTTCATTTGTCAATTAAGTTAATTATTATAGAGCGTTTAAATTTTCCTTCAATGATAAAAAGAAATAAAAACATCCGAATCCCATTTCGATATGCCACGCTAGGAAGGAAAACCGTGCACGCCTCAGCACTTAAGACTTACTTACCAACTAACTACTGTAGATTACAGAAAAATGTTTGGTCTTAATACGAAAAGATCGCAAACAAACAAACAACGCGTGAACTCGTGGCTTGACTGTTAGTTAGTTAGTTAGTTAGTTGGTCAGGAGTAATTAGGAGCAAGAGAGCAATAAATAAATTGTAACAAAATCCACTTATTCGGCTGTGCCCACCAGCAGTTAGTAAAAGGGCCCCTTGTTTTTAAAACTTTTTTACTTGCATTGCCGAGGGCAGACTACGAGAGAATTGGATCAACAGAAACAGAAACACAGAGGATAGAGAGAGATGGGCAGTGAGAAGAAGAAGGTGATGGTAGCAATAGACGAGAGCGAGTGCAGCCGGTACGCGCTCCAGTGGACTCTCGACAATCTTAGCCAAACCATAGACAACTCACAACTTGTACTCTTTACTGTACAGCCCATTTCTGACTTCACTTATGCTTATGCTTCCTCTTTTGGTGCTGCCCGTATGTCTCTCTCTCTCTCTCGCTCTTTCTATATATTAATCAATTACTGCTACTTGTAAAGGAAACACAATTTATCGAAGAATACTTTTTTATGTGTGGCTGCTTTTTCTGTTTTACTACAGCTCCGGAATTGATTAGGTCTATTCAAGAAAATCAGAATAAGATTGCATCGGCTCTCTTAGAGAAAGCTAAGCAAATCTGCGCCACCAACGGGGTATATATAGTAATCATAATAATATTGCTTCTTATCTTTTTTTTTTGGTCTACAATTTGCGTATTCCTTTCTTAATTTCTTTAAGCATTGGACAATTTTCCAGTTCAATTAATAATTGGATGTTTTATATATACCATGTACGTAACTGAAGAAAAAAAAATTAGACATCAATTTAGACAAAATATATTGTTGGTCCTAAATTTTAGTTCCTCAACAATTTTAAATCTGATCTTTTTCAATCTCTTAGATTATGTGACCAACTAAAAACTTCACATAATCACTCCATTAGACTCGTCCTCGTCCGCAGAGCTAGGGGGCTGAGGCTTGAGAGAGGGCAATTGTCCCCCGCCCCACAAAAGAAACAATTAACAACTATAGTTTATCTTACAATTTTGCCCCTCTCCCCCAATTAAAATATGCCTTTTTTTTTTTTTTTTTCAAAAAAATGTGTGAATTTTATTTATTTATTTCTTGTTGATATACTAATCTTTTTCAAACATACTATACACTCAATGACTCAATACACAATTACCTCTTTTATATGTCCCAATTCATTTTAAACGAGAAAAAAAAAAAAAAAAAAAAAAAAACCCCATTCCTATTTTGTTAATGTCTTTTAAGGTTCAAAATCTATAAAATTTTAATAAGTATAAAAGACAAAAGATGGAAAACAACGAAAATAGAGTTATAATTACATAGATACTAGGATCTCAAATTCTTTATGTAATAATTTATTCACCTTCATGAAAAAAAGTTATGCATAATTACATAATAATATAAATTTATATAAATTGTACTTATTATCTAACTATTAAAAATATTTTCATTTTAAGTGAAAATTTGACTTTGAAAAAAAAAAAAAATAGAAAATGGATTATTCATGCAAAACATCCTTAAATGGAGAAACAAAATATATATCATTTTATCAATTTTCTTACTCTAAAATATCACTTAGTCTATACATGATTTTTGATATTTCATGTTATATATGTTCAAGTGTGTGTGTTGGTACATGTGCTTATAGATTTCACCCATCCCCCACCAATCAAATCCTGACTCTATCGCTGGTTAGATACATTAGGAATTGCATTTTGGCATTGTTGAACTTTATTTTTCACTTTTCGATGTGACCACGTGTTGCATTCTGGAAAATAATGCGGCTGCTAGGTATATGATCTATTCATATATCATAATTACATGCATAACAACAATCCTTTTAACACAAACCATTATGATAATTCCTTCCTAACAACTTTGATAAACATGCCCCATGGGTCTTGTTGGTCATTTTAGCTTAACTTTTAGATAACTATATTTGGAATTAATGTATATATGTAGACATATTTAACCATATAATAAAATTTCTCAAGTTTATCTATTTTTAGGTTGCATTACATATAATTTGATTTGTGTGATTTGTTATTGAAATTAAACAAATTCTGGGGAAAAAAAAAAGATTGATTTTGCAGTGTTACAAAATTTAAATTTTAGATGTCAATCTCTTTTAGTGTACTAGTATTTGATAACAGCGTGAAAGTTCCTATTCTTGAGTAGGTCAAATCAAATGAACTTCTCATTGATAGACTTAACCAAAAATAACTTTATAAAAGTTCAAATCCACTATATGTTAAATATGGTAATTTGCACTGTTCCTTGCTATAGATTGTTGCAGAAACGGTGACAGAAGTTGGGGATCCTAAAGTGGCAATATATGAAGCTGTGGAGAAGCTCAACATTCAATTACTTGTATTGGGCAGCCATGGCCGTGGAGCTATAAAAAGGTTAGTACCAAAGGTTACCATTTGTATATGCATTAGCTTATACCTATCTTCTTTAATTACTTTTAACTACAAAGTGTTCTTGCAGAACTACTGTGCATGCACGTGTGTCTGGGAATTGGTTTCATTCCGGTATTTCATTATTTTCAAATAAGAAAATTATGGTCAATTTATACTGAGAAGACATGGTGTATTGCACAAACAAAAAATGTCGATTAGAATTGTTATGTACAGTTTTCTGTTTTGATAGAACATGGAAAGAACTTTTCATTTGATAAATGGTATAAAAGGCAGGGGCAGTTTGGGTCCAATGTCTAGTGGCACTGCACCCGTTGTTAGACATGTGTCACCATCCAACCGGGTGCAGTGCATTGGACCTAATCTGGACCCATAAAAGGCTGAGGAAGTACAAGTCAATTCCTTTGAGGACCTAATTTGAAAAGGATAATTAAGTATTAGTTGTTGGTGTAGTACAAGTCAATTCCTTTCAGCTCGATTATACTTGAATCAGAAGTACTAATCATCGACAATACACCAATATATGCATTGTCTTTTGTTTGCTCAATTTACCAAAATGGTGGGGAAGGTTTTAAGATGCATGACAAGTTGTGACAAAAACTGTATAATAAGTTGTAGTCTTAACATCGTTCATGCAATATTTAATGGAAAATGTTAATGTCATCGTAAGGTGTCTGTTAAGGATGATTTATTGTGGAGTCTACTTAATAAAAAATTGGTATAAATTGGTGAAATGACTTAGAATAGTACTAAAGTGACAAGTGAAACTCAAAAAGTTGGCTTTATTGACTCTATACCCTATAAAATTGATCAAAAATCTGACTGAAAGTTGGCTTTATTAACATAAAGTTGTTTCTTAACAAGCACCTTGCGAGGTGCCCGTTAACACTACTCATATATTATATAGGGATAACTACAGCATAAAAAGTTGGGTGTAAGTTGGGAGCGTTTGGAAACTCTAGAATTAATAACTATTTATCAATCTTACGAAAAGGGAAAAACTATTTTTATATTTCACTATTGTTATAAAGTGTATATTGTAGTTCCAAATGGCAAAAATTAGACACATTTTTACCTATAATGTACACTTTATATCATACTATTCATGTATGCTTTAGGAAAAAAACTACTTATATGTGATAAGTTGAGCTTGTTGGTGGTCTATAACTTACCCGAATTTTATTTGGATGACCTTTTTTTTTTTTCGTATGTTATTTCTCGCATTGATTGAAGATCGTGATCCTAATGTTTGCTCATTTAATGTGGTAAAATGGCATGTGATTTAGGATGTTCACATTAATATGTTTTGTGCTATAGTAGTTAAAGAATGCTGATTGCTGAACGTGTACACATCTTCTGATTAACTATAAAATGCCAACTATGTGTATGGCATGGAGTGAGTAAAATTGACATTATCTTATTGTGTTGGAAACCGTGTCATTTAAAGAAATTACTGCTGCAATCTGTATTGTGATTTTTTTTTTTTTTGCTGAACTGAATAGTGATATTTGTGACCATAGGTTCAATTATGACATTTTTTAATTTAAAAAATGAGCATTATCTAAATAATGCTATTCATAATACTTCATGTGCAAATTATTCAAACTTCCTGTATTGACAACGGTATTTATGGTCTGTTTTGACAATGGTATTGGTTATCTTTAACACAACTTTTGGCTATGTTTCATTAGTAATACAACATGTGCTAATTATTCATAACACACACATTATTTAAGAAAAATTCTCAGAAAACTCTTTCAAATTTGAATAACATGTTTCTTTATTCATGGTCAGTCTTTATTACTACTGTCAACATTATTTACAATTACAACAAATTTAACAATTTGTTTAGGTGACAAAAATTGTGATTAGTCAATACTGCTTTTACATGAGATCACTACTAATACCACTTTTATTACACAAATCACAATTTACCACCTCATTTCAGTTGTGAAAAAAAAAAGGTTAAATTTGTTATGTCATTATACTTATTGTAATACTTTAGTAGCTAAGTAAAAAAAAAAAAAAAGTCAGATTGTAAACAGTTTTTTATGGTTGCATTCATACTTCTGTACCTTGTTCCTTGGTTGTGCTCCAGGAGAGGAAAATATTATTCCATATTGAAGTACTAATGCAAGTATGTTGGGACAGGGCTTTTCTGGGAAGCGTGAGCAATTACTGTGTTCATAACGTCAAATGCCCTGTTCTGGTCGTGAGAAAGCCAGATTATTGAAGGGTGAGCTGTTACTATGTATAGTTGTTCTTTTTTTTCTTTTTTTTTTGATAGTCAATCTCAAATATATTTCATCAATTTGAACACCGGTTCAATAAAAGTACACCTCTATGCACTTGGCATTGAATAATAGGTGGGATGCTCAACTTGTCACCAATGCTCTGTTGGATTATAGCTGGGGTATGGAAACTGTGCAGCTCACCTTATGTATAGTTGTTCTGAAGAGACGAATAAGAAAGATTTCTACCATTACCAACTTTAATGAGAATTTAAGCATTTGTATATGGGTCTGGTTAATGTGTGTCCTTAGGACACATTAATTATTTATTTTGGGAAAGTTTTTATTGGGAATTGAAAAAACTGTCAAAACAGTTAATTAATTTTTCATCTCTCTATAAAAAATTTCCTAAAATAATTTACTAATGTATGTTCTAAGGCACACATTAGTAAATCCCTTTGTATGTATCTCTGTTGATATGCTGTATTAATTGTTGTGCAGTATAATTGAGAATTCAAGCATGTGTATAAGTACATGACTTCAGAATTTAGTAAATGCAACCCGCTTGATTTAGCTTTTGCTATATATCTGATATGGACTATATTCAGCAAGAAAAAAAAAAGACCATATGATATATTTATTTGTATATATTTTTCTCAAAATGAAATTTGCGACATTGCTGTCTTTATGTCTATGGCTATACTCGCTTCCTCATTTCCTTCATTAGTATTGTTTTGGGCCTTTTGGCTATTGCTCCTGCGCGCTGCATAACCTTAATTTCATTCATCAGTTGATTATGTGGAACTGTTTTTTACTCTGTGGCAGGACAAAGTGGCTGTTATTTTCATTCAATTCTGTCACGCACGTTTCATAAATATTATTATTATTATTATAAATAAAAAATAAAAAATACCTCTTTGTGAAATTTGATGAAAATCCTAAGAGTATGTTTGGTACACTGAGTGAGGATTATAACATAAATTGTAATTCATAAGTTTGGTTGTGAATTGTAATATTAGAATAAAATTTAAGATTTATTTTAGGAAATATTTTACTCATACAATTATATTTCCTTAAAAATAATATTTTTTAAATTTGAGAGAGAGAGAGAGAGATGAGTTTTTTTTTTTATGATTTTTATTTATATAATTGTTACGTGTATATGAAAAGTTTGTTTATTTGGAAATATATTAATTTTAAAATTATTACATCTACTAAAGAATAACTATTACAACCATTTTAGAGATGAATAATTATTCTTCATTTTAAAGAATGACTATTTATAAGGAATGATTATTTCTTGTAATAAAAATATTACCAAACTAAAGAATAATTAAACCATAGGAATAACTATGACATTACAGTGTCTATTATAGTCTACAAAACATGCCTTAATTGAATGAGACAAAATACTTCTTATTTATTACCAATAAATTAGGAGATATATTGATTCTTTTTGAAGTTTGGTGGAACATTGTACTTACTACATAGTAATGGAGGAGTGGAATCAATCAAAGAAAATTTTCAAAAAATTTCATAGTAAACAACTTTCTCAAAAGAAAAAATTGCACTAACCTCTCCTGAGGTCTTTCATTATACAATTACCTCCCCTTTAATTCAGAAAAGGATACTCACTTCTCATAAAATGTACATTATTTACATTGACCTAGTGACCTCCCCTTGATGATCGAAAAAAATACATTGAAAATTATTGAATTTTCTATTTTATCCACTACTTATACTACCATCTATGTCCTCTATAATAGGAAATTCAAGATTTTTTTAAAAGTTTATTTTTTTTGGAGATTTTTTAAAACCTCGTTTTTAGTCATCCAAGGGAGGGAAATGTAAATAATTTGTATTTTTTGGGAGGTGAGTGTTTGATTTTGAACTAAATGAGAGATAAATAAAATAA
This sequence comes from Quercus tomentella, assembly GCA_028535165.1. Taxonomy (NCBI): domain Eukaryota; kingdom Viridiplantae; phylum Streptophyta; class Magnoliopsida; order Fagales; family Fagaceae; genus Quercus; species Quercus tomentella. The sequence continues at coordinate 40,157,521 of JAPQVY010000133.1, forward strand.
TGGAAACTCTAATGAGAGGTTAGTACAATTTACCCTTCTCAAAGTAGAGAGTATAATAGACCCAAAATTAATATATATGTACGGATATATATATATATATATATATGTGTGTGTGTGTGTGTGTGTGTGTGTGTGTGTGTGTACAGACATTCAGTAACTATTAGAATATAATAGACCCAAAAGTCCAAGCGGCAAAGCCCAAATCATAATTGTCTAGTTTCAGTGAATTAGTAGTAGTACACTATCTAAAGACAACTGTAGGGACTAGGGCCCAAAACAGCGTATTGGGCTTTGGGCCTTGTCCGAGGACATTGAGAAGTCCGAGGGGAAGCGAGTAGTTGTTAAACGTCACCAGCTAAAGTCTCAAAGATGAGGAATAGGTAGGAAGCAATCTGAGGATGAAACCCTCCTCGGATATGATGAAAGTAGTTCACAATACGTACTCCATCCATTAGTATAATCCTCCAAAAAGCTCTAGAGATGAAGTCACATTTCAGGAACATACGAGAAGAAAGGAAACCTAAAAATATCTAAAAGAAAGCTGCCACCACCGCATTAAATGCACTGCAGCTACTTTTTTGGCCGCATTTATGTGGAGAAGACCTCTGAACAGTACTGCCTAGGCTACCATAACCCACAAGGAACCAGAGATGGTATCTGATGGGATAGGTACTTAAGTGAGGGTTCAGATGACCAACAAATGGAGGGCGAAGATGATTCAAAGGAAGATATATAAGGTAGAAGGGTCTTCATGGAAGGGGGATCGAAAAAAAAAGGAAAAAGGAGAGAATACGGTAGTAATCCAAATTGATTCTATATTCAGCTATGATCTATATACTGTTATAGTCTCCTCGGACTGAAGGACAATTGATATCAATATATCGTGTTTGTATTTGATTAACATCGAATTATATACTAGCCGTTGTTCAAATTGTTAGGGCCTAGTTCTTTGACTCATTCTCTACAAATTTATTGTATTGGGCTCATTGGGCCGAGATTCCACACGTATTGGGCTTGCGCTACAAATCGGGACACTACAATTGGCGCCGTCAGTGGGGAGAACTTACCTGGTAATAAAAACAATGGTCAAATATGGCAAACTCAGGCTCACATCAAGCAGAATCTGTTGCATCTCAGCGGGAAAATCCTTTCTTCAATCTTGAACACAAGAAAGATAAAAAGGGCAGCATGCATGTTACGCACACAAGCTAAAGCCATTCTCGGGTTGGGAGTCACGTTTCTCAAGAACAACATAATAAAGACATGCAAAAGGAAATCAACCAGCTTAAGAAGTTATGCCATGCGCAGCGAAAACGGACTCCCACCCCATCTGATTCCTCCTCCGCTGATGAGAAGGATAGCGGTTATCGAAGTAGATCAAGGACTCCCCCCAGCGAATCCTTCTCATATGAAGAAGAGAATCGTAGCGAATGCCGATGCAAAAGCCCTATTCACAGAGGATTGGGAAATGATGCGATGAGCAAAGCCTTAAACCAGATTGCCAAGTCACCGTTCACACGTAGAATCGAAAGAGTAGCTCCTCCTCGGCGTTTTCATCAGCCAACATTCACTATTTATAATGGGCGAACAAACCCAATGGAGCATGTGAGTCATTTCAGTTAGAGAATGGTTGTCTACTCTAAAGACGAAGCCTTGATGTGCAAGGTGTTCCCGTCCAGTTTAGGACCCGTGGCGATGAGATGGTTCGATGGCTTGAAGACAGGTTCTATAAATTCCTTCAAGGAGCTCACTCGGGCGTTTGGCTCCCGCTTTATCACTTGTACAAAGGTCCCTCGGCCTTCAGACTCCTTGCTGTCCTTGTCCATGCGAGAAGGGGAAACCCTGAAAACATACTCAGACAGGTATTGGGAAATGTATAATGAAATAGAGGGGGACTTTGAAGATGTCGCCATCAGTACTTTCAAAAGTGGCCTCCCGGTCGAGCATGGTTTAAGGAAGTCCTTAACAGGAAAACCAGTCACTAGTCTACGTCAACTTATGGATTGTATTGACAAATATAAAAGGGTTGAAGAAGATCAGCAACTGGGTAAAGGAAAAGCTAAGGTTATCCCTAAGGAGTGGAGGGATCTCAGGTTGGACTGATTCAATAATAACCGGCCCCGGAGAGATTTTGCTGGACAATTAGGGTCTGCCAACGCCCAGACCGTTAATACTGTATTCCGAGAACCGGTGCATCAGGTTCTAGAGAAGATTAAGAACGAGCCATTCTTTAAATGGCCAAATAAGATGGCCGGCAACCCTTTGAAACGCAACCAAAGCCTTTATTGCCAATATCATCAGGATCAGGGACATACCATAGAAGATTGCAGGAATCTTTGGGATCATTTGGACCAGCTTGTCCGAGAAGGGAAGTTAAAGCAACTACTGCATCATTCTAGTGGCTAGGCGGGACAGACAGCTTTGGATCCACGAAGAGATTCTTCCTCAAGACCTCCTCTGGGAACGATCAATGTCATCTTCGCTGCCCCTGGTAAGACCGGCTCTTGTCCCTCTAGAGTAATGTCGGTGGCTCGGCTATCAACCGAAGACAATAATTCAGAACCAAAAAGAGCCAGAATAGAGGCCCCGTTAGTCTTGGGCTTCTCGGCCAATGATAAAATCGGAACTATCTAACCCCATGACGATGCTTTGGTGGTTACACTCAGGATAGAGGGGTACGACGTGAAAAGAGTGTTGGTAGATCAGGGAAGCGCTGTTGAGATAATGTACCCCGACCTGTACAAGGGGCTGAACTTGACATCCGAGGACCTGACAGCATACAATTCCCCATTAGTAAGTTTCAAGGGGAAGACAGTTACTCCAAGGGGTCGGATTAGACTGCTAATACAAACCGATTCAGATGTGGTGGAAGTGGACTTCATTGTGGTGGATGCTTATTCACCTTATACGGCTATTATGGCCAGACCCTGGCTCCATGCTCTGGAAGCCGTTTCCTCTACCCTCCACTAGAAAGTAAAATATCCATCCAACGGCCAAGTTAAAGAGATTGTAGGGAATCAATCCATGGCTAGACAGTGCATGGTGGCTGCCATCTTGCATAGGCCCAGTACAGAGTCCTCGGCTTCGCTGAAAGGAACTCATAGCAATTAAGAACCCCAATAATGTCCAACAATGAATCAACCGAATAAGCGAAGTGTGAAGATCTAGAAAAGGTTACTGTTGGTAATGACCCAGAGAAGTTCTTTCAAGTCGGCTCCCAGCTGCCTCCCGGAGAGAGACAACAGCTAGTAGAATTCCTGAGGAAAAACGTGGATGTATTCGCATGGAATGCTTATGAAGCCCCAGGGGTGGACCGAAGTTTCATTTGTCACCACTTAAATGTCAACCCATCTGTTACTCCCAAAAAACAACCTCTTCGGCGCTCATCTAGAGAACATTCTGATGCTGTCAAAGACGAGTTGACAAAGCTTAAACAGGCGGGGGCTATCAAAGAGGTTTTCTACCTTGAATGGCTGGCAAATACTGTGGTAGTAAAGAAAAAGAATGGAAAATGATGAGTGTGTGTGGATTTCACGGATTTAAACAGGGCTTGTCCGAAAGATCCCTTTCCTATTCCTCGGATAGACCAGCTAGTAGATGCTACTGTAGGCCATCATTGAATGAGCTTTTTAGATGCTTTTCAAGGATACCATTAAATACCATTAGTATAAGAGGACCAGGAAAAGACAGCTTTTGTTACTCCCACCGGAAACTACCACTATAAGGTAATGCCCTTCAGTTTTAAAAATGCAGGGTCCACCATTCAAAGGATGATGACTAAGATGTTTGAGCCTCAGTTGGGCAGAAATATTGAAATCTATATAGACGACATGGTAGTGAAGAGCAAAATGGTGTTCAAGCATGTGGGAGACCTCAGATACATTTTCAAAATACTGAGAGAACACAAATTGCGCCTTAATGCCTCCAAATGTTCTTTTGGTGTGGGATCAGGAAAGTTCCTGGGCTACATGGTGACCCACCGGGGAATTGAAGTTAATCCCAATTAGGTTAAGGCGATAAACGATCTACAACCACCTCGAAATCTAAAAGAAGTTCAGAAACTAACCGGAATGACTGCTGCTTTAAACCGGTTTATCATTTGATCCGCAGATTGATGTAGACCTTTCTTCCTATTGATGAATAAATGGAAAGGATTTAAATGGACTGAAGAATGTGCTTTGGCATTTCAGCAGCTTAAAGAATACCTATCTCGGCCATCTATCATGTCCAGCCCTGAGATAGACGAAGTCTTGTTTTCTTACATTGCGGTGGCCCCCCACGCTGTGAGTCTGGTATTGATACGAGTTGATAACGGAGTGCAACGGCCAGTTTATTATGTGAGCAAATCACTGCATGAGGCCGAAGTTCGCTACCTACCACTAGAGAAGGCTATCCTGGTAGTGGTGCATGGTACAAGAAAGCTTCCCTATTATATCCAAGCGCATACAGTCGTCGTCCTAACTCAACTTCCACTCAAAGCCATACTTCGAAGTGCCAATTACACAGGGAGGATTGCAAAATGGGGCACAGTTCTAGGGGCTTTTGATATCAAATACATGCCCCGTACTTCTGTCAAGGGTCAAATATTGGCAGATCTCGTGGCCGAATTCACTGAACCCCCATTAGAAGAAGTATCAACAACACATAACATGGATGGAAAATCGGTTGACGCAATATCCCTACAAGAACGTTCATATTGGAAAGTATATGTTGATGGTGTGGCAAACCAAAGGGGCTTTGGAGTAAGGCTAGTTCTAATCTCACCCGAGAAGCTCACCATAGAAAAGTCACTAAGATTAGGCTTCTCGGCCACGAATAACGAAGCTGAATACGAAGCCTTGCTAGAAGGAATGTCCGTGGTTCAAAGAATGGGAGGAAAGGCAGTAAAAATGTTCTCAGATTCGAGATTGATTGTTGGCCAGGTGAAGGGTGAGCTAGAAGCAAGGGATGATAGGATGCAAGGATATTTAAATCAAGCTAGATGTCTGCAGTCAGGATTTGAATCCTTCACACTTTTGCACGTCCCCAGGAGTGGAAATACACACGCCGATTCTCTAGCCACGCTGGCAACCTCATCGGCACAAAACCTACCTTGGGTTATCCTTGTAGAAGACTTATGTAAACCCACGGAGGTCAAGGGACTAGCAGGTCATGTTCACCAAATCAGGGTGGGACCCAGTTGGATGGATTCTATAGTGTTATATCTGAGAGAAGACATTTTGCTAGAAGACAAATCAGAGGCTAAAAAGATAAGGAGAAAAACATCTTGTTTCTGGTTATCCAAGGACCAAAAATTATAAAAGCGCTCAAGAAAAGGTTAGATGATGCGAAGGGAAAATGGGTGGAAGAATTGCCATATGTCTTATGGACGTATCGAACCACACCCCGTAGATCAATAGGGGAAACCCCCTTTTCAATGACTTATGGAGCCGAGGCTATTATTCCCTTAGAGACAGGCTTCCCGACACTGAAAACTAGCTCATTCAGTCCAAGTAGTAACGATAACTTGCTAGAAAGAAATTTGGATCTTATCGAAGAAAGAAGAGAAAGTGCAATGGTCAATGGTCCAATTGGCGTACTACCAACACAAACTCAAACAAGGTTATGATGCCAAGGTGAAGTTAAGGCCACTAGCACCTGGTGATTTGGTATTGAGGAAAGTTCTGGGCACAGCAAGGAATCTAGAATGGGGAAAACTAGGACCCAATTGGGAAGGACCGTACTGCATCACCTCTTGGCGGGAATAGGGCCTATCTCCTTGAGGACTTAGATGAATGTGTAATACCGCGCCCTTAGAATGTAAACAACCTGAAAAGGTACTATTATTAATGACATTCTCTTTTATCAGATAAATTCTCTTGTTGTGTAAAAGCATTGTGCTCCATATTACTCTATTCAAGTATTAAATAGAACCTAAAACTTTGCATGGCTCCTCAGACCACAGACTTAGGGAAAATTAATCACTTTTGACATCTATTCAAGTATTGAACAGAACCCAAGCTCTGCATGGCTCCTCGGACCACAGACTTAGGGAAAATTAATCACTTTTGACATCTATTCAAGTATTAAACAGAACCTAAAGCTTTGCATGACATCTCAGACCACAGACTTAGGGAAAATTAATCACTTTTGACATCTATTCAAGTATTAAACAGAACCTAAAGCTCTGCATGGCTTTTCAGACCACAGACTTAGGGAAAATTAATCCACTTTTGACATCTATTCAAGTATTAAACAGAACCTAAAGCTTTGCATGGCTCCTTGGACCACAGACTTAGGGAAAATTAATCACTTTTGACATCTATTCAAGTATTAAACAGAATCTAAGCTCTGCATGGCTCCTCGGACCATAGACTTAGAGAAAATTAATTACTTTTGACATCTATTCAGGTATTAAATAGAACCTAAGCTCTGCATGGCTCCTCGGGCCACAGACTTAGGGAAAATTAATTACTTTTGACATCTGTTCAAATCTTAAATAAATCTTAAGATATGTTAGGTCTCTTGGATCACATATTAGGACGAAATTACTCAAAGGCATGTACATAAATGTTTAAACATTACCTAATGCCAAAACGGATCCAAGGTAAATTTAAACTCATATTTATGGGCAACATACAAATTGTCTACCTCTTTAGTTTCTTTCATATTATATAAGTCCATGAATAACAATCTTCATTACCTAAGATTCAATTCACAACTTTACTCTTGATACTTGATCAGATTATTAAGCAAAGTATTATTGTTGGCTTTAGTTAAAGGCACAGTCACATCAATTCAATGCCATGTAAAAAAAAAAAAAAAATAATATATACATGAGGTAAAATGATAAAGGATGAAAGGAAGAACATTCTCATTAAGTAATAAAGAAGATACATTGAACACATTGACATAATGTCATAAAAAATAAAAAAAAATTTTAAAAAAATCTTATAAACCACTACAAAAGGAATCCGAGAGGATAATCTTCAGCAGGAGGATCTTCTTTTTGGCTGGGCTGAGTAGTAGGAGCATCCTTGGCCTTAGGATCAGCTTCTTGAGTTTCAGCCTCTGCTTCCTTTGCCTTAGCTGCATCTTTGGCCTTGGCAGAGGGCTTTTTCCCTTTATCTTTGCCCTTGCCTTTCTCACCTTCAACCTTATGGCCTTGGTCACCAGCTTGGTTGGATCCCTTTGAAATTGCAGGAAGAGGGAGGGCATCTGGGATGGCCAATGGCTGCTTGGAAGATTCTGGCGCAGGGGCAGGAAGAGAGGAGTTAGCCAGGACCTCACAGATCTCGGGGTGATAGTAAACATTTTCACGTAACCTCCAAACAGAGTTGGCTGGGACTCCTGCAACAGTGAGGGCTTTATCCCATGTCACGTTGCAGTACTCTCTGCACACCTCTGAAAGTTCCTCGACAAGCCTTACTTGAGTTTCCTCCACACCAAGCTGATATGCAGCCTTCTTCTCAGCCTCGGCTGCTTCCCTGGCCAGTTGGGCTTCTTCCTTAGCCTTCTACAACTCGGCCTTAAGATCTATAACCAATTGCTTCTGTGTGGCCAGATCTATCTTAGTCAAGTGCAGTTTTTGGCGTTGATCCTCAGCCAGCCTCTCAGCTGTTTTCAAGCCAGCCTCAGCACTCGAGCGAGCTTGGTCTGCCACTTTAAGTTTTTCGATCAGCTCTATATGCTTTTGCTTAACGGCTCCCAATGATTTCTCAACTTTAGCACGAGTGAGGGCTTCAGCATCGGCCTGTTTACGAGCGTCACGGTACCACTCCTCGACCACAAAAACTTGTTGAGTAATCTGCCTAAGACCACGAAAATAATATGGGTTAGAAGCTAAAATACAATCTAACAACTAAATTCATAAATGGATAAGTTGTTTACCATAGCAAGATCCCTCTTCAGGGACATAAAAAGGTCAGTCTGCGAAAAGCGCCTATAGGCCTCCATGTCCTTACGCAGGAGTAGAGGTTGCTCCAGGGCTTCGGCTATGTATCCAGCTCGACCCCTTTGAAATTCTCGAATCGAGGCATTCCAGAGAATGGGAGCTCCATCCACTTCTAGCCGAGGACTCCATGTGCGTGGAGATACATGCACTTCAACTCTATTATGTTCTTCTTGGCTTTCCACAGATTGGGATCTCCTATCCTGGGCATTAGGATTCACCCTCTACTGCTTCGTCCCCTTCCAAGGACCCACCTCGCCTTCTTCAAGTGTCTTGAGGGGCCTTTTCTTCTTTAGATCTGGATTAGGCTTTAAGTTGAGATCAGTGGGGATCTGTGGAGGAGGAGGGGGAAGATTGGAGGGCACTTGGGACTTAGGAGCTGCCTTCGATGTTGATTCCTTGCCCCTAGAAGCCAAGAGCTCCCTGAGACTCTTATTGCCCTTGTTTAAAGCCATGCTATCTTCCTTTTCGTCGAAGGAGTTATTTGGGCGGGAGATTACCAGAATAGGAGTGCGGACACCGAAATTCCTGTCCGGCTCACCCTCGGCGTCCAAGATGTTGATCAAAGGAGCCCTCGGATTATCTTCTCCTTCAAAATGGAATTTGTCTATCTCCTCCTCTAATGATAGACGAGATGAGGCAATCTCCTCTTCAAGGAATGCTGTTGCTTCAGGAAGATTCTGTGGAAGCGGTTGTGCAGTTGGTGGAAGGTTTTATGGAATTGGCAAAACAACTGAAGGAAGATCCCTTCGAGCCAAAAATCCTGGCTTGGAAACGTCGATCCAAGCTAGCCTTGAACTCCCGGCCCTTATTACTTGGCCTACATCCTGGAAGATGTGGGACAGAGGCCCGTAATCCAAAATTAGGTGAGCAGCTCACAATTGTCCGTCCTTGCTAACAAAAATCTTCGACCTCATAAGATAGTTGAGGGCCTGGACGTTAGTAAAACTGAGTCTCGGAGCAACGTGATTTTTATCTGCAAAAACGTTCGAGAAGAAAATCATGGTCAGATCGCCAGAAAAGAATATCTTTCGCTAAAAGAAAATGAAGTGTCAAGTAAAAAGAGTAAAGTTAAAAAGACTAAATTCCCCTTCCAAAGGAACTGATCCTAAAGGTACCACACCTGGATCTCTTGCCCGAGTTGGACAATGAAGACCGTTATTCCATTCCCCTGAGGCAATTAGGTAGTCATCCTTCATACCCTTATTGGACTTAGGGAGACAGGATATCAGCCTGACGTCCTCGGACTGGGATTTGAGGTAGTAACCCGCACTGGCGAGCTTGTGGCACTCATACATGTGAACCACGTCATGCCATGTGAGCCCTAAGCCCAGCTGCTCGTTCAGGACGTCTACGCAGCCCAAGACCCTAAATAGGTTAAGGGCGCACTAATAGGGGGTCAATCTATGGTTAATCAAATAGTCTCTGGTTATTCTACCCATGGGAAGCGTCATTCCTCCCTCTATAAAAGCAATCATGGGAATGACAACTTGACCCACATCCCTATCAGTCAGTACTCGGTCTGGGGGACAATATTCTAAGACCACCCCTTGTGGGATACGGTACTTAGCCTTAAAACCCTCCATACCAGCTAGGGTGTCTACTAAATGTTTGAACCTACCCATCTAGATAAACTAAGAGGCCGAGGAGAAAGGCCGAGATGAAAAAGGGTAATACAAAGAAATAAAGACTTACGGGAACTTATATGATAATCTCTGAGACTTTCAGAGGTTTTTCGAAAAACTTCTTACGGGAAATAACTATGGAGACTCGAGAGTTTGGTGTGTTTTGTGAAGACTGGGCGTTGAAGTTCTCTGAAGTTCTTGAAGATTTGTGAAAGAAAAAGGGGAAAAGGGGTTCCCTCAAAGCTTTATATAGAAGGAGACGATGGGTGGGCGTATTCCCGCTCAAAATGCTAGAAGAAATGTCAGCCATTGGATTGGCAGTTCACCGTTGGATACGAGGGACATAAAGCTGCTTAGAGTAATTAATGACGCCTCGTAGATTACAAAACGTCAGTAACCATTATGAGGCATGTAAAACCGGATCCTCACACGTGTAAATCAAAAAATCAGTTAATCCTATCTTTTAAAAAATCAAAACCCCACTTTTCTCCTTGGATGGGAGAGAAAAATCAGAGTTTTGAGGGGCTATTGTAGGGACTAGGGCCCAAAATAGTGTATTGGGCCTTGGGCCTTGTCCGAGGACATTGAGAAGTCCGAGGGGGAGCGAGTAGTTGTTAAACGTCACCAGCTAAAGTCTTAAAGATGAGGAATAGGTAGGAAGCAATCTGAGGATGAAACCCTCCTCGGATATGATGAAAGTAGTTCACAATACGTACTCCATCTGTTAGTATAATCCTCCAAGAATTTCTAGAGATGAAGACACGTTTCAGGAACATACGAGAAGAAAGGAAACCTAAAAATATCTAAAAGAAAGCTACCACCACCGCATTAAATGCACTGCAGCTACTTTTCTGGCCGCATTTCTGTGGAGAAGACCTCTGAACAGTACTGTCTGGGCTACCACAACTCATAAGGAACCAGAAAGGGTGTCTGATGGGACAGGTACTCAAGTGAAGGTTCAGATGACCAACAAGTGGAGGGCAAAGATGATTCAAAGGAAGATATATAAGGTAGAAGGGTCTTCATGGAAGGGGGATCGAAAAAAAAAAGGAAAAAGGAGAGAATACAGTAGTAATCCAAATTGATTCTATATTCAGCTGTGATTTATATACTGTTATAGTCTCCTCGGATTGAAGGACAATTGATATCAATATATCGTGTTTGTATTTGATTAACATCGAATTATATACTAGCCGTTGTTCAAATCGTTAGTGTCACGCCCCAAACTCGGTACCCGGATTTGTGACCATGACCGGCATGCTAATATCAAGCCTAAACCTGATATTAATAAGAACCAACTTAATTTTTTGAAAACTTTTACAAAAGCTTTCCTATTTCTTTTCATTTTTTGTTTCTTTACTTAAATGATATAATCTTTCACTTGACATTCAGAGCATCTACATTGAACTCCAAAGAATAACATAATTCACCAATTGTTCAAATTAATAATTTCACATAATACATCTCTTAATACTTTAAGATATTCACTTTCATTAGATCCTAAAATAAACAATGCTACAAATCTAAACATCATATTGCTAATTTAGGATCTATACATATAAAACTAAACCAGCTCCTTCCAAAACTCGACTAAGGCTCCCTCTGCTCCAAAATAAAACCTGCTAACTGAAAGAGTGGAAGGGGTGAGCTACACAGCTCAGTAAAGGTAAGATATATGAGAATTCAATAAGGATGCATGTAAATCAGATCATTTCATTCTATGAATATTCGAACAGGAGAACATCTTTTCATGCATAGTATTTTATACTATTCATAATAATAGCTTATACGCTCTTCATAGAAAATAATTGTTCTCCTTTTTCTTATCAAGTTAATATTACCAAAACCTTTCGGATTAAACTTCTTTCATTTCCTACAAAGTCGCCATATATATATTCTCATTAGAAAATAATTATTTTAACTTAAATCAGATAATCGGCAACTTTGTATTAAACTAGAAACATCTTGACTAATAAGAAAACTTTTCTTTATAAACTTCTTCTCATAAAGTGCTATATCTTTCATGGTCATAAAACTTAACGTTTCATAAAAACAGATATCTGATAACTTTTAAACATAACTTGTACTTTCATCAGAATCTTTATCTTTGTAGCATAACAGAACTTCAGAACTTTTATCTTTAATGAACAACTTTTCTTTTCATCAGAAACTTCTTCTTGCCATGAGAGCTTTTACTTTTCGTAATGCATTTAAACAAAATAATTCTCTCATGATTAATAACATAACATATTGGTTAGTCCATATCTGATAAGTCTGTACTTATTTGGGAGGTTTCTAGCACCATGGTGCTAGGCATCCAGCATTCCCCACAATGCCAGGTATTCCCGAGATCACATCATAATACATAACTTCCAACCATGGGGGTAGGTTGGCTTCCCCCACAAGTTGGCCGTAACCAACAAGGGGCGGGTACAGCAGAGCCAGTCCCACTTAATGGCCAATCATATAACATTTTCCATAGAAAGCTAGTAATTAACCCCTACTAGCAGAGTTCAGATCACCAGAGGACATAACCCGAAAACATTTCATACTTTACATCATACTGAAATTTCTTATTCTCCATAATATTTCATAATAATAGCATTTCCATTCTTTTCTTTAAACATCATGTTCGTGGAATCGATAATAGCATCAATATGCTTAAATCATATACATAAGGTTTCGAAAGCTCACGAACATATCTTTGTCAGAATAATGATTACATGCCATATCTCTAATCAAAAACATTTTAATGCATAATATACTTTAAAATAACCTCATGACTTACCAAATACCCATATAACTTATCCCTTACCTGAAAGCAGAGGAACCGAGAGCTTATAGTTGAAGGAGCTTAGACTTGGATACTGGTAACACCTAAACCAAATATCAAAACTTATTACTATCCATAATTCCTTATCATAAACTTATTACTATCCATAATTCCTTATCATAAACTTATACATTCATCTCAAAACCTATCTCTTAGAATTAAGGAAATCCTAATCCCACCTCAAAGAGGTTCCCACAAACACAAAATGCATTCATCAGACAACATGATGTACTAAATCGTAGAGAAATCAATTCATAAAATTGATATATGATTCTAACATACCAAAGGATGAGCATATTAAATTATAGCTCAAAACATTCACCCTAACTTTGGAATTAAATCCTCAAAGTTAGGCATGTCCTTACTGTTCACTGTTCTATCCCAGCAGCATATGCCCCATTTGTAAAATATAAATGGGCTGTTCACGCACATCCAATTGTCATGAAATTTTACAGAAAATCTCCCCTGTATTTCCAGTATATACCATAAAAATTTCGGAGTCAAAGCATAAACCCATGATTTATTAAAAATCATACAAGACAACATACTCAAATCTGTCCTGACAGAATTTCATGCAACTTGGAAATTAAACCATTATTTTTATATTGATCCAAATTCTGTGAGACCACTTCCATAACAACCATATGTGTCTTAGATTTCATAGGAATTATCCCTAGCATCCAAATTCACTATATACAATTTAATACATAATTTACCATGCATGAACACAGAATCTGTCACAGTGACAGCTTTGCACGTTTTTCTCGTAAATTCACAAACAATTATCAAACAATGGTATTTTCATATGAGGATTTTTATACCTATAATTAACATACTAAAATATGTTGTTAAACATTAAATAAACCATAATATCATCAAACCTTCAAATCACTAAAACAGAATCATAATTCAGCCTATAAAATCAGGATAGAGGTTAAAGAAGTAGAAATAAACAAATGAAGTTTTGATTACTCACCCCCAACAATTTGAAGCTGAAATTTTAGTATTAACCCTTTAATTTCTTCTTTAGAGAGGGATATTTTGTTTTGGTGAGAGAGGGTGGGCTGCCATGTAAGAAGGGGAGAAGAAAGAAACAAAGAACAAGGAAAAGAGTAGGGAAAGAGGGCTGGACTTTCTGTCTGGTGCAGCCAAGAAAATGAGTTGAGGGGAAGACTTTTGGGGCAGCAAAATCAGATAAGAGAAGAGGACTTTTGGGTAGAATACGTGTATGGCTAGGGATAGAGAAATCACACTCACTTTCCAACTTTCTTGCATTCACACTCAAACTTTCCAACAAAATAATTTCTTGCATTCACACTCACACCTTTCTACAAAAATAATATCACTTTGCATATACATACATATATATATATATATATATATCCTTACCTTTATAAAATTATATTCATCACATTAAAAGAGCATATATGTTCTATAATATCTCATGCATCATACATAGTTGAAACACCAATGACTATATATATATATATATATATCTCATAACTTAACCACTTAATATAGTTTTGTACATACTAAGTATATATTTATAATACAAATAGCCATCTCAATTATTTATAATCTTTACAATTCTTATTCAATGACATTATAAAATAATAGGTTTATTAAATACTTTGTAAGTAAGTGGCTTAAAATATTAATAATACTTAACCACTTAAACACATAGTTTAATTATAAAAATTGGGTCGGGGTGTTACAGTTAGGACCTAGTTCTTTGACCCATTCTCTACAAATTTATTGTATTGGGCTCATTGGGCCGAGATTCCACACGTATTGGGCTTGCACTACAAATCGAGACACTACAACAACATATCTACAATTCTTACCCAAAATTAATATATATGTATGGACATTCAGTCTTTTCATAGTATTAGAGTTTAGGCTCTAAAAAAGTTCTCTTCCTTTTTCCAATATCATTCTTTATTAGCATCACCCTTAGAGCATTCACATTGGGTCTTGCAAATGCCATATGTAGGTATGTTTTAGCATCAAAGTCCCAAAAACCCTTTTACCCGGTCTCTTAATTCTAAAAGTTTTTACGATTGTGCTACAGTACCATCATAAATTTATGATGGCACAACATTCTAAAAATTCTAATCCCAAAATATCTCTCTTCATAGTCTCTCATCCCCCCTCTCTCTCTCCATAGTTCATCTCAGACCAAGCCTCTCTTTTCCTCTCTCTCTCTCTCATTCGGTCCTCACTCTCTATCTCACGGTGGTAGTGGTGTTTTTCTAGGTGATTTTTTATGGTGATATCGGTGTGGGCCAAGTGGTTTGCTTGCGAGATCGGCGTAGGTCTGATGATCTGGTAGTTTTGGTGATGGGTTTTGGTCGAGGATATATGTCGTTTTGGCCGTGGGTATGGTGATTTGCTTGCAAGATCAGCGTGGGGCTGATGATCTAGTAGTTTTGGTGATGGGTTTTGGCCATGGGTATGGGTGGTTTTAGTCGTCTGTCTAGTGGTTTCCTTGAGAGATCGGCGTGGGGCTAATGGTCTAGTAGTTTTGGTGATGGGTTTTGGCCGTAGGTATGGGTGGTGATGGGTTTGCATGCTAATCGGTTTTGGTGATGAGTTTTGAATGTGGGTATGGGTATGGGTGGTGATGGGTTTGCATGCTAATCGACTTTGGTGGTGGGTTTTGGCAGTGGGTATGGGTGGTGATGGTTTTGGTCATGTTGTGGGTCAAGTTCGTGGTGGTGGTGGAGGGTTGCCATGGTGGTGGGTATGGGTAATTGATGGTGGTGGTGGAGGGTTACTGTGTTGGCTGTGGTTAGTTGCTTTTAGGAAGAGTTGAATGAGAGGAAGAGGAAGAGAGAGAGAGAGAGAGAAATAGTAAAAATACTAAAAAAGAATAAAAATAATAATATTTAAATAAAATGGCAAGAAAAATAGAGTTTGGGATGTTGAGTGTGTTGAAAAATGGTATGGTATAATTGATAAAGTAGCTTTTGAGGTGGTAAAATAGAATACTTTGAAGATAGCGGATGTGAATGCTCTAGACGATGCCTTATTTCTATTCAACCTTCGCTTTGGCATGTTGGTCAGGCGAACTCTGGGACAAGTAGTAAAACTCTGACATCTTGGGTTTAAGTAGCCATACGTGCATTCACTCCCTTGGGGCCATCAGATTGGGGGAATTTAATTGCCTTTTGAATTACTCGAGATGCACTTGCAGGAAACTCTTTGCCGAGGGCCTGTGCACCCCAGGATTAGTTAGGACAAATTCTTGAACACCTAGTGCCAATCAAAAAAAAAAAAAAAAGATTCAAGTTGTTAGCATGTCGATTTGAGTGAACAACCACTTAAATCGATAGATTGGAGAATGAGTGAAACACACTATGAAGTCATCCAAAACTTATTCGCATATGTGATGTCTGTTGATGGCAATTTTTGCTAAAACTCCTATAAGCCCACATAAACCAGGGCTTGATTCCCTTTGGGCCCACTATCTTTATTTGTAATTTTTATTATTATTTATTAAAAGCTTAAACCCGTGTATTTTTTTAAACGGGGAATTTGAATAAGTGTTGTATAGAGGTTAGAGGGAAAAAACTGGGGCTATTTGGACTTATCCACGGACCCCAAGCACGAGCTTTGCATAATGAGATGGAAACACTTATAAAGCTTAAAGGCCCATTTGTTGGCCATAAACATAAAGAAAAATACTAAATTGATTAGTTGTATTTGCCAGAAAAACACTGCATTTAGTACCAACTAACCAATACCCACAAAGTTAGCAAGTTCTTTCGAGGGGTGGGGGGTGTTTCCTAGCAGTTAACCACAAAAAACTGACTTAGTCAATAGATTACTCAAATTTTTTATAAAAGCACATAATCGTGATATATATATCTATATATATATATATATATAGAGAGAGAGAGAGAGAGAGAGAGGGGGTTCAAGTTACAGCTGATAAGTATCAATAGAGAAAGTGTGGAGTAGTTGCAGCTGATTTCTTTTTTTGGGGGTGGTGGTGTTTTCTTTTGGGGCCAAATGTCAACTAGACAATGGATATGCAAAAGGCAAGATAGCAAGTAAAAGTGCATAGGTTAGTCATTCGTGGTTGATTATTGTGTAATGTGCATATGCAGTAAAGTGTTTAATATTTTATTTGTTAAGTACATTTTTTTTATAAGTACATGTTTTTTAGCTTTCACAAACAAATTGTTCTTAACTTGAAGCAATAATTTGGAAGAGTTTCTTCTTTAAAATTGTTATGTTTGTTGCTAAATCATTTAGCAATGATTTTGTAAAGGCATGAATCTTATTTTTCATCTCTTTTATTGCCCTTGGCAAATTGTTATTGACTTGAATGCAATAATTTGGAAGAGTTTCTTCATTAAAATTGTTATGTTTGTTGCTAAATCCTTTAGCAATGATTTTGTAAACGCGTGAATCTTATTTTTCATCTTTTTTATTGTCCTTGGTGAAACATAATTATGTATTGTGTGATAGAAAAAGCCAAAACCGTCATTGAAATAATTAACTCAAGTGCTGTTTTTCAATCTTTGGAATTATAACATGTTATGACAACTTTTCGAGTATAGTATTCATAAAATGTAGAATTTTCAGTTTTTTAATTGTTTTTTCACAATTATTAATAAAATTATGATAGGTCATGTAAAATTAGAAAGCTTTTATGTACAAACAATACTTTTATAAGAATTTTTTCCGAGCATTGCACAAGTTGGCAACTAGTATCTAAATAAGAACAAAGCTAAAGGTTTCCATTCTTCTAAGAATTCAGCAACCAATTGCTTTGATTTATATGGAAGATGGACAATAGATGCTCTCATAATCTGGAATAAAGCACACACCTAGTGTTAGAAAAATAGATGTGCGCAGCAGAAAATTAAACGGATCTACTTCATTAGAAAATGATAACATGTTCTATGTAAGTTTCAGAATTAGAGAACAAGAATGCGTACCTTGGTGCGGTGAAATTCAAAACCAAAGATCGAAGCACTTAGGAATACTTTTAATCTTCACTCCAATTCCACTAACGCCCAAGAAGTGTGGACTCTCAATTGGTTACAAAGGAAGAATTTGAGAGTGACATACACTCACATACACCATTTCACAATGATGTTTTTCATACATCATTTCTGTACGTTTTTTCCCTTTGTATCTAACCAATTATCTAATTGGGCTGACCTTTTGGGCCTTTCCAATTGGGCTTAAGTGTGTGGCTTGAAGTGAGACCAAAAGGGACCAATAAGACATTAGCTCCAATGGGCCTTGGACTTTTCTGTCAACTTTTGACAAGTCCAAAGTTACCATTAACTATATTTAATACCACTATATAAATATAGTTGCACTCTAGGCCTTATCTATAAATTATATCCCAAGACTTTATTGTACATGCAACCCCTTCATTAAAATATTCGTAGTAATACAAAGTCATGAATATTGACTGCCACTTTGAAGATTACTATATCTTAATCCTTGAGTACCCGGTTTAATCCTTTATGTTATTCATCATATATTTATGAAATCCAATTTCATAAATATATACTTTAGTAACACCTTACTAAAGTGGTTGGGCCCAACACTCTGAATAACCAAACCCATTAAACTTATCTCAAGGGAATATTTTATATCTTCGTTAAGAGATTATGAATTCCATCTTGAGAATATATGTTCCATCAACACTAAATGCAGCTGCCCAACATACTGAGGTTTTGACCGTATCTTATAGATCTCACTCCTGATATATCAAAACAACCTACATCTCATGATCAGGTTCATTATTCTCTCAGGATTTAGAGTTGATGTAAATAGAAGTCGTGAGATTTATTATTCATTTGACAGTCTTTACGAGAATAATAAATCTCACAGCGGTCCAATTCAATATGTCTTAACTCTTAAAACATATCAACATACCAACTAGAAGTCTCCACTTCCATGATCAAGACAAATTATCGTAGTTGATATGTTATAGTCTTCGCAGATGAAATGCCCAATTTCATCACCGACTACGAACTAAAATTCTGAGTTTACAAAGAACTTGTGATTTATATCTTCTGTGACTTTTCACATAAATCACATACTATGCATCTCATGGACTAAGATAATGTCCCATTAGTTCATTTATAGATAGTCTCATATAATTAAACTATTTAATTATTTATGACATGCCAATAAATTGAATTTTAGGGCATAAACCCCAACACCTAGAGCCATGAATGAATCAGATTTCGTCTACCTCACAAAACTACACTCATTATTAACTTCAAGTTTTTGATTATAAGAATACATCAGATCTTGAAGGTGTTTCCATGTGAGTGGAGCACAAATATATATATATATATATATATATATATATATATATATATATATATATCTCCAATTCCTTTTTTATCTTCATAATAACAATAATGATTGTTTTCTATTTATATTCTCTTTTTGTGGATTAGGGACTTTTAGTATTTCGTCACAATGCACCACTAGCCTCCATCCTTATATTGGAGTAAGTAGTAGGTTGAACTCCCTTATATATACCTCTTTTTTTTTTTTTTTATGAAGCCAAAACTGGTTGTCAGTCGATGACCTCGTTAGAGCTTATGACGAGGTAACGTTCCCTGCAAAGATGAGAGAGAAAGACACTGGAATGGCGTTTGCCAATGGTTCTTTGATGATAAAGTCAGTAGAATTCTCAATATCTCTTAGAGAATTAGAATCTAATTTTGAATGTTTGAATTTGTGTACCTTTCTTCTGATGCTAGGTGTCTTATTTATAGCCTTAGTACGGTTGTTGGGAGCCTCATTATGAGTATAACCGCTGATGGACTCTTAGTGGCTCTCTTGGCTGTTCTGGGTAACGTCTGTCTGAACTTAAATGGAGGTTTGACTGGCTCATGATTGGCCTTTCTAACCGTTGGACCTTGTTGGTTACGAAACCATTAATGAGAGCGCCATTAATGCTATATAGTTGTCCTCTCTTGGATGGCCCTGTGGATTGGATGCTCGTCATCTGTATAACGAGTCTGTAGATGTAATTCTCATCCATTGCTTAGACAGGCTTGTAGTTTTAGTACTCGCTAGCTGCCCCCTTATTCCTTCGTCAATCTTTTGGATGATTATAGGAATATTGACGATCTGTATTTCACATGACGAGGAGTTCTATATTTGGATGTCATTCAAGTCACATTAAATGCACCTTAACTTGCACATCTAATTGTGGCCATGTGTCTTTTTTTGATTGGTTGGACGTGCGAAGGAGGTTTCTTAGTTTTCCTGTGTTAACCTCATGTCTTTCCTTACAAAACTTCTCATCTTCTTTTTGCCTTTTTGTCTTCCTCAAGCTTCTGAGTTCTCCCTTTCACTGCATTTTTTTTTGGGTGAGTTCCTCCTAACCTTTCTCTATTCACGGTCGATTATGCCGCCATTTGGTTAGAATCCCCTTCGGTTTCCTTTTTCTTTGCTAGATTAGGCATTTTCATTAAGTCTTCTAGTGGTCATCGTCCCCAGGTAGGGCTGTTTGTGCCTCGAGATTGTGCTCTCCGGCTAGTTTTTCTCGAGCTTTGCCCCTTGATTCGCCATTCTTTGGTACAACATTATTTGGTGAGTGAGATGGTTGAGGAAGGGGTTATAAGTATTGACGTGAGGTTAAGTGAGCTTGATACGGGGTTGTCGGGTTGTTGTCTAGCAATAACCCTGTGGGTGTAGAGGTGGACATGGCGGTGTCTGTCCCTTCTTCTTCTTTTCCATCAAAGCCTTTTTAGGCTTTGATTGAGGAGTGTGTGTTGGAGGAAAATCATATGAGAAGTTTTAGAAAGCGTTTTCAATTTCCTGCTAAGATGAAGATACGTCTCCTTCATCAGGGTGAGAAGGCTTGTGCTTTCGCCCATGGTCATATGTGTTTTTATAAGGTTGACTTCCTTTGTGGTCTCTATTTTCCCATCCATCCATTTATTCATGAGTTATTAGATCACTTCAAAACTGCTCCCGGTCAGCTTGTCCCAAACACTTGGCGGGCTATTGTGAGTGTTATGTCGATTTGGGTGTTTGTCCATGAGGGGAGTATGATAAAGTTAAACAAGTTTTTATACCTTTACCGCTTAAAACCCTCGACCCACTATGAGTATTTTGAATTTCATCCTTGGGATAGGAAATCTAGGGTCGTCCATGGTCTTCCCTTTTCCTTTCATGATACTTTTACATCTATGGGAAATACTAGGAAGCCACTTTTGATCAGGTTTGGGGTGAGGTACCCAAGTTGCTGCGTACATGGGAATTTTCCCACACTTGGTGCTTTTTTTTCCCCTTCTTTTTGTTCTTTTAGTCATCTAGGCACTCGTATCTTCCTTTTTTTAATCCTCTTCTTTTTTGCAGTGAAAGCTCTTCCAAGATTGAAGAGTCGATATCAGGATCGGGTTTGGGCTGCTTTGGAGTTCTTCCTTGGCATTGACGATTTTGATGATCTAGTGGACCCACGATCTTTGTACGATCATTTCCTGGGGCTTGAACCTTCTAATTACGTTCATCGGTCGATTCTTAGGGCTGAGTGGAGTAAGTGTTTGAATTTTGTGCTATTACCTCGTCATCCTTTATATTTGTCAGTAAATTGATGATTTACTCATTTTGTTTTGCAGATATGGCCACACGCTTTAGCCAAGACAAGTATGCTCGAGAAGAAGAATGAGCCTATGTCAAAGATTTCTTTGCCACTTGCCAAAAGGAAAAAGATTGGAAGTAATGTTGGGATCATCATTTCCAGCCCCGTCTACACTCCTTTGATCTCTTCTCTTACTGTGTTGATTGAAGAGTTTCCTTCTCCACCTCAGACTCGTAAAGGAAAAGAGAAAAAGCATGAGAATGTCTGGACAGATCTGGCCACAACACTTGGACGGGCTCACAACATCATATCTGATGAGGAACTTAAGGCCTTGTCTTTAGTCCCTTCGCATGAACTTGTTAGCCGTTGTGGTGCGCCTTTCTATACTTCTTGGCTGGACTGCTTCTTGTTGCGTTTTGGCCCAATAGTTCTAGGGTAGGAGAGTCGGGACTGGCTTGATTGAAACCCACCTCAAGCCAACTTTTGTGCAAGTTAGGACCCCTTTGCTTAGATCTTGGTCACGTGCCCATTGGCAAAGGACGCTGTCACAAAAAGGTTATAGAAGGAGGGCATAATATAATAAAACAGGAATAATATATATATATATATATATATATATATATATATATATATATGCTAACAATGATTAAACCACTTTCCTAGTAAAGAAAACATAGTAATATGAGTAGGCAGAAATAGGTTAGTGACAATAATAAAAGGAAAAGAAGTAGTGTTAATGCTTGATCAACTTAAAGAAAGCAGTGGTTAGTCTGCCGTGTTGAATTCCTTAGGAGATTTAAGTCCAGGAAGGGAACTACTCTTCAATGTAGGCAATCTCACAGGGAAATCCTGCCACGGAAATTACCCATTTTGAAATAGTGGGCCTAAATGGCTTATTCTCAAATCATTTAATCTTGCTAGAGAGTGGGCTGTTAAGAGGGAGAGAAGGGAGTAGCCTACTGGTGCATGCCCCTATTACACTCTTGCTTCCTCACCTCACTTTTCTTTCTTGTTACTATTGTTCATTTGCACAGCTAAGGCCTTTTTATATTGCCTACCATGATGAGTATTACTGTTTTACCCCTCAACTACTTTTAGCTTGGTGTGGGTGTCCTTCTAAGACCACCCACTGGTTTGTCGGCTATCTAGCCATCGCCATTACCCTATGTTGGCCGTGCCACGTTCCATTCCTAGACAAAAGAGTTTTGTTTTCTTGCTCTTCATGGCATTCTCATCAGGATAACGGTTGGGTATTCTCTCTTACTAACTCCTATGGCATGCACCTAATGATTCTAGCTCATCTTTCCCTCTTTTGGATGGTATGTCATCCCAGCAGGATATTTCCCCGAAAAGAGCGTGAGCGGGAATCCTAGAATAAGCTTCCCCCTTCTCCCCACCGCTAGCCCAGACCCTCTCTTACCTCTGACCCATGGCCCACCGCCCCTGTATTGGCTGGGTACAAGTGGGTGGTGCTTGTGCCTTGTGTGTGCTCCACTTTCATGTTAATTCATGGCTTGTCTGCTGTTTATGTGTTTGCCATGGCATGGGGGCTTGTCTGGCCTTTGCTGCACATTTTGTTACTCATTCTTAACCTCTTGTGGCTTGAATGAATCACTCGGTCTTCATTCTTTATACCTCATTTCATTCTTTATACCTCATTTCATTCTTTGGGCTGGGTCTTGTTTGGGTATGGGCCCTCCTTCCTTCAGTTCAACCCCTATCTTTCTTTACTTTTGGTTTGTGGGTCAGCTAGTGTTCTTGCCACGCCATTCCATTGCTTCCGCCATGTTACTACTCGGCTTGTGCTTGTTGGGCCTCTTTTGGGCCTGCCATGCACTTTTCTTTTATTCAATTCACGTTGCCCAATGTTTTCTGCTGGGTTAATCCTTATACCATCTTAGGCTTCCTTGGCCCATTTTATTTCTTTAGGCATCCTTGACCCATTCCATTATTACATTTCCATAGGCTTTTACTACGACTTTTGGGCTTCCCCGGCCTAACTACCATATTCTTTACTTTCGGGGCTTGTTGGCCTTTGTACCAACCCCATTTGCTAATTCCTTTCTTTGGGCTCCTCCAGCCTATTTTTGCTTGCTTTCCACTTCTTATAATTCCCAATGGCTTACTACTTCCTTCTTTGGGCTCCCTTGGGCCCATTTGCTTCCTTTGGGCCTTTTTACTATTTTACAGGCTCGTGGACCATTATTCTTGCCATTCGGGCTTAATGGTTTTCTTCTCAATGTGCTAACTCTTCTTTCTTACTCCCTTCTATATTGTTGGGTTTCTTCTTGTTATTGGGTCTTCTTGCCAAAGTAGGCATCAACATTTAGCCCCCTGAGCATATGAAATGCTCCTGCAGTTCATATGTGAAAAGGTCTATTCTCCTTTTTCTTTTCTTCTTTTTTTTTTCTTCGTAAGTTTTTTCGAACAGTAGGCCCTGCTTCATTTTTTTTCCTTGCCATAAACAGTGTTGTCTCTTCAACTTTCCTAGTTTAGCAGTTATTCTGAGACAAAGCTTCCGTTTCATTAATGCGATGCTTCTTTTGATGGCTGACCCATTACATTCTTTGACGTCATTGTTAATTTCATCAGTACTTAAATTCATTCCTTTCACATCACTTATACAAAACACCTTTTCATTCCTCTTTTTCTTCACCGTGTCTTCTTCCTTAAACACCTTTACCCATCTATTTCAATCAAACATCCCACCATGACACCGGTGAAAGGCGAGGGTTCTTCCCGCCGTAGGGCAAGGACATCGCCGCCGACGATTATGCCACCAAAACCGTTGGCGAGGACACCCCTTTATCCGAATCGGAACATTCCGAGTAGGAAGAAGGGGGTTGTGACCTCGACAGTGAGTGCGCTCCTCTTATTGATTAGTGGTACGATGCCTATGCCCATTTTCGGATGGTGCCCGGTGATTACTTGCCTTCGCTGCCAGGTTACGTGTGGCTTTCCATTTGCCGTCGCGACACGAAGGTATCTTGGGCCCTTTTGGCTTCTTCAATCCCTGATCTTGATATACGCCAAGGCACTTCACTCCCCGTGCCCATTCTCTTTGAATTTGGGTTAGGTACTTCTTTAGGTTGGAAGGAGTAGGCAGATGAAGAGTTGGGTGATACGGGTTTCATGGCGGCGTTACAGCAGGCCAGTGTGTTGAAGGTCATTGTTTCATCGCATTGCCTATCCAACTATAGGGATTTATTCAACCTCCGCCATCTGGTTCGCCGATGGTGCACCACTACCCATACCTTCTTCCTTTCCTACGGTGAGATCACCATGACCGTGGAAGATGTGGCAAATCAATTATTGTTGCCCATTCTTGGCGACGTGGACCCAAGTGCTATAGAACTTTCTCCTGAAGAGGAGGTCGTGGAGGCCGAATTGAAGAAAAGGATGAGTGGCAACACGAAGTTTTCACATTGGGTTAGGGCTTTCTCCAAGGCTTCAAACGCAATCTATCGTGTGGCCTTCGTTGCATTCTAGTTTTGTAAGTTCATCTTTGGTTCTCACCCTCATTATGCTGTAAAACCTTTATATTTCTGATTGGCCATAAAGGTTTCTGCCGGGTTGAGTCTGCCATTGGTCCCTATGTTCCTTGGTCATCTATATATACAACTAGATATCTTGCAGAGTGATGACAAGCAGGCGAGTTCCTGCCACATAATCACCACTTTCGCCCATAGTACCATTTTGCAGCATTTGCTGTGGGGGCATTGTGCTAGGCACTTGGCAAAGTGCAAGTCCGTCCGCTTTGCTAAGGAGAAGTATCTTTCGTGTCCGAAGATTATTACTAATTTTTGTAATCACTTCGTATTTGACTTTCCGTTGGCTTACCGCTGGGTTGGGTTGAAGCCATTTAGGCATCCTGTCGTGGAGTTCTTTGATAAAGGAGTTGGTTTTTGTTGGAGAGCATACAGGAATCTGGGCATCGGTTACATATGTGCTGATTCAGTCATGGACCCTTTTACTGATACTACTGGGACCACCACCTTATTGACTGCCTTTGATGAGAGGGGGATTACATACTTGGCAACCACTAATGCAAGGTGGTTGCTCTATCTTGCTAACAAAGGCATTCGGTTTGTGCACTATTCTGCCAACAGAGTGAGGAGATAGTTTGGGCTGGATCAAGACATACCTGATGATTTCTTTGCCATCCTAAAGTCTACTACTTCTGTCCGACCCTTCCTACGGCCTAGTGCTTTTGAGTTTTGGAGTAGACGTTTCATGGCAGTCACTATTCCGAGTTCTCAGAGAGAGGGTCTTTGCATAGCTACGATGCATGGGTATTGGCAGGCTGTGATGACTTCATTTAGGCAGGAATTATTGGGCAGTCGTGGGTTTTCTCTCATTCTTCCTATTGGTTTCCATGCTATCATTTCTGCCAACCCTTGGTTACTTCTTCCTACCAAATTTGTTATGGCGTATGTTAGGAAGCAGAGTCGGTTTGCTATATTTGAATGGTAGGCAATGGAAAAGGGATGGTACTTGTATGCTGGTGAGTAACCCATAGGTTGGGAGAAGAAGGTGAAGGTTGTGAACCTTCCTGCACTTGCGAAGAAAGGCTCCGTGTCTCAGTCTGCCAAGCCTAAGTCTGCCAAGAGAGGTGATGACTTTTCCGAGACTTGTTCCGATATTGTTCCCTATGAGGGTAGCTTTCCTCCCATAGGTAATATAGTCTTTGAGGGTTCTCCTCCCCTTTCTGCTCGTACTCGTTCCAATAGGCACCCTACTGCAAGCAAGCCCAAGCCTGCTGCCCCATGGCCATCCACAGATGCTCCTCCTTCTAGCAGGACCTGAGGCAGCAAGAGGAAGACATCTCCACCACCTTCGTCTGCCACCACTAAGAGGAGAGTATGTTATCTCTAACCTTACTTCTTCTTCATTTTTTTCTTATTCATGAGGCCTTCCTATGGCCAACCCTACATGCATACTTATTTATTTCCCCTCTTTTTGTTCCTTCTCTTTTATTATTATTATTACCTCTTGGCAGTCTAAGTGTAAGGAGGATACTTTTGCCACCCACTCCATCTTACTTGATGAGCTCGAGTTGGAGGCATATCCCTTCCTTTTGCATGCATTCCAGTTGTCACATGTCACCATGTGCTTTTTTTTTTTTGTTTTTTTTTCCTTTTCCTTTTTGTGTGTGTATATATATATATATATATCACCCCTCATTCTTCCTTTCTCTCTTCTTTTTCTTTTGTTTTTAGGCCGACCCCGAGCCCCTTTCTGTTTATTACCCTACAAGTAAGGAGGTCTCTGCTGCCATAGGTACACCCATAGAGGGTTTCTTTGATGGGATAGATATTATGGCTGAGGCCATGGCCTCTACTCCTGCTGCTGCACAGGGAGCTCTTGCCAAGGCTCCGATTCCTTCACCCAGGCTTAGTCCTGTTGAGGAGAGTGCCCAGACCGAGAGGGTTGGTGAGTTCACTCTTATTCCTATCGAGACTCCTACTTCTCAGAAAGGAGTCACTCTTGGGGATGCATCTCAGACTAGGAGCACCTCTCTTACCACTCCTCTTGTCATCTCTGCTAGTGATCCCTTCACTACCTTCTCTCAGGCCATAAAGGATGGCTCTTCCTTGGTGGTTACTCCCTCCTCTATTCCCAGCTCTGCCACCCGTGGGCCTAATGTGGATTTATCTTCTGATGAGGGATCCGAGGAGGTTCTCGAGGATTCTGAGGATGAGCCCATCACAAAGAAGAGGGTCTCTGATTCTAACGAGGATGATGGTGGTGAGCATGAGACTGAGGCCATGGGTATATGTCTCTTGCCCTTGTTAGACCTTCTCTTCTCTCTCATCATTTTTTTTACATAAATTCCTTATGCAATCCTTTGATTATCCTATATGTTCATCTCCTTAGCCGCAGATATTCCTGAGGAGCCCAAGATTGTAGTAGACACTGTGATGCCTACAGCCCCCACTTCTATGAGTCTTGGTACTTTCTTTCTCCCATATCTTCCTTAGTCTTTATTACAAATTCATTCCTTCATTTTTGTCTGTCCCTCACACTATATTTCATGTTCCTTCCCAGGTTCAATTCCTGTTGAGGTGCCTCCGTCTTCTCGGTTTGAGGTTGGCAGCAGTTCTACCACAGTTCTTGATCCAGTGAGTGAGGCTGCTGCTTTCTTCATCCAGTTTGACTTGCCTGAGACCAATGACCTTAATCCTATGGATTTTTGGGGTGCTGGGTCCCCTTATGTTGATTTCCATGGCTTCTGGGTCCCTAAGGAGTGCGTTTCCCGTTTGGAAGTAGTATACACTAGCTGTGGGGATTTCATGCAAGGCTTTCCTTTTGGCCGATCCACGAGGGAGCACTTCCTCAAGCTGTTAGGGAGCGTGATGAACGATATTGAACATAACTTCATTGACACCATGTTTGCTGAGAGGATTCTGTAATGGAGGGCCACAGTTCAGGAGTTGATCAGGGTTGGCTTTGCAGTGGAGTTATTGCTGGATCACTTGCGAGAGATTGCTTGAGCCTTCTTTACGAAGACGATTCAGCCTGCTGTGGATGCCATAGATGCTCGTATTGAGGCTTTGAAGAAGGAGGTGGCAGACGTGGAGGCACGTCGCGAGCGTCTCCTTTCTGGTGTTGCTGGCCCTAGCTGCTTTAGAGATTAGACCCTTATCTCAGGCCTTTGATGAGATTCGTTACATCGTGTAGTTTCCTATTTACTTTCCCCATGTCTATTTTTTTTCCCTTTTCATTCTACCCAGTACATTTCCTTATTTTCTCTAGCACTTATTTGATAAGTCTGACATGACTTATATATTTTGGGTTTGTAATCTATTATGATACATTTGCTACTACATTTGTTATGGTTATTACTATGATTATGCTACAATATGTTTTTGCTAATACTCCATGGTTTTCATTACTTTTTACAAGTGAAAACATACTACAATACTTTCTTGTGACATCATCCTTTGTAAGGGTGATCACTTAGAGGAAAAAAAAAACACTAAACAGGAAAAAGGAACAACTACACGATGTTTCTTAGGCATAATATCGCTTTAAACATTTGCCATTAATGGGGTTCATTAGATCTTTTCCATCCATTTGGGCCAAGCGATAATACCCACTTGTATGAGCTTCCCTTATCACAAAGGGTCTTTCCCATTTTGGGGAAAATTTAGATGGTCTAGCCATACCTTGCCTGACGTGATTCACTGTTTTCAATCCGAGTTGTCCTTCTACAAACACCCTTTCCTTAGTCGTCCTGCCATAAGCTTCAGTCATTCTTTGCCTGTATCTGCGGCTGCGCTCTTGGGCTTCTTCCCTTTTTTCATCTAGTCCCTCTAGGTCTTCACATCTTTCTACTGCGAATACTTCCTTTTCCTTTTCTTTCTTTCGTGCCTACATGACCCTTAAGGAGGGTGTCATCACTTCCATTCCGAAGACTAAGAAGAATGGGGAAAACCCCGTGGCAGACTTGGGTGAGCTTCAGTAGGCCCAAAGGGCGTCTAGCAGATGCATTGCCCATCCCCCAGTATATTCTTAATTCATCTTGCTAATGATCTTGATGAGAGTCTTGTTTGTTGCCTTTGCCTGCCCGTTCCCTTAGGGGTAATAGGGTGATGATCGGTGGTGTTCGATTTGATAAAATTCTAGCATCCTTCTCACCTCACTGTTGACAAATGGTGTGCCATTGTCACTAATGATCCTATGAGGTACTCCAAATCTAATAATTATGTCCTCTTTGATGAAATTTTCCATAGCTCCTCCTTTGGCCTTACGGAGTGGTATGGCCTCCGCCCATTTCATAAAGTACACCATAGCCATAAGGATCCATATGTACTCACGCGAGGATAGATTGACTGGGCCCACTAAGTTGAGCCCCTAAGTGTGAAAGGGCCATAGGGTGACCATGCAGTGTAAGCTCTAAGTGTGAATTAGGTTGGCTTGTACTTGGTAGCTATGGCACTTCTTCATGAATTTTGATGTGTCTTTCTTCATGGTGGACCAATAATAGCCCATCTGTAGTAGGCACCGGTATAGCTTTTTCTTCCCTTGATGCTCCCTGCATTCCCTTGCGTGTACCTCCTTTATCATCTCTCTTGCCTCTTCAGGACCCAAGCATCGTAGTGGGTCCCCATCATACCCTTTCTTAAAAAGGATTCACTCATGCAAAAAGTAGCGTGCTACTAGCCTTTTTAGCTTATACTTTTCACTATACTTCTGTGGCAGGATACCTTCTGTCAGTTATTGCATAAACGGACTCCTCCAATCTTCGCTGGTGAAAACAACGTAGCTCTCCTCCTTGTCTGCTGCAAGATGGCAACCTTCGCATTAGGTTTGGACTAGGTCTGCATCCTTACCCATGCTTGGCCAATAAAATCCTGCTTTCTAGAGTCTGCGGTAAAGGCTGACTTCTCCGCAGAATCTGCAGGTTCCGCTATGCACTTCCTTCAATTTTTTGTAGGCTTTCTCCCGCCCCATACATCTTGATAGAATTCCTCCCAGCATCCTACGGTACAATTCCCCCTTCACCAGGGTATAGTTCTTCAGCGCCTTCAAATCTACCATATCTTCTTCTTTCATTAAGGCTTCATTTATGGGAGCCCTCCAATCCTCCTCACACCTTTCTTCTTGGAACCTTTCCTTTAGTATTTCGACAATAGACTCCCTTCGCTTGCTGACTTCAACCCTGGTGTTGTTTCCTTCAAATGCTATTTGTGATCCCAATGTGGTTAACGCATCTGCATACCGATTTTCGCTTCTCTGAGTGTGCTCTATTTCGAATGTTGAGAATCTTTCCTCCATCTTCTAGGCCATCGTCATGTATAGAGCCAAACTGGGTTCCTTTAAAGAAAAACTTCCTTTGGTCTGGTAGACCACTAAATTGGAGTCATCTATCTCCTTCAAATGCTTGACCCCCATTTCGAGAGCTGTAGCCAACCCAGTGAGATAGCATCGTATTCTGCGGTATTATTCGAATAAGGGAACTCTAATTTGAATGAGAGAGCCACGGTTTCCTCTTGTCCATGGTAGAGGACTATTCCTACGCCTCTTGAGTAGGCTGTGGATGAACCATCAAACTTCAACACCCACTGTTCTTCACTTACTTCTACTATGGCTACTTCCCCCAAGACTTCGTCATCTAGTGAGAATTCCTCTTCCCTTGGAAATTGCGCTAATAAGTTTGTTATAGCCTGACTTTTTAATGCCTTAGGCATTCCCACCTTCAGATCATATTGTGACAGTTGTAACAACCCCTGGGATATCCTTCCAGAAAGAATTGGCTATTGGAGCAAAGCTTTGATTGCATGGGACTTCGTCATCAGCCATATCTCATAGGCTTGAAAGTAGTGGCGCAATCTTTGTGATGTGTATACTATTGCCAGGCATGCTTTCTTGGCTCTGGGGTAGCGAGTCTTCACATCCTTTATGTTGGAAAATCACATATTTGTTTATGCAGCGGAAAATTAACGGATCTACTTTATTCGCAATTGATAACATGCATTATGTAAGTTTTAGAATATAGAACAAGAGAGTGTACCTTGGTACAGTGAATTTCAAAACCAAAGATCAGAAGTTTTTGAGAACACTTTCAATCTTCACTCCAATTCCACTAACGCCCATGATGTGTGGTCTCTCAATCAGTTATATGTGTATGTTCTATAAAGAGAATGAGAGAGTGTCTAACACTCACATACATACCATTTCATAAACTTGTTGTGTATTACAAAATTCTGTATGTTTCTCTCCTAATAACTGATTATCTAATTGGGCTAGCCTTTTGGGCCTTTCCAATTGGGCTCTAGTATGTGGCTTGGAGTGGGACCAAAAGGGAACAAATAAGACACTAGCTTCAATGGGCCTTGGGCTTTTCTGTCAACTCTTGACAAGTCCAGAGTTACCATTAATTATATTTAATACCATTATATAAATATAATTGTACTCTAGGCCTTATTAATAAATTATAGGGTAAATTCCACAAACCACCCCTGAGGTTTGAGATAATACCAACTAAGTCCAACAGATTTGAAAACTTACCAATTTCATCCTAAAAAGACAATTTTGTCCCTGAACTTTAAAAAAAAAAAAACGCCTTGACTTTTTTTTATTTTCCCTTCTTCCTCTGTCATCCCCCTTTCTCCTCTGAGTTCTTCATCTTCAAACCCAAAACCCATCACCAAGCCACCATGGCCAGACCCACTGTCACTGGCCCCACCACAAGCCACCACCATCATAGGCCACGGCAAACCACCTGACCAAGCCGTATGCCCGTATTCTCTCCGTCTTCTCCATGGGTCATGGCTCCATCGCGGGTCGTGGGTGCATCAAGTCCGGCGTGGATCATGGCAAGTCCGGTGTGGTCGTGGGTTGTGGCTCTCTCAAGTCCAATGTGGTCGTGGGTTGTGGGTCTCTCAAGTCCAGCGTGGGTCATGATGGGTTGATTTATGGTTCATGGGTTTTGATTTTAGGTGGGTTCCAATGGGTTTTGGGTTGGAATTTTCTGGTTTTGATTTATTGATGGATTTTGGGATGGGTCTTGCCTTTTGGATTCAGATTTTGTGGGTTTCAGTTGTGTGAATTTTGCTTTGATTTTTTTGTGGGTTTTTGTGCATCTGTAGGTTCATGGTGGTGGTGGTAGGATGTTACCGTGGTGGTGGGGTGGGTTGTTGCCGTGGTGGTTAGGTGGGTGGTGTGTTTGGCGAGGTGGTGGCTGAATGGCAATGGTGACTTTGGGATATGTTTTGAGATGGAGAACTCAGGGGAGACGGGGAGAGGAAAGAGACAGAAGACAGAGGATGAAGTGAAAAAAAAAAAAAAAAAAGTAACGGTGTTTTTTTTTTTTCTTTTTAAGTTCAGGGACAAAATTGTCTTTTTGGACGAAATTGGTAGGTTTTAAAATGTTTTGGACTTAGTTGGATATTATCACAAACCTCAGGGGTGGTTTGTGGAATTTACCCTAAATTATATCCCAAGACTTTATTGTACATGCAACCCCTTCATAAAATATTCATAGTAATACAAAGTTATGAAAGTAGACTGCCACTTTGTAAATTACTACATCTTAATCCTTGAGTACCCAGTTTAATCCTTTAAGTTATTCATCATATATTTATGAAATCCAATTTCATAAATATATACTTTAGTAACTATTTACTAAAGTAGTTAGGCCTAATATTCTGAATAACAAACTCATTAAACTTATCTCAAGGGAATATTTTGTAGCTCCGTTAAGAGACTATGAATTCCATCTTAAGAATATATGTTCCATCAACACTAAATGTGACTGCCCAACATACTGAGGTTTTGACCGTTACTTTAGATCTCACTCCTGATATATCAAAGCAACCTACACTTCATGATTAGGTCCATTATTCTCTCAGGATTAAGAGTTCATGTAAATATAAGTCGTGAGATTTATTATTCAATTGACAGTCATTAGGAGAATAATAAATCTCACAACGGTCCAGTTCAATATGTCTTCACTCTTAAAACATATCAACATATCAACTAGAAGTCACCACTTCCATGATCAAGACAAATCATCTTAGTTGACATGTTATAGTCTTCACAGATGAAATGTCCAATTTCATCACCGACTACGAACTAAAATTCTGAGTTTACAAAGAACTTGTGATTTATATCTTTTGTGACTTTTCACATAAATCACATACTATGCATCTCATGGACTATATGATAATGTCAGAATATTCATGTTACCATTATTTTAGATAATAATAAAACAACTTTATTAATTACAATATTAAGTCATACATCATGTCATACATAATGTCATACATAATATCATACATAGCATCATACAATAGGATTTAAGGGCACTAATCCCAACAATTTAAAGCGCGACTCACGTAATAAACTGGCTGCTTGATACCACTTTCGTCTTCTTGGGCGATCAAAGCACCTATGGCATAGGGGCTGGAAGCTAGGTAAAGCATCAGTGGCCTCTTGCGGATTGGGGCTTGCACTATAGGGAGGTTCGTCATAATTTGCTGCAGCCTTTGAAAGGCTGTCTGCTGTGCCTTTCCCCACTAGAAGTTTTTTCCCTTCTTGAGTAATTTGGTAAAATCTGAAGTGATTAACGCCAAGCCGGGATGAACCTTCAGATGTAAGAGACTTTCCCCAAAAAACTCTTCAATTCCTTCACCGTGCAGGCGGTTTCATAATTGCTATGGCTATAGCTTTAGTTGGGTCCACATTTATTCCCCTGCTATGGACCAAGAATCCCAAGAATTTTCTAGAAGACACTCCAAAAGCACACTTGAGGAGATTCATTCTTAACTTGAAAACTCTACATCTTTCGAACACCTTTCTCAACACTTTCACATAGTCTTCCCATTTCTTTGACTTCACAACTATGTCATCCATATAATCTTCTAGTTCGCGATGCATCATGTCATGGAATATGGCTGTCATTGTGCGTTGGTAGGTTGTGCCTGCATTTTTTAACTCGAAAGGCATCATAATGTAGTAGAAATTGCCTATGAGTGTTCTAAATGAAGTTTTCTCCGCATCCCTTGGTGCCATTCGAATCTGGTTGTATCCGCTGAATCCGTCCATAAAGGAGAACATGGCATTTCCTGCTGTAGAGTTTATTAGCAGGTCCATGTTTGGTAGCGGGAATTCATCCTTTGGGCAGACTCGGTTGAGATTTCTGAAATCTACATAGCACCTTATCTGCCCATTCTTCTTCTTTACTAGCACGATATTGGACAACCATCGCGGGTGCTAGATGGGCTTAATGAAACCGGCTGCCAATAGCTTTTGCACTTCTTTTACAATCTGCTATTCTATTTTGGTATGAAACACTCAAGTAGGCTGTGCTACCGGCTTACCTTAGAGATCTACATTGAGCATGTGCACTACTAATCCTGGGTCTAGCCCAATCATCTCGTTGTAGTCCCAAGCAAAGACATCTTTGAACTCTTTCAACAACAGTATCAGTTCTGACTTTTCTTCCTTTGTCAGCTTCAAACTTATCGAAATGGGTCTTGGCCTCTGTGGGTCAGTGCCCAAATCGGCTTCTTCCAACTTCTCTTCTGTTACTATCTATGTATCCTTTTCTGCTGCGATTCCTTCCATTTCTTCCGCATTCCTTTTTTCTTTCGAATTTTCCTTAGCTACATAGCACACCAAACTTTTATGCTGTGGCTCTTGCTTGGGACCCGCTTACAGATCGCAAGTGGGCCCCGCTACCTTCATAATTTGTAGATTATTTTGCCATGAAGGGTCCGAACCCTGACACATCACAGTGCATCAGTTTCCTCCAAAGCAGGCGCTTCTTTCCTCTTCTTTCTTTGTGCTAGTAGCCCCCTTAAATTGGGATCTAGGTCATCTTGAATATCCTCCCATCTAGGGACAAAGGTGCCCTGTGGTTTGGACACTAAGCTTTCACCGAATGGTGCCTATTCATTATAGAACATGGTTTCTACCAGAATGGCCCTTTCTTGTTCTAGAAGCGTTGCAACTTCGGCCATGGTAATGAAACGCTGCTTTGCATTCTACAGACCTCCCCCCACTAGGGTCTCTTCCTTGTTTGCCGCATGCTCTAGGTCATGCTAGGTTCCTTTTTCTTTTGTCTTGTCTACCTTCATTTGGCGAACTTCTTCCATTATTTATTGCTAGGAATGCTACATAGACTGTAGCACCTCGATAAAAAAGTTGGCACTATTAGTGGGAACCCTTTGTTGTTGTTGAGGTTCAGCCCTTACTCCATTAACACCTTCCGCCTAGTTAGGCAGGTGTTGGTGGGGCATTGCTGGCCTTGATTAGGCCTGTGAGGGTACTGCACTCATGTTTCACGTCATCTTTGATCTTGGGGGCATAACTCATGAGGGCTTTATATACCTTCCCTACCTTTTTCCCAACACCCCAACGGAGTCGCCAATTTAAATGTGGTGGGCCTTTGTATACTTTTTGGCTAGATTGCTTCTTGTCACATTTTGGCCCAATAGTTTTGGGGTAGGAGAGTCAGGACTGGCTTGATTGAAACTCACCTCAAGCCAGCTTGTGCGCAAGTTAGGACCCTTTTACTTAGATCTTGGTCACACGCCCATTGGCAGAGGACGCTATCACAAAAAGGTTATAGCAGGAGGGCATAATATAATAAAACAAGAATAATATATATATATATATATATATATATATATATATATATACATATATGTTGACAATGATTAAACCACTATCCTAGTAAAGAAAACATAGTAATATGAGTACGGCAGAAATAGGTTAGTGACAATAATAAAAGGAAAAGAAGTAATGTTAATGCTTGATCAACTAAAAGAAAGGAGTGGTTGGTCTGCCGTGCTGAATTATTTAGGAGATTTAAGTCCAGGAAGGGAACCACTCTTCAATGTGGGAAATCTCATAGGGAAATCCTACCACGAAAATTACCCATTTTGAAAGAGTGGGCCTAAATGGCTTATTCCCAAATCCATTTAATCTTGCTAGAGAGTGGGCTATTGAGAGGGAGAAAAGAGAGTAGCTTACTGGTTCATGTCCCCATTACACTCTTGCTTCCTCACCTCACTTTTTAGCCTCTACGTTTTTCTACACTCTCCATTTTCTTTCTTATTCCTATGTTCCCTTTTTTCTCCCTTATGTTTTTTTGTTTATTTCTTGCTATTCTTCTCACTTGTTTTTCTTTGTTCTCTACTTGCCTCTTGTTGCTCTTTTTTCCCTCTTGTTACTATTGTTCACTATGCACAGCTAAGGCCTTTTTATACTGCCTGCCGTGATGAGTTTTACTGTTTTACCCCTCAACTATTTTTGACTTGGTGTGGGTGTCCTTCCAAGACCACCCACTGGTCTATCGGCTATCCAACCATCACCATTACCCTATGCTGGCCATGCCACGTTCCATTCCCAAACAAAAGAGTTTTGTTTTCTTGCTCTCCGTGGCATTCTCATCCGGATAAGAGTTGGGTATTCTTTTTTACTAACTCCTATGGCATACACCTAGTGATTCCAGCTCATCTTTCCCTCTTTTGGGTGGTATGTCATCCTAGCAAGATATTTTTCCCAAAAGAGCTTAAGTGGGAACCCTAGAATTAGCTTCCCCCTTCTCCCTACTACTAGACCATATCCTTTCTTACCTCTAACCTATGGCCCACCGCCCTTTTATTGGCTGGGTACAAGTGGGTGGTGCCTGAGCCTTGTGCGTGCTCCACTTTCATGTGAATCCATGGCCTGTCTGCTGTTCACGCGTTTGCCATGGCCTGAAGGCTTGTCTGGCCTTTGTTGCACATTTTGTTGCTCATTCTTAACCTCTTGTGACGTGAATGAATCACTCAGTCTTCATTCTTTATACCTCATTTCATTCTTTGAGCTGGGTCTTGTTTGGGTATTGGCCCTCCATCCTTTAGTTTGGCCCCTATCTTTCTTTACTTCTGGTTTATGGGTTAGCCAGTGTTCCTGCCACCCCATTCCATTGCTTCTGCCATGTTACTACTCGGCTTGTGCTTGTTGGGCCTCTTTGGGCCTGCCATGCACTCTTCTTTTATTCAATTCACGTTGCTTAGTGTTTTCTGCGGGGTTAATCTTTATACCATCTTGGGCTTCCTTGGCCCATTTCATTCTTACATTTGCATGGGCTTTTCTACGTCTTTTTGGCTTCCCCAGGCCAACTACTGTATTCTTTACTCTCGGGGCTTGTTGGCCTTTATACCAATCCTATTTGCTAATTCTTTTTTTTGGGTTCCTCTGGCCCAGTTTTGCTTGCTTTCCACTGCTTATAATTCCCATGAGCTTACTATTTCCTTCTTTGGGCTCCCTTGGCCCCGTTTGCTTCCTTTGAGCCTTTTTACTATTTTACAAGCCTGTTGACCATTATTCCTGCCATTCGGGCTTAATGGTTTTCTTCTCACTGTGCTAACTCTTCTTTCTTACTCCCTTCTATATTGTTGGGCTTCTTCTTGTTATTAGGTCTTCTTGCCAAAGTAGGCATCAACAACCTTCACATCCACAAACTCGTGTAGGTGAGGTCTTTTTTCGACAATTGTCTTCTCCTTTTATACATACGTGCTTGTTTGCCTTAGATGTGCTTGTTTTCTACAAGTTCTTAGGGAATCCTTGCACATGACCACTGATTATCTGACAATGGAGGAAAAGGTTGTGATAGCTAGCTCAAGGGCTGAAGTAGCTGAGACCGAGAGTTTTAGGCTACGGAAAGACCTGATTAAGGTGATGGACCAGGCAAATGAGGCCAAGGCCAAACTGAAGGAAGTCTCTAATCAGTTAAGGACAGAGTAAATGCTCGTCATTCAGAAGGACAAGGAAATCCAGTCGATGAAGCTGAAGGTTTCTAATGAACGTGAGAAGGCAGTGGTTGAATTCCATGTGTCAGGAGCTTTTAGTGTCATTACCTTCGACAAGTTCTTTAAAGGCTTTGAGCTTCTACAGAGGTGGACAATGAAGCACCATTTTGGGGCCGTTGATTATTCTAATCTTGACTTTGAAGATTAATAAGGAGATGATAGCTGATGAGGAAGCAGAACGAGCCTGAGCTAATGAACAATCTGGTGTGGAAGGAGAAGATGAAGGAGAAGGTCCTAAGGAAGTCCCAGTTAATCCCCTTGTTGATCCTGCCATTGATCCCGCTGCTAGCCCTGTTGTTGATTTTGTTATTGATCCTGCCATTTAAACTTTGCTTTTATTTTGGTTTGCCCTTATTTTTTAGGCTGGTTCTCGTCCATGTTTTGACGAGTTTGTTTAAAACAATCTTTCTTTTATTTCCATTCTTGTGAACAATTTGGAGCTTTACATGCTTTTGATAACTAGGATGAACTTTGGGTTTTGTTCATATTGTTGTTGTTGCATGCTTTTTAATGACTTTTCTTGTCGAAGTAGTTATGCTTGTTGGTTTTTATACTTGTGAATTTAATCATATGACTCAACCTTGTTTTGAGGCTTAGGTCGTCAATATGATTTTATTCCTTGTTTTTAATCCTGCAAGTTCGACCATATGACATATTTCTTGCTTTGAAAATTTCCGTCGTCAATATGATTTTACTCATTAACCTTGAGGATTTGATTTCATGATTTTACTCTCGTGATGAGAATTTGACCGTTAATGTGAGTTAATCTGTTGGTTTTTAACTTTTAGTCATATGACTTACTCTCATTTTGAGAATTTTGTTGTCATGATGACTATACTTGTTGGTTTTTAACCGTGTGAATTTGATCATATGACTTTTTCCCGCTTTGGGCATTTGATCATCATCATGACTATACTCGTTGGTTTTTAGCCTTATGAATTTAATCATATGACTAACTCTCACTTTGAAAATTTGATCGTCATTGTGATTGTACTCGTCGGTTTTTAACCTTATAAATTCAATCCTATGACTTACTCTCGCTTTGAGAATTTGATCATCATTGTGATTGTACTAATTTGAATTTAACCTTATGTGATGACTTTTATCCTTTATTAAGGATTTTTATCATCTACATTGTTTTACACCTTTGGATTTTGATGAATCTTTTTGTTTAAAACTTGACCTTGGTGAAATTGACACAATGTTTTTGTGGATCTTCCAAGAAAATACGTTTATTCACTTGAGGGAACTTATCCCTTTATTCTTTCATGCTTACAAAATAGTTTGGCATAGGAAAATTGAAAACATCACTTAACTAACAATTATACCTTTTGAGGTGTTCTACATTCCATGGACGAGATAACCGTTTACCATCGAGTGATTCAAGGTAATAAGTTCCTCTTTTGGAATACTTGACGATCTTGTACAAGCCTTCCCATGTTGGATTTAGTTTTCCTTGCGTTGGGTCTTTCGTGACTTTCGTTACTCTGTGCAGCACTAAGTCTCTAAGATCGAACCGTCTAAGCTTGACCCTTTGGTCATGATACTTCATCATCTTTTACTTGTACTTCATCATCCTCCTTAGGGCATCTTCTCTAACCTTGTCCTGACAGTTATGGTCTAGCCTATGACTCTTGTTGTTGGTCTTCTCGTCAAAATGTTCTTTTCTAAGGTTGGATAGACTAACTTCCACTAGGATGATTGCATCTATGCCGAAAGCTAGTTTGAATGGGATTTCTTTTGTAGGAGTTCTTGCTGTTGTCCGTTATGCCCACAACACACCAGGGAGTTCTTTTGGCCATGCCCCCTCAAGTCAGACTTTGATGATCTTCAGTAAGGTTTGATTTGTTACCTATGTTTGTCCATTGGCCTAAGGGTGTCTAAGGGAGGAGAAGTGGTTCTTGATTCCCAGCTCGCAGTAGAAATCTTTAAATTTGGAGTTATCAAATTGCAGTTCGTTATCCGAGATGATGATCCTCAAAATTTTGAACTTGCAAATGGTGTTTTTCCAAACGAAGTCCTTGATTTTTGCCTTCGTGATCCTGGCAAAGGGTTCTGCCTCCTACTTGGTAAAGTAATCAATTACAACAAGTAAGAATCGAGTCTGTTTTTTACCTTGTGGAAGTGGTCCGACGATGTCTATTCCCTATGTTGTAAATGGACGTGACAAGGCAATACTCATCATATTCTTTGTAGGAATTCTCTAAATATTTCCAAAGCATTGGCATTTGTCACAATTCTGGACCAGGGAGTATGCATTTTTCTACATTGTTGGCTAGAAATACCCGACTCTTACGACCTTATTTACCAACGACCTTGGATTTAAGTGGTTTTCGCATATTCCTTCGTAAATTTCTCTGAGTGTATAGTCTGCTTCTTGTGGGTTTAAGCACTTGAGGTATGGCAGTGTATATCTTCGTTTGTATAATTGACCATTGAAAATGGTGAATCTCACTGAACAGACCCTGATTCTTCTAGCTTTGTTAGGATCTTCTAGTAACTTCCCCTCTTGAATGTATGAAAGGATTGGAGTCATCCAAGTACCTTTGGATTCTATTTGCAAAGCTTGAATTTTTTGATACTAGGCTTCGTCTGTACTTCAATCATTAATCCTTCATCCTGACTCTGCTGTTCTGATGAGGCTATTCGAGCAACCTCATCTGCTTCCAAATTCTCCTCCTTTGGCACTTGGACAAATTTGATTTCATCAAAATGATTGGCCATCTGGATGGCTAACCTTTGGTATTTCTGCATCCGTTCCTCTTTTGCTTCATACTCATGGTTCATTTGTCCGATGATAAGCTTGGAGTCACTTTTAATCACTAAGCTTTTGACGGGTAGGGCTTTGGCTAGTCTTAAGCTAGTGAGTATTGCCTCATATTCTGCTTCATTATTTGTGGTTGGAAACTGGAGTTGTACTCCATATTTGAAGATGTCCTTGTTAGAAGATATCATGAAGAATCCTACGCCTCCCAGTCTGTCCAAAAACTATGTTTGGTCATAACCTGAAAAGTGAATTCAGCAATAAAATCTACTAATACCTAGGATTTGATTGCTGATTGAGGTCAGTACTGTTGGAAAATTTGGTTCTGCATCTCATACAAAACACACAGCGGGAGCAACAATCACGAATCTATTTCATTCATGATAGATAACATGTAACCTTGAATTCTAGAACAAAGAACAGAAAGCGTACCTTGATTCAGTGAAATTCAAAACCAAGACTTGAGAATACCTTTAATCTTCATCTCTATTCCACATGGTGCCCAAGAAGTTTGGTCTCTCAATCAGTCTTTTTGTATGTTGATTCTCATAGAAAGTTCTTCTCATTGTAGAGAAAAAACTGTTTTCTTTTCTTTTCATCATACGTACATACTAACTACCTTGGTAGTTACTTTGTTTAATAATTCTTATTAAATAAAAACTAATTATCTAATTGGGTTAGCCTTTTGGGCCTACCCAATTGGGCTTTAGTTTGTGGCTTGAGATGGGACCAAAGGGAACAAATAAGACTCTAGCTCCAATGGGCCTTGGGCTTTTCTGTCAACTATTGACAAGTCCAAAGTTACCATTAGTTATATTTAATACCACTATATAAATATAATTGCACTCTAGGCCATATTAATAAATTATATTCCAAGACTCTAATGATATCATTTGACCCCTCCATGAAATATCCATAGTGAACAAAGTCATAAGGAACTGTCACTTTGTAAACAACTATTTTATCCTTGAGTACCCGGTTTAATCTTTTAGTTATTCACATTTATTGAAATCCAATTTCAATAAATATAAGCTTTAGTAACTCCTTACTAAAGTGGGCACCCCTGAATAACCAGATCCTATTAAACTTATCTTAAGGGGATATTTCGTGTCTCTATATAAGAGATTATGGATTCCATCTTGAGAATATGTGTTCCCTCAACACTACGTGTGGTTTCCCAATATATTGAGGTTTTGACTGTGAATATTAGATCTCACTCCTGACATATCAAAGTAACCTACATTTCATGATCGGGTTCACTACCTTCTCAGGATTGAGAGTCTATGAAATTAGAAGTCGTAAGATTAATTATTCAGGTGATAGTTGTTAATTGAATATTTAATCTCACAATAGTCCAGTTCAATATGTCTTAACTCTTAAGACACATCAACACATCAACTAGAAGTCTCCACTTCCATGATCAAGACAAACCATCTTAGTTGATGTGTTATAGTCTTCTCAAATGAAACGCACAATTTCATCACCGACTACGAACTACTTTTTGAGTTTACAAGGAACTTTTGATTTATATCTTCTGTGACTAAATCACATAAACCACATACAATGCATCTCATGGACTATGATAATGTCCCATTAGTTCATTTACAAATAGTCTCATATAATTAAACAATCTAATTATTTATGACATGCCAATAAATTGGATCTTAGGGCATAAACCCCAACATGTACTTGATGTCGAACTGACTGAGCTCGACGGCCCATTGCACTAGGCGTCTAGCTGCATCTGGTTTATTCATGTCCTTCTTTATAGGTTGGTTTGTCATCACGATGATTCGATGTGCTTGGACGAGGGTACTTTGCTTCTGTGCCTTTGAAGGCTTGGCTCATGTAATATACTAGCCTTTGCACCCTATTTTCTTCCCTGATCAAAGTCGAGCTCACTACTGTTTGGGAGACTGCAAGATACAAAAAATGGTGTTCTTCTTTTACTGACAGGCTCTAGAATGGTGGTCTCATCAAATACTCCTTCAAGTTCTTGAAAGCTATTTCACATTCCTCAGTCCACTTGAAAGCTTGCTTGAGTGTCTTGAAGAAGGGTAGGCACTTGTCAGTAGCTTTTGACACAAACCTATTTAAAGTCGAGACTTGTCCTATCAGTCTCTAAACTTCCTTCACAGTTTTGAGTGACATCATTTCCAGGATAGCCTTCACTTTCTCAGGATTAGCTTTAATTCCTCTTTGGGACACCATGAAACTTAGGAAATTTTAAGATGATACTCCAAAGGCACATTTTTTTGGATTGAGCTTCATCTTGTACTTTCAAAGTGTGTCAAAGGTTTCTCTTAGATCGTCCAAATGTTCTGCGTTCATCTTGCTTTTGATGAGCATGTTATTGACATAGACTTCTACATCTCGCCCGATTTGCTTGCTAAACATTTGGTTCACCAACCTTTGATATGTGGCCTCAGCATCTTCAGTCTAAAGGGCATTACCTTGTAGCAATAAAGCCATTGGCTTGTGACGAACGCCATTTTCTCCTGGTCTTCTTCGCTTATGCGAATCTGATTGTATCCCAAAAAGGCATCCATAAACGTTGGTAGTTCATGTCCTGCCGTTGAATCAACTAACCGGTTGATCCTTGGTAGGGGGAAGTTGTCTTTTGGGCATGCTTGGTTGAGATCAATGAAATCAACACACATCCTCCATTTCCCATTTGACTTCTTCACCATGGTGACGTTAGCCAACTACTCTGGGTAATAAACTTCTAGAATGAAACCTGCTACTAGGAGCTTGTCTACTTCTTCCATGATGGCTTTGTTTTGCTCAGGGGTGAATACTCGTCGCTTTTACTAGACAGGCTTCTTCTTTGGATCAACATTTAGATGGTGTTCTATGACGCTCTCATCAATGTCAAGCATGTCTTCATGGGTCTAGGCAAATCATCTAGATTCTTTTTCAAGATAGATAGTAGGTTGTCTGCTATTACCGAAGGCAGAGTCATCCTTATCTTGGTGGTTTTGGATGTGTCTCCTTCTACCAGTTCCACAGTCTTCAACTCTTCCTCTAGTTCTTGTTGCTTTTCTTTGATGATTGAGGTATTGTTTTCTTTCCCACAAGTACTGCTTGATAACACTTTTGGGCCAATACCTAATCTCCATGAATCTCTCCTATCCCATGGTCAGTTGGAAACTTGACTTTGAGACAATACGTCAAGGTAGCAGCTTTCGGGCGATTGAGGGTTAGTCATCCTAAAATGACATTATAGGATGATGGGCAATCAACTATGCGAAAGTCAATATTTTTTTTTACCTATGTAGGATAGGTTTCAGTTGTGATAGATAGGGAAATGATCTCTTTTGGATAAACACTATCTCCACTAAAACTGGCCAAGGGAGATTCAAAAGGACGAAGCCTTTTTAGGTCAATCTTCATCTGTTGGAAGGTTGTCATATACATAATGTCTGTTGAGCTCCCGTTGTCAAGCAACACTCGATGAATGTTATATCCTTCTATTGCAGGCATAATTGCCAATGGATAGTCATGAGGTTGTTTCACTCCTCTAGCATAGTGTTTTGAAAACACAATATCCTCTACTCTAGTCCTTCTATACTTTGTCATTAGGTGTACTAAATGAATACTGTTAACCTGTCTTTGGTAGGCCCTTCACAAAGAATTGAATGACCCTCTAGTGACCGGTCCTCCAGTGATCATTCTTATCTCACCAATAATAGCCTTGATATTTTCTTGCTCGTCATCTTTCTAGACGTCAGCTTGCTTGGGCTTTTCTTTTGTCCGGTGATGATGATGATCATTCTTCACGAATTTCTGTAACTTCCTCTTCTATTTTAATTCCTTGATTTGCCCCTTTAGATCTCTGCACTCTTCAGTAGTATGGCTGTGATCTTTGTGGAACTGGCAATACTTCTTTTAATCTTGTCTATGTGGCAGTGAGGTTAAAGGCTTTGGCCACTTCAAGTTTGGATCATCCTTGATCTGCAACAAAACCTTCTCCACAGGCATATTCAAAGGGGTGAAATTTACCATTTTCTTTAAGAAGCTCGAACTTTCCTTTTCGTTCTTCTGATTAAGGGAGCGATCTTTCTTCTCTTTCTTTTTCTACCAAGGCTTGCCGATATCGTCTATCTTTTGCTTGCCATCCATCCCCTTTGCTGTTAATGCATTTTCTTCGTTCATATATTTTTGAGCTTTAAACAAGAGATCTGTCATCGTCGTTGGTGGAGTCTTGGCCAAGGAGAAGATAAAATCTTTAGTCGTCAAACTAGCTTAAATGGCCGTTAAATGTACTTAGTCATCCGCTTCATTAACTTCCAGGATTGCTCAATTGAAACATTTCACATAAGCCCTTAGAGCTCTCCTTCTTGCTATTTCACTGTTAGTAAATGAGAAGTCGGCCTTTTGTGCCTCTGAGCCCCGATGAAATGCCGAATGAAAGAATCACTTAACTGTTCGAAGTTGGCTATTAAGGATGATTCTATCTTGCTGAACCAAACTCAAGCCACTCCTTTAAGAGGATTTGGGAAGGATCTACACATTACATCATTAGGTGTCCTCTAAAGGTTCAGCAATGTCTTGAAAGGCCCTATGTGATCTAACGGGTTTGCATGTGCGTCATAAGATTCCTATTGAGGGAGCCGAAACTTTGGTGGGAGTGGGCATTCTAGGACTTCACTGGTAAATGGCGAATCCATTCTCTTGATCACCCCATCTAAGTTTTTGGTCA
Organism: Quercus tomentella; assembly: GCA_028535165.1. Classification (NCBI taxonomy): domain Eukaryota; kingdom Viridiplantae; phylum Streptophyta; class Magnoliopsida; order Fagales; family Fagaceae; genus Quercus; species Quercus tomentella. The sequence continues at coordinate 40,202,263 of JAPQVY010000133.1, forward strand.
ACTTCCCTTTCAGATCATTCTTCATCTCGTCCATTTCCTTCCTCATGTTTTTCAAGAGCTCGTCATTGTTATGATTGGGCTGTTCTGTTCACCTGGAATTGGACTGCCCTATTCATCTGGAATTGGACCACTTTGTTTGCCTAGAGCTTTCTTCTCTATTACTAGTTTGAGGGCTATGAACCTTCTCGTCATCATCATTTCGATAATGCTAGTGAGGATGGGGCATGTTGCTATTCTCATGGGAGATGCGCCTCCTCAACTCCTCATTATGCTTGGTTAATTCTTCAACACTTACTGCCAATATTTGAATCTGCTTGGTCATTTGCATTGGATCAAGTGGGCCCGTTGAATTTGGATCCATTGCGTCATTTGAATGGTAGAGCTACGAAAATCTGTATGATTTAGATCTATGTCCCCACAAACAGTGCCAAATTGATGAAGCCAAAAATGGTCGTCAATCGATGACCTCATCAAAGCTTATGACAAGGTAACGTTCCCTGCAAAAATGAGAGAGAAAAACACCGGAGTGGCATTAGCCAACGGTTCTCTGATGATAAAGTCAATAGAGTTCTCAATATATCTCAGAGAATCAGAATGTAATTCTGTATGTTAGAATTTGTGTACATTTCTTTTAATGCTGGGTGGCTTATTTATAGCCTTAGTACAGTTGTTGGAGCCTCATTATGAGTGTAACCGCCAATGGCCTCTTAATGACTCTCTTGGCTATAACATTAGGCCAAGAGAGCTAACATCAAGCCATTTTAACCGCCAGTGGCCTCTTAACAAGAGAGTCATTAAGAGTCAATACCATACCTAAGGGAGTTAATACCATATCGAAAGGGCTATAACATTTTAAGTTTTTAACTAAAGTTTAGCATATTGATTAAGATATAGACTTATAATTATAAATATTTTTAATAAATTATATGGATTTTAACTAATGAACTTATAAATAAGTAAATAAATAGTTATATATATAATTAGTAGTAATCTCGAAATGGTATACCAATATTAACCAATACCGAAATATTTCATTTATTTGACCAAACTGAAATAATCTTCGATATGGTATTGACTCCCTTGGGTCAAACTAACCATAGTACCTTAAACGACATAAAATCAGAACAACCTAACTTGTTATAAAATCTCACTACTATAGGCTAGTAACTACCAATCAAAGTGGTCTTTCTCTTTAAAAAAAAAAAAAAAAAAATGGCTTGTTAATATACCTCGATAGCTACAAAATCCAAAGAAGCTCTAACCCCATGGGGGCATATCATCTCTCACAAAAGTGATCCAACTCCTCATAAATTCCTTCAAAAACTTTTTGTCCAAAATATTCGGTAGGAACTAAAATGAGTTTTTTCTATGTGTAGGGGCCTTTTTTGTACTGTTAGGCCTCAACCCCTTTTGCTATGCTATGGCCCATTAGTTTGAGGTAAGAGAGTTGGGATTGACCTTGCTAGAGTTGGGATTGACCTTACTAGCTCTGGAGAAAGGACCTAAGTGGTTTGAACTTCGATTTACAATCTTCAGAGAGTGAGTATGTCGTGAGGGAGAGAAAATGTGATCTATTGATGCATGCCTCTACTCCTACTGCTTTACTTTTTCTCTAGTTTTCTTTTCTCACTTAGTCTTTCTACCTTTTCTTTCTCTTTGTGTTTTCTATTCTCTATTTTTTCCTACTTCTTGCTTTTCTTGCCTCCCCTTTTATTGTTCATGGCTACTCCCTTTTATACCATCTGCTATTATGAGATTTATCCCTTTTGTCCCTCAACCATTTCTGGCTTCTTATGGGCATCTCTCCAGGATTGCCTACTCACCTACTAGTTCTCCAGCCATTACCTCTTCCTAGAGCATGTTGGTTGCACCACTCTTTTCTTCCCTCTTTTCATCCAATCTTTCTTAGTCCTCACACCTTTCTGCCATAAAGACGTCTTTCTCATTTTCTTTCTTTTGCATCTGTATAACCCTCAGGGACGGTATCCTCACCTCTGCCAGGCTCACTACTTCTGTCTCATATACTAAGGAGAAGGGGGAGAACATTGTGGCAGATTTGGGTGAGCTTCGATAAGCCCACAACCCGTCTAGCAAATGTGTCACCCAGCCTCCGCTGTACTCTTGACTCATTTTGTTGATGATCTTAATGAGGGTTTTGTTTATCACTTCCGTTTGCCCATTCCCTTGTGCGTAATAAGGCGATGACCGGTGATGCTTCACTTAGTAGAATTCTAGCATCTTTCTCACTTCTTTGTTCACAAAAGGCATACCATTGTCACTTATGATCCTCTGAGGCACCCCAAATTGAACAATAATGTTCTCCTTGATGAATTTTGCCATGGCTCCATCGGTGGCTTTACGAAGTGGTATGGCCTCCACCTATTTGGTGAAATACTCTGTGGCCACAAGGATCCATATGTACCCATTGGAAGGTGGATTAACTAGTCCCACCAAGTCAAGCCCCCAAGTGTGGAAAGGCCATAGGGTGACCATACTTTGTAAGCTCTACAGGTGGGTATGGATCAAATTGGCTTGCACTTGGCAGTCGTGGCATTTCTTTACAAATTCTACTACGACACTTCTCATAGTGGGCGAATAGTAGCCCATCTGCAAGATGCATCGGTATAGCTTCTTTCTTCCCTGGTGTTCTCCACATTCTCCTGCGTGTACTTCCTTTAACATTTCTCTGGCCTTTTTTGACCCTAGGCACCACAGTGGGTTTCCATCGTAACCTTTCTTAAAGAGAATTCCTTCGTGTAGGAAATAGCGAGTTGCCAATTTCCTAAGCTTATACCTTTCTCCATGCTTTTGTGGCAGAATCCTTTCTGCCAGCTATCCCATGAATGGGCTTCTCTAATCCTCCATGGTAAACACAGCGTAGCTCTCTTCTTAATCTATAGCCAAATAGTAGGCTTCGCACTGGGTCTGGATCTGATCCACCTCCTTGCTCATATTTGGTCAGTAGAAGCTCGCTTTCTGCAACCTTCAGTATAAGCTAACCTTCTTGTAGAACCCACACGTCCTGCTCTGCACTTCTTCCAGCTTTCTATGGGCCTCCTCGTGCCTTAAGCATCTTGATAAAATTCCTCTTGGCATTTTGCAGTACAGCTCCCTTTTCATCAAGACATAGTCCTTGACTGTTTTCAATTCTGCCACATCTTCTTCCTTCAATAGGGCTTCCCTGATGGGAGCTCTCCAATCTTCTTTGCAATCTTCTTTTTCCGGGAACTTTTCCTTGAGTATTTCAATTATGGATTCTCTTCGCTACTTAATCTCAACTCTAGCATTGATCCCTTCAAAGGCTATTTATGAGCCCAACACAACTAATGCATCTGCCTATCGGTTCTGGCTCTTCTAAGCATGCTCTATTTCGAATGTACAAAATTTTTCCTCCATCCTTTGGGCCATAGTCCTGTATAGAGCCAAACTAGGTTCTTTTAAGGAAAAATTTCCTTTAGCTTGGCAGACCACCAAGTTAGAGTCGCCTATCACCCTTAGGTGTTAAATCCCTATCTCTAGGGCCATCACCAATCCTGTCAGGTAAGCCTCATATTCTACTGTATTATTTGAGAATGGGAACTCCAATTTGAATGAAAGTGCTATGGTTTCTTCGTCATTGCGATAAAGGACCATTCCCGCACCTCCTGAATTCGCCGTAGAGAAGCCATCGAATTTCATGACCCACTGTTCTTCGACCATTTCTGCAGTAGCTACTTTTTCGGGTACCTCATTATCTAGCGGGAATTCCTATTTCTTGGGCCAACAAATCTGCTATGGCCTAGCTCTTTACCGCTTTAGGTGTTCCCACTTTTAAATCTTACTATGATAATTACAATAGCCACTAGGATATTCTGCCGGACATAATGGGCTGTCGAAGAAGCACTTTGATCGCATGGGACTTCGTCATCAAATGTACCTCATAGGCCATGAAGTAATGGCGCAACCTTTGCAACGCATAGACGATTGCCAAGCACACTCTTTCCTCACTGGGTAGCGTGTTTCAGCATCCCTTAAGGCACGACTTATGTAATAAACTGGCTATTCAATGCCACCTTCGTCTTCCTGGGCTATCAGAGCCCCAAGGCAGACGGGCTTGAGGCTAGGTAAAGCAACAACGGTTTTCTGCGAACTGGGGCTTGCACTATGGGGAGGTTCATCATAATCTACTGTAGTTTTTGAAAAGCTTTCTACTATGCATTTCCCTACTTGAAGCTTTGTCCCTTCTTTAATAACTTTGTAAAAGCCAACGTAAGTAATGCTAAGCCTGGAATAAATCTCCTAATGTAGGAGACTTTGCCCAGAAAACTTTTTAATTCTTTAACCGTGGTTGGTGGCTTCATAGTCGCTATTGCCACTGGTTTCACCGGATCTACGTCTATCCCTTTGCTATGGACCAAGAACTCCAAAAATGTTTTGGCAGATACTCCAAAAGCGCACTTCAATGGGTTCATTCTCTGCTTGAAAAGTTTGCATCTTTCGAACACCTTTCTCAACACCTTGACATGATCTTCTCTCCTTCTTGACTTCACCACTATGTCATCCACATAGTCCTCCATTTCTTAGTGCATCATGTCATTAAATATGGTGGTCATAGTGCGCTGATAAGTTGCGCCTGCATTTTCAGCCCAAAGGGCATCACTGTGTAGTAAAAATTCCTAATGGGTGTTCTAGAGGCAGTCTTTTTCGCATCTTTTGGTGCCATCCGAATCTGATTGTACCCACTAAATCTGTCCATAAAGGAGAGCATGGCATTCCCCGAGGCAAAATCTAGCAGCAGATCCATGTTGGGCAATGGGAATTCGTCCTTGGGACCAGACTCGATTAAGATTTCTAAAGTTGACGCAGCATCATATCTACCCTTCTTCTTTTTCAAAGTTACAATGTTTGACAGCCACCGTGGGTGTTGAAATGGGTTGACAAATCTGGCTTCTAATAGCTTCTACACATCCTTTATTATCTCCCTTTCTACTTCAGTGTGGAACACCATGGCATGCTGGGCCATTGGCTTGGCCCCAAGATCCACGATGAGCGTGTGTACCACCAACCCTAGGTCTAGCCCAGGCATTTTCGCTATAATCCTATACAAAAACGTCTCTGAACTCCTTTAATAACAGGATCAATTCTGCCTTTTCCTCCTCTAACAGCTTCGAGCTTATTGAAATTGGTCTTGACTTCTGTGGATTCGTGCCCAGGTCTATTTCTTCCAGCTTTTGTTCTGTCGTTACTTGTACTTCCTTCTCCGTCATGATCCTCTTTTCACCTTTTGTGTTACTTTCTTCCCCTAAACTTTCTTGGGCCACGTAGTATACCAGGGTCTTATGCTGTGGCTTTTCTCTAGGACCCCTTTGCGTCCCACAAGTAGGCCCCACACACCTCATCATTTATATATTATCCTGCCGTTAGGTGCTTCAACCCTAATGCTTCAACTCTTTTCTTTTTCTCTTTCGCAGCAATAACTCCTTCAAATCAGGTTCTAGGTCATCTTAAATGTCCTTCCACTAAGGACGAAGGTGCTAATCAACTTGAATACCGAACTTTCCTCGGATGGTGCCCACTCATCGTAAAACATAGTTCTAACTAAGTGAGCCTCTACCTGCTCAAATGGGGATGGGTTTGCTGCACTCCGTATCATTTTGCCATTCAATCTCCCTTTCACACACTAGTGATAGGTGGACGCAATGAGGCGATGCTTATGCAGCCATGGCCTTCCCACTAGTATATAGTAGGAAAGTTTCATCTTCACCACATGGAATTGAGCTAAGGCGGCTATTGGGCCTACCTTCAGCCGTAGCTGTATGTATCCTGCTGTGTACTCACCTTTTCCTCTAAACCCTATTACTTCCATCGGGTATCCCTGAATCTTGTTCTCCGGTATTCCTACTGCTTGCAGCGTGCTGAGTGTGATGAGGTTCATTGAAGCATTTGTGTCAACTAGGGCTCTCTTAACGGGAACTTGATTTATGGAGGCTGCCAAGTAAAGAAGCCTTCTGTGGTCTGGGTATCCCACTTCCATGTCTTTGTTGCTAAAAGTGATCTCATTGGTATCTTGTAGAAAACCTCTATCAGTCCGAGCCTCTGCGATAAGGCATTCCATTCCTACTCCTAACGTAATACTTACCAAAGCTTCCGTGGCCATCCTTCATTCATTTGCTGTGAGCTCTAATTGGTCAAACAAGTTCTTGAACCGAGAGCTTTTCTACAAGGTTGTGATGGCTGCGGCTGGTAGCGATGGTCTTTCCTCTTTGTCTTTGCCTGAGTCTGCGTAAATGACAACTGCTGCTACCCCCTTCCCTTTGTGATTAGGGAGTGGGTTCCTTTGGACCTCTGGTTGGGATTGTTCAAAAGTCCCTTCTTTGATCTTGTGATGTACTAGTCTGCTGAGTGCCCAACATTCTGCAGTAGCGTGTTGCACATAGTTATGCAAGCGACAAAAACGTTGGTCTCTCCATTCTTCTTGAGTGGGCTCTTTAGAAACATGATTGGGTTTGAAAACCCCATCTGTCATCCATTTGTCTAAGTGTACATCTAGCTCTTTTGGTGTACACGGTATTGGTGGAGGGCTCTCGTATTCCCTCCCTTCTAACTTCTTTCTCTTCTCGCCGGTGGACACTATCATAACTTGCGGTGTAGATTTCCACTCTTTGGACTTGTCAGAGCTAGGTCTGATTGATTGGGCCGTTTTCCTGGCCTTCTGTAATAGCTGAGCGAATTAGGAAATTTCTAGGTTCTTTAGGACAACCCTATATTCCATAATCATATTGCCCATACACATTTCTACCAATGTCTTATCCTCGTAGTGATCATAGCAATCGAGGGCTATGTCACTAAACCTCTTGATATACTCCATGAGGTCTTCACTCCTTTGCTTGGTACCTTGCAAAGTTGCAAGTGTCACCGTTTCTTCTCTGTGGAAATACTTGGTGCAAAATACATCTACTATATCATCCCATGTTGGGATTGATCCAGGCTTCAATCTAGTGTACCAGGTATATGCTCGGTCACATAAGGACTTTGAGGTAAGAGAGTTGGGATTGGCCTTACTAGAATCGTGCTTCAGGCCAGCTTCTGAACAAGTCAGGCTTACCCATTGTAGACGTGTCCTGATATGAGTGCTGTGGGCTGGACGCAAGGCGTGGTCATGGCAGGAGTGACTGTTTCAAGTATTACGGCAAGAATACACTACAACAGGATAACTATAATAATAAAACGTAATAATAAAGCTAACATCGTAAATAAAGTTAACAAGGTTATAGCATAACAACATAGCAAGTAGAAAAAACACTACAGCAGAAAAAAGTAAATAACTTAGTAACTTCTAGCTAAATAGTAAGAAGTAAGAACATCATCCAATAAGCATAACCAATGGAACAACTTGTCTGCTAGATTATGGGCTGAGCTTTTCAACAGAGGTGAACCCAAGAAAGGAACCAATCTCCAACACAGATAACCTCAGTAAAGGGCTCCTGCTATAGAAGTTACTCGCTCTAGAGAAAGGGCCTAAATGGTTTGAACTTTGATTTACAATCTTCAAAGATTGGGTATGTCGTGAGGGAGAGAAAATGTGGTCTATTGATACGTGCCTCTACTCCTACTGCTTTACTTTCTCTCTGGTTTTCTTTTCTCACTTAGTCTTTCTACCTTTTCTTTCTCTCTTCGTGTTTTATCTTCTCTATTCTTTCCTACTTCTTGCTTTTCTTGCCTCCCCTTTTACTATTTATGACTACCCCCATTTATACCGTCTGCCATTGTGAGATTTATCCTTTTTGTCCCTTAATCGTTTTGGGCTTCTTGTGGGCATCTCTCTAGGACTGCCCACTCACTTGTTGGTTGTTTAGCCATTACCTCTACCCAAAGTGTGTTGGTTGCACCACTCCCCATTTCCAAACAAAATTACTTGTCTTATTTCTTACCTCTCTCCCTTTTTGTTTCACCTCAATGGATAAGAATTAAGCTACCTCATCACCTACCTCTATGGCATGCATCAAGTGGTCCCAGCCCACACTTACCTCTTTTGGATGAAATGCCATCCTAACAGGACATTTCTTCAAAGAAGCTTGGGTGGGAACCCTAGAATAGACCTCTGTTTTCTCCCCACGGCCAAATCGTACCCTCTGAATACCTTGACCCATGGCCCACTTCCCATGTATTGGCTAGGTACAAGTAGGTGGTGCCCTGGTCCTTTGTGCACGCTCCATTCCGTCTGTGTTTTTTTTTTTTTTTTTTTGGCCTTCACACCATTTCTACTGCTCTTGTGTTGTCTGGTTCTACTGTGCGTACTAGCTTGTGTTTATCCTTTGTGGTGTGGAGGATGCGTGAGCTTTTGGGCACATGTTTTCTTCCTTTTATCCCTTCTTGGGCTGGGTATTGTCCAAGCGAAAGCCTTTCTCTCCATAGCCTTCTAGGCCCACGTCTTGTCTCTCTTCTTCATGGTCATGGGCCTTTTGGTCATTAACCCTGCCATACTGCTTCATTGTGTTTGTCACGGCCTTGTCCTGCCTTTACTTCTCATTACCCACATGGACTTGCTGGCTGGTGTTCCTGCCATATCGGCCCATTAACCCATTAATTATCTCCTTTGGGCTTCCTCGACCCATTTACTTATTTTTTACCTCTTTTTACTCCCATGGGTTTATTACATCTTTACCTCTTATTACTCTTTTAGACTTATTGACCCTTATTCTTGCCGTGCCAGCCCAACTAAGTTTACCACTTTATTCTTCAGGCTTTCTCGGCCCATTTACTTATTCTTTACCTCTCATTGTTCCCATGGGCTTACCATTTCATTCCTTTGGCTTCCTCGGCCCATTTACTTCTTCTTTACTTGTTGTTACTTTCATGGGTTTGCTGGCCGTCAATCCTACCACGTCAACCCACTAGGCTTGTTACCTCTTTTTTTTTTTTTTACCATTTTGCCCCTCTTTTTCTTCTCATCTCGCTTATTGTTGGGCTTCTTTTGCTGTTGGGCCCTTTGTCAAAAATGGACATCAGCACTATGTTTGAAGCATAAATAGGATGTCCTATTCATCCCTCATTAGGTCTCTCTGAATTCACCCATTTTTTCTAACTCAAAATGATATTACATTAGCTTAGAAATCCCTTTTTTTTGTTTGGTCGCAAGATTGCCAACTCAAGTGTGATTATGAGACACACCGCTAGCCTTCTTCATTCTTCGTGTTAATGTGAGTTGTGAGCTCAACTTAATTTGAACTCTGGTCTAAAAGACAAGCCAATCAAATCCTGAGACATGGCAAGGCTACAAAAATGCCACCAACAAAGGATAAACACAAGCTAGTACAAATAGGGGCCTTTTTTTATTTTCTCTCTCACTTAGTACAAATAGGGGAAAATAGAGGTTTCAGAAACAAACAATGACATATAGGTGGAGTGTCATGAGGCGGCAAACAATTTAATAGGTCACTCATCCATCATTTCGGTGCACCTCCTTTTGCCCACATCGGTGATGTCGCTTTGAGCCTAGGTAACCTCATAGCAAAATTTCCCTTATGCCTGAATTTTAGGGACTTTTGTCTTTCCCTAATGGAATTAAATTGTATTTTGGTTAAAATTTTAGTTAATATATTGTGAATTTCAAATTAATCAATCATAACTTTTGTTTGAGCATAAACATTTATCTATTACATTTTTAGTGGTTGGTGGATGGGTTTGATTTTTAAAATGAAATGTATGAAAATGACAATTAATCCAAACATAGTGTGTAATTTGTATATTTGCTTAATTTTAAAGTTCAAAAGATCTTAAATTTAAAATTTAAATATTTATAGATTCAATAGTTATTAATCTCTAATTGTCATCATATTTTGCATGAATCCATGGTATAATAAAAAGATAATGTAATCTAATGATAGATTTATCAAAAAAAAATTTCAATAAAAAATTATGAAGTAATATAATATTGATGAAAACTATTTCATGCACAACTTGAATCCAAAACATAGAATTTTATATCAATAAGAGATTAATTGTAACCCCTTATAAATAGAAATTTTTATGGTCCACCACTAAATTTTTGGTTAAGTTTAAGCTACAAAAGAGACTTTAGAATCTTTAAATTGTGGATTTAAGATAAGATAAAATTTGAGAAAATTTATAGATACAAAATTTTTTTGACACTGGTTGATATAACAAATTATTTTGAATAGAAGATATAGGATATAACAAATTATTAGTAGTAAATAAAAAATGATATTAATAATAGGCTAACTGGCTAAGAAAAGAACCGGTACAAGCTTGATACTTCTACACCAATAAGTGTCAAAAATTTTATGTAGTGCATGAAATTTACTTGTGATTGTTTGAAAAACTTTTAAGAATTTTAAATTTAAATTTCTTGCGGATGGAACACGTAAAGATATATTCCTTTGTCATTAATGGATCATTGCGAAGTTGTTGAAACTTTGTTTTTGAGATAAAAGAAAAGTTGTTGAAACATTTTTTTAGAATGAAAAGTTGTTGAAACTTGAAAGGCCACTCAGTCATGGAGTCATATGCCATAATGGGGGATAAAGTTATCATATTATTAGGCCTCTATTTCCTCCCTTTTTTAGGGAATCTTACCAATTTTTCATTGCAAGCAAACTCCAATTACTGTGAGGAAAACGTCTTCGCACAATAAAGCTTAGAGGACTTTGTTAACAGGTGCCGGCCAGCACCTGTTAATGAACCAGCTGTTGTTCATTTATGATTTATCACCAACTGTTGTTCATTTATGATTTATCACAAATTCTACCTGCATAGGAAATTGACAAAATTTTATTTTTCAGCTGTGTTTTATTACAAAATGTTTTGACTTTCTTTATCTAAACTGACACACATTTAATACATATTCAGTTTTTTCAACATCTCTAAAAAAAACGTGAATAATTTATTTTAAATTTTATAACATTAATGAGTACAGCACCCGTTAACGCACCCAAGGTTAAAAAGCCGCCTATACACCTAAAAAGTATAAACGGTGCATCAAACCCTAGGAAGAAAATTGTTCTTTTGAATTTGATAATGAGAAATAGAAAATCATGGGATATCTCAAATCCCATATTTTAACTCAACATGATTCGATCTAACTCAAAATTAGCCAATCGTGTGTATAGAAAAACTATCTTTAAGTAGTAATTTTATAGAAAAATTATTGTGTTTTTAGTGAGTATACTACTATTTTCCTCTCATATAAGGTGGGCTCATCCCTATGAATACTGTGAGATAGTGACACGGCAAAACGTTTTTACGAAATATTCATATTCTTATATTAAAAGCATCTTATATCTATAAATGTTCATGTTAATGGATGTTTTAAGACAATCGTTAATAAAGCATAATAAAAAAATTTTAATATTACTTTATGATAAATATAAAAAACTGTCAACGATATTTATTATTTTATTACTTTTTAAGTAAAATATTTTTAAAAATAACTCCTAAACCAATACTTTTAGATAATTGGTTTGGAGTATTGGTTAACATTACCAGAAGAGGTCCTCCCGTTTAAAACTCTCATGTTTCCTTCCATTTTAATACGTATAGGGAACACGTGGCAAGTAACAAATCCAAACAAAATAATTTTTATTCTTAATTGCCCGCACCTTTCAGCAATCTCCTTGCAAACCCACCGGGGCCACCACTGACGCAACAACAACTTTGAGCAAACAGGATAGAGCCATTGGAGATGATGTGTCTTACAACGACTTTGCAGCAAATAGGACCGAGCCATCGGAAACAACGGCAAAGGCGCAGGACTTGCCTTTCCGTCGATTGAAACACATGAACTTTTATTGATGGTGGGATTTATCTGTGAATTCCCATGCCTGAAACTCACATCAAATCTGATCCAATTCTCCAAAACCACCATCTATAAAAATAAAAAGCACTATCAACCCATCAACCACCCACAACACATATTCATTCTACCCATATTCGCAAATCTAGAGAAACCAAACCCACATTAAAAAAAAACCCAGCCTCTGCCGTCGAACCAAACGTTCCAACTTATCTAGTTTCGCTCTACCGCAAGCTCATCGGAGGACCTCCGTTTCGTGCGCCACTGCCGGACCTAGCTAGCCTCGACGGCGTCAACGCTCTAGCCATAACACTTACCGCCACATCAGTCCCAACTGCCACAGTTTCTTGGGTGTGTCCCTCGCAACCAAACTGCAATGAAAAATTTCTAGCATGTTTTGAACTGAACACCTCTTATGCTCAGACCATGAGAGTGCTGACAGGTGAAAGAGGAAAAGAAGGGAAAAAGAGACAAAAAATTGAGAGAATGACATGACATATTTTTAGCGTTTAGATTGTTTAACTGTCACGTGTCCTTCATCTGTATTAAAATGGGAGAAAATGGGGGAGTTTTAAATGGGAGGGGGGCCTCTCGCAACATTACCCATCTATAAAATAAAAGTATGGACAAAGTTTGGTAAGAAAATGACACATTTTCCGTTTTCAGTTATTCTTGTCACCAACCAACCCAACTACGACTTACTGTTTCTAGTCCATTATGTCACGAAAACCCACTGCGTGGTCGGTTACTTTTTTGACTAAAAAGCATGCTTTTAGATTACCCATACCATGCTACTCTTATCTTATGTCCCAGTAGCATTAAACGAAGATTTAGACCTATGAACAGTGATCCACTACTTGGTACCTTTTTTTTTTTTTTTTTTATAGACACTACTTGGTACTTGAACTACACCAGAAAGCACAAAACTTGTTGATTTTTATTTGCGAGTATCTATTATACACATTTGTACATATAATACAAACAATTTCTAAAAATGAGTGAAATTGTGACTTCCAGTCAAAGTTATGAATTGTTTCTTGTATTTTTGAAGAGTATGTGTATTAATATGTGCATTAAAGATGTGCACTTGACTTTTTTATTTTATTTTATTTTGAAAAAGTTAATAGATATTTTTAGGCTATTGGTTTAGACTATATTTTTTTAAAATTTTTTTATGAAAAAAAGAAAAAAATAATTAACTTTTTATGATTTTATATTTTTAACAGAAGTGATATCAAAATTTTCTTAGTTTATTGACAAATTATTTTATCCTTCGACATGATTTTTTTATTTTTATTTTTTTACCGATTCAATCTTTGGACGCTAAACAAATCTTTGAACGTCACTAAAATGATGGATTAGACACCTCCGTAGTAGGTCTTGAATTTCACTGATCTCGAAACCGTATTAGTTGGAGAGGGGTCGCAGTTGCTGATTTTATTGCTCCATTCAAGACACAGACAGTTCTTGTGCAATGCACAAAGTCCAGTGCCTACTATAAGTAGCTATGTTTCATGCTTGAACTTTTCATATCACACCAAGTAACCTTTACTTTCAGATAGAAACTTGGATTTATTTGTATCAGAAATGGGGGAAGAAACAAAAGGGTCTGATCAGAAGGTGATGCTGGTAATAGATGAAAACGAGTATAGCTTCTATGCACTCATGTGGATGCTCGAAAATTTCAAAGAATCAGTCACAAAATCGACTCTTGTCATCTTCGCAGCACAGCCTCTTCCAAACTATACTAATGTATTTGCAGCACCACTGGGTTTTGCTCGCATGTATTATCCTATGTCAACCAGTTACGTTTCCTTACTCTACCTCTAATTCTCTTGTTCTTCTTTATTTTTTGATTGTTATGCAAACTGGAAGTTTTTAGTTTGTACAGTAAGAACAACTATATATAGGCTCTAGAATAGAACTATGATCGAATAGCTTCAAATTCTGAATGGCGAATCATTAGAATTTTCATGTTGAAGTTTAATTCGGCGCACCTATGCACATTTTATTTTTCCATTATTTGGAAATGAAACAAGTACTTCTGCTCAGCTGAGCTATACAAAGTTCTTCATTTTTTTTCCCTCTTTATTTTTTGGATGTGTTCAACAAGAACAATAACAAAAACTATCATTGGAAACTGCTGATAAATACTATGATTTTTGAGTTCTTCTCCAAAAATCAAGCTTAAACTTGAGGAGAAGGATGGGGTAAAGGGGTTAGGAGTTCTGAATGTTGTTGGAGTATATGGAACTTGGCTGAGAACTCTATCAGAAATATATAACTGTTGGGATAGGAGCATTACTTTCTATTCACAAGTTGCAAAATTTCTGATTTACAGCTCCCGCTTTGATTGAGTCTATCCAAGAGCGAAATAAGAAGGTTTCACTAGGCCTCCTGGAGAAAGCTAAGAGTATCTGTGCTAGTCGAGGGGTATGGATTCAGTAACTTCTTTTCTTGAGATTTGCATCTTCATGATATTAATCACTTTGTTATTTTCTTTAGATTAAGCTGTAGCCAAGTTGGTGGAGTTCTTCACACAAGGTTTTGATCGTCCATCATACTTGGCTCTAGTCCTCATTGACACTGTGTTGCCTCTGTAACTTTGATATTTGGGGGCGAAGTTTTTATGTTGCTTGAATTACCTTTTAGTTGCAAGCAACTAGGACCATTCTTTTTGGAGCACCAGTCTTCTGGTACCTCCAAGAGTGTTTGAGGCAACATTAGCAAAGGCAGCCCCTATATGCCTTTCCTTTTGTACTAAACTAGGCGCATAAGCTCAATTTTTTCCACTTGTTTTCTGTATAGCTAACATTAATATTTGTCTCTACAGATAAATGTGGAAACATTTACAGAGGCAGGGGATCCTAAAGAAACCATAAGTGATGCAGTCCAAAAGTACAAAATCAAACTACTTGTTATGGGTAGCCATGCCAATAGAACCATTAAGAGGTTAGTAGCTTCTTGTGAGTTCTTAATACATTCAGGTAATATGGTTTAACAGTATGTTGTAGCCAAGAGTTTCAAAAATACCTCTAAAATCAGAACCTCGCTGATTTTCATGACCTGCCTTTGATCTTAGACTAACTATACATATTATCCTTGAAGTAGGTTATCCGATTCCAAATTCTCTTTCCCCCCCCACCCCCCCCCCCCCCCCCCCCCAAAAAAAAAAATGAAAAAGAAATTGTCATTGCACATATTACCATTATATGAGAAGACATATCCGTGCTTATCTAACTCGCTAGTGTGAAATATGTTGCTTAATCTTGCCTTTTCATTTGAATAACTTTTTGAGTTAAAAATAGGGAAAATTATGGTTGTGTTCTGTTCTTGGTCATATGTTTTTTAAATTCTGTGATCAATTGTTTTCTTCTGATATCTGAGTAATAAAATAAATTTGTTGATACAGGGCATTTCAGGGGAGTTTGAGCAACTATTTCATAAATAACGCCAAGTGTCCTGTTCTTGTAGTGAAGAAACCAGAATAACAGATACAAGGAATCAGTTATTTGTTAATGGCATGGAATCTTGAGGTACTAACATCTATAAGTTTTTTTAGCTTATTAAAGCAGTCAGATTGTAAGTTATATCATGCAGCTACAGCAGATATTACAAATTATATAAAATGATGATTTGCAGCCCGACAGGTTGATAAATGCTTGTAATATATATGCTCAATATTGGCTATCAACTTTCTCTATGTTCTTGAATGTAATGAATGAAATATAAGACTGATAGTCTCTTAAATTGAGCATTTACCTTTACTGTTCACTCTATTGGAATTTCAACTTAGGTAAGAAAATAACAAGGGGTGTCAGAACTCAGAAGCGCAAAATCTTCAGCATTAAGAGTGACCATCCACATATCTGGTCTATTGAAACAGGTTGCCAATTAATTAATGCCTGCAGTTACAACAATTATGAATATTTATCTCTCTTCCTTCTGATAATGAACTGTCACTTAAACTTGTATGTCCAGTTGTCCACCCTCTCATAGACGGAAAATTATCATATGTAGACGGCTATCTCCAAGTGTGAGATCCACTCCATATAGAGGCGTGTTACACATGTACGATACATCAAATGCTCTCTCTTCGTAGAAGGGGGAAAAATATGCATATCTGCAGCTCTCAGTTAAAAAAATATATGAGTCTTTCAAAGGATACAAAATCACAATAATTTCACAATATTCTTAAATTACCATAACAATTCATACTTAGGTCATTAAAAAAATTGCATATATCATGGTTGGCCAGGTGTGAGGTGGTAGCTGGGTAGGGTAATTTGGGAATGATGTGAAATGCTGTAAAAAAATTTTGTGTCTGTGATTTTATTGAAATAAATACTAAATTGCCAGGAAGAAAAGAAATACCATCGTGGAAGTGATGTGGCCAGTACAAAACTCACTACTTTCCGCTATTTTCATCCTTTTGTTCTTTTGAACTACGAAATGACAGTTCTTCTGTTCTGGGAGCACTAAGTGAAGTGGTGAGGGATTGATGATAGGGTTGTGAAGCCACCATCAAGCATGTCAAAAAGAACTGTCATTTTCGTAACACCTCAATTTTTCTTCCATTTTCCGTTTACACGTTACCAGCAAAAACAGGAGTAAAGGACTATAAATAATTAATATGATAAGCACGCCCGAGCTGAATTCATAATTCGGTGAAGGACTGCACGCATTAATCCTAGGCTCCTACTCCTAGCATAAAAAAATCATGGGGGTAGTGGCATTGCTTTTACTCTACTATCAATGGTTTGGAAAACGTTTGACTATAACTTTTGCCACAGCTGCACGTGGCCTAGAAAATACGGGTGCAGATTTCGGTTTAGGTGCGGGTACGGGTGCAGTGTGGTTATCCGGTAATTTTTGAAAAAAAGGGACATGGATGCAACGAAATATATCTATTAATTAATTATTAAATATTTTTTTATTTATATTTTTGTTAAGCATTTTTTTATATTATATTAAATAAATATTAATGTATTATTACTATTATACTATAAATTAATATGTATAGTTTTTTTTTTAAACTCAAAAAAGTGAAATTGTGAGCAAAAAAAATTTCTTTATAGTTTTTTTGTAAATACAATTACCATTTTGGGTAATTGTAAACAAGGAACCTTCCATAAAGGCTCCTTTTAGCACTTTTATGTCATTTCATAGCTCCTACACGTGTGAAAGACCATTTACTCTTATTCAAAGTTCAAACTTTCAGTCTCCTCTCTTTCCTCATCTGACAGTGAGATCTCTTCTCCTCTTAGGATCCGTTTGGATACAGCTGAAAACTGAAAACTGAAAAATACTGTAGCAAAATAATTTTTAAATGTGTGAATAGTACCATGAGACCCATTTTTAATGAAAAAGTTGCTGAAAAGTGAAATTTGTGGGTCCGTGAACAGTGCACGGTGTGCACTGATTGGTTGAAAATTGTTTAACAAGTCAAACTTTGCAGCTACTGTTCATGAACAATGCATGAACAGTAGCCGTAACAGTAAAATTTGTCCCTAAAACGCGTGAAAAAAAAAAAAAAAAAAAAAGGAAAAACGCAAACGCAAACGCTTTCAGCCAAATCCAAACGTACTCTTATTCTCACCATCTTCTTCTTTATTTTCTTTCTTTATCTTTTTTTTTCACGTCCTCTTTGCTAGAGCGATATAGAGATCAAAGAATGAGAAGGGCTGTTTGTGAATTGTGACCCAGCAAAAAGGAGAGAAGAGAGAAACTGCTGTATAAATAAAAAAATTAAAAATTAAAAAAAAAATTCATAGGGACGTGCATGCAGCTGCATCACACGCCGTACACGGCTTCCCCGAGAGTCCGACATAGGTGTGGCAACCAGATGGCCGCACCCGTGCTTCCCAGTACGTGGCAAGTCGTGAGTGGTGTAGTAAAAGTGATAGGTTCATAATTTCACAACTCACGATTAGCCACATGAGCAAGTTGTGGTAAAAGTTGTGACAATAATTGTGGTTCTAGCATTACTCTAGTGGTTTAGGTAATAAAGAGTTTTAGGGCCTGTTTGGTAGAGTAGTTAAACAACACATTTTCATTTTTTAAACAACATTACACACTTTTTCACACACTTTTTCACCCACATGTATTTTAAAAAACTACAAACAACATTACTCAAACTCCTCTACCAAACGGGCCCTAATATCTAGAACATGGTGATTTACCAATCAATTAATAGTTACTAGTAGAATAATGGTTAAATAATTAAATTTATTATTTTCTAACAGCTTAACTTTTTAAGACAATTTGTAATTTAATATTGTTTTTAATCATTTAGCAATTGGTAATCTATTAGAAAATTGTGAATTTAATAATTTACTCATAATTTTAACACTGGTCTATTGTGCACAATCATATGCAAAACAATCAATTGCTTCCCAAAAGAAGTTAAATACTTTTAGAGCATTGATCAGGTGTGCCAAATGCTAAATTTTTAGCACTTGGCACACCAAACACCAAAAACAACCCTTCATCGGACATTCCAAATGCTAAAAGAATTTAGCATCTGTGTCCATGCACTTCTATTAGTAGAAGTGTATGGGCTCATATACTAAAAAAAAAAAAAAAAAAAATTAAATGGTCTCTCTCTCTCTCTCTCTCTCTCTCTCTCTCTCTCTCTCTCTCTCTCTCTCTCTCTCTCTCTCTCTCTCTCTGTGTAGATTGGTGCCATGGAGATCAATTGGCAAAGATCAGGTCTATGAAGATCGATTGCTGAGATCAAGATTGGTGGTGGTTTGGGTTATTTGTTGGCCTTTAGGTTTCGGTGGCTCTTGGGTTTGTGTTCTGATTGTGCCCATTAAGTTTTGGTGGTGGTCCAATTGTGCCTTTTGGGTTTCAGTGGGGTGGTCCGATTATAGTTGATGGGTTCTTTTTGCAGTGGTTGTTGGTGTTTTTGCCTATGGTGGTTGTGGGTATTTGGCTGAATTTGATTGGATTTGTTTTGAGTTGTGTTTTGTGTTATGGGGTGGAGGATGTGTGGTTGTGTGGCGATGGATGTTGGTTGGTGGGCACTAGTTTATCTACCATTGGCTTGTGTTTTTTTTTTTTTTTTTTTTTTTTTTTTTTTTTTTTAAATAAGAATTTTTTAGAAGAATTTTGAGTTAATATTATTTTAATTTGTTGTATATATGATTTTAGGACAAATTTTGGTTACAAACTTAGTTGTAGCCCAAGAGTACAAATTTCTTAAAAAAAAATTAACATTGCTACATTTTGAAAATCTAACTCTTGGGTTGCATGTTCTTTATACTCTCAATAGACATGTCAAATTTTATGCCATTTAGATGTTATTTACTATATGATCAATAAACCTATTTTAATGCATAATTTTTTAATATAAAAACTCACAATTTAAAGGATTGATTAATAACATAGTTATCGATCTTTGATCATATGGAAATTTTGCAAGCATTGAGAATATAAGAATTAAATGTAATCTAATGGTGGATTTATCAAAATTTAAATCCAATAAAAAGATATTGAGTGAATTTGTAGTAGTAGGCTATAACATTACTCAATAAAATAAAAATTATTACATATTTTAAAAATCTAACTATTAAACTGCATGTTCTTTACTCTCTTAATACACATGTCAAATTTTGTGTCAGTCAGATATTATTTATTATATGATCTATAAGCTTATATTTTATGTATAATTTTAAACTACAAAAACTTGTAATTTAAACAATTTATTGATGACATAGCTATTGATTTTTAATTTTCTAGAAAATTTACAAGCATGGAGGTTATAAGAAGACTATGTAATCTAATGGTGCATTTGTCATAATTCACTTCTAATAAAAAGATATTGAGTAATGTTGAAGCCTTAGACTACAACCAATTTTGTAACTAAAATTTGTTCTTATTTTAACGTATTAAATTGAAGAATAGAAGATGTGATGTAAGATGTATTATAAAATGATGTATTAAAATAATAAAGTAACTTTTTGATGTGTTAAAATGACATTTCTTTTTTATAACTCTTGATGCTAATACTCTTAATCAAGGGGGCGTGGGTGGGGGTGGGGGTGGAGTCTTTACCTACAATTTTGAATATATAGCTAGGTCATCTCGTCTAGCCTTTTAATTCTGCTTCAAATCTCCATCCATTAGCAACAAGCCACGAAAAGCACTTACTTGTAAAGTCACGGGCTTGTCAAGCTTCCAATGCGCTTGCCCTCTTCCATTTGTAATTAACTAGTCAATAACAAGTTTATCCCAAAAAAAAAATCTCTTTTATTATTATTATTATTATTATTTTTGTTTCTAATATAAACTTATATTATCATTGTAACTATGATTATATTTGTATACCATTTATTCTACTGATTCTTAAAAATTAAAGAAAAAATTATTTATTCTACCATTTTAAATATGATTATGGTAATTATTAATTGTCATATATTATAATTGAGTTTGTATATTGTATTATTTATTCTACCTTGTAAAGAAGATACGGTACCATAGATAATTTCATATATAAATACAATTTTAAACTAGTCATAATTACAATAATTACAAGGAAACATATGAATTATATGAACTGTGCAATTAGTAATCGCTTACTCGAATTGACCTCTTAATTGTGGTATAGACTATATATGTGTTTAGTGGGATTGGCTTGATATTTGCTCATGTGACTGGTACTTTCTGAAATGGAGTTACTTGATTACTGCCAAAACTCTTTCTATTTATGTCACACACTTGTTTTTTTTTTTTTTTTTGACACCATGTTACACTCTTGTTAATGGTGGCTTAAGCCCTCATTTGGAAAGAGAGAATGGAATGGAATGAAAATGAATGAAAAAATTAATTTTAGAATATTCCTCTATTCCCTTGCTTGGGAGTTTTTTTGGGGGGGGGGGGGGGGGGGGGGGGGGTGGGGGGTGAACTTGATTTCGGGCCGAGGCCCAAAAGCTAGAAGATCATACTTGAAGAAATGGGCTAGGCCCATCAATGTGGATACAAGCTAAGGCGTCTAAATAGTCACAGGTAACTCACTAGAGCAGTTCCCATGGAGATCCGAGTCGGCTACCAATATCAAAACTCTTATCTGAGGTAATGAGCATGGATGGCCCTTTAGCGGAACAGAATGGGACCACGACAACTGGTTCCCTTTTTAATCTGAGATGCCACACCCACCAGATTCGCCTCGGGAAACACCCTGAAAGGATAAGTCTCATAGAGACGACCAGCTCCACATTAATGAGAGGTTCTCTACCGGATCTCTTCCACATTAAATGCATATAGGACAATCTTAATAGTACTGCAAACACCCCTAAAAGTCTTATTTCATGATGAAAGGGGGGCAAAACCAAGGGGGGATATGACAAGTATCCCAAAAAATTCGAATGGAAGCAGGCCAGTTGGGGAGATAAGGGGAGGAGGCTGCAATAGAGAAGGGGTTGGGAAGTATTATGAAAAAGACTCTAGAGAAGAACTAGAGAGAGAGAGTTGGCTAAGCTGAGTACAACATATTGTATTTTTGTTTTCTTGCTTACTCCCTACACCTTGGGAAAGCAGTTTGTGTATCTTAGAACACCTTATCTGTACTCCTACTTTCTTAATCAGTTGCTTGAGCCTCCCATTGTGCGAATTTCAACCTTATGTATATGATAAATAACTTGTGTAAGGCGGTTACATAGACATTTTGGTTCGTTATTGTGTGTTTGTGTATCTTTCACCCACAATTGGCACCGTCTGAGAGGATGGCAAATCGATCAAGGAGTGGGCTTGCCCACCTCTCTCGACCGAGCATGTCGAAGGAATCACTCCATGAGGATAGGTGTGTACGGTCTAAAGTACATAAGAAAACTCATAAACAATCCTTGTAGGGACACAACAAGGAATTCACATCCCCCCATATAGGGAAAGGTCAGTTATTAACTCCGTGGGACCATCCCAATCCAACAGGGATAGGAAAATGGATAGGTTGAATGAACAAGTATTGGCCTTGCAGCAATAGGCTAAAAGGAATGAGGACCGTTTCCAAAGAAGGGATGATGAGCGCTTCCATCGAAGGGGCCCTAGCCCCACACCAAGTCATTCTTGGAGAGAGGAAAGTAATGTGGGGGAACGCTAGAGAAATCGTAATAGGAGGCAAACCCTACCTCTCCGAGAGAGAACGACTTCTCCACTCTAGAGATATACTAGGGAGGAATCCCTACCTCATAGGGAGAGGATCAGGATACCTCCCCCTCAGCATCCAGCATTCTGGGGTCTTGGAGAGCTTCCTACCCCTCAGACCTCGGGGAGTGACGCTATGAACAGGGCACTGCAGTAGATATCACGCTTTCCATTCTCAGATGAGATAGAAAGCACAAATATGCCGTAGAGGTTCACTAGGCTTACATTCACTATTTATGATGGTAAGACTTATCCCATTGAGCAAGTCAGTCATTACAATTAAAGTATGGCAGTTTATTTTAAGAGTGAAACCTTGATGTGCAAGATTTGCCCCTTTAACTTGGGGCCTACCTCGATGAGATGGTTTGATGGGCTGGAGAAGAATTCCATCCATAGTTATGATGAGTTAATAAGAGCATTTGGAGCGCGGTTTGTGACATGTAGTAGAACTTCGAAACCATTTGACTCTCTCCTCACCATGTCCATGAAGGAAGGTGAAACCCTTAGGGCATACTCGAATTGTTATTGGGAGTTGTATTATGAGATAGGTGGAGATAACGGAGGAATCACAACTAGTAACTTTAAAGTGGGGCTCCCCATCGATTCCGAGTTGAGGGCTTCGCTTGCTTTAAAGCCAATCACGGATATGCATAAGTTGATGGAGTGGGTAGAAGAATATAAGAGGTTAGAAGATGATCAGCTGCAGGACAAGGCTAAGGCCAAGGCACCTATGAGGGAGAAGAAAGAGGTTAGGATGGACCACCCTCCTCAACTGAGAATAGACTTCTTCCCCCAACTACAAAAGCTAAGATCTGAGATGGTAAGTTCATTATCTAAGGAGCTGGTTTATTGAATCGTGGAAAAGATAAAGAATGAACCTTACTTTCAGTGGCCAAATAAGATGAGTGGTGATGTCTCATGGAGAAGTCAAAGCCTTTTTTGCTTTTATCATTGGGACAGGGGTCATACGACTGAGGATTATCAAACTTTGAAGGATCATTTGGGCTAGCTCAAGAAAGTAGGACATCTTAAGGAGTTTATAGCTCGGGATAGTCCTCAGCCCCAAGATGGGAAGGGGGCAAGTTTGTCACGAGCCTCGGTTCCCTCTCTGGGGCTCATAAAGGTAATCCATGCTACTATGCCCAAGGCCAAACTGGGGCAAGCTGCTTCCTGAGTTCTTATCGTGGTCTCGATTTCGGACTTGGAGATGGGTCCCTCCCCCTCTAAAAGGGCACGGTGGGAGGAAGAATGTTTAGGTTTTTTGGGAAAGGATATAGAGGGCATTATTCAGCCTCATGATGATGCATTGGTGGCTACTTTACAGATTACAGGTTTTGATGTAAGGATAGTAATGACAGACCAAGGGAGTGGGGTTGAAGTTATGTATCCAAATCTATATGAAGGGTTAGGCTTAACCCCTAAGGACTTAACCCAGTATGATACTCCCTTGGTTGCCATCGATGACACCATGGTCACACCTGTCGGTGAAATAAGGTTAGTCATAGAGATAGGAGGAAGAAAGGAGTTAGTTGATTTTATAGTGGTCCACTCCTATTCCCCTTACACATCCATCCTTAGTCGTCCATGGATTCATTTTATGGGGGCTGTGACTTCTTCCTTGCATCAGAAGGTGAAGTTCCTGACTGATCAGGGTATTTTCGAGCTTCGGGGAGATTATAGCATAGCCTAGCGATGCCAAATAGCTTCTATTGGGTGCAAGCAGGTAGAAGAGGCCAAACCACCCAATTTGTCAAAACAGCTACAGTCTTCGCCAAAAGATCCGTGTGAACAGTTGAAGAAGGTGTACATAGACCTTGGAAATAGGTATTTTTAGGTGGGGAAGAGCCTCTAAATCATGGAAAAAGTGGAGCTTTTACTATTTTTAGTGAATAGTGTTGATGTGTTTGCCTAGAACCTGTATGACGCTCCTGGGGTGGACCTTGAGTTTAAATGCCATCAACTTAACGTGGATCCTAGTCACCTATCAAGGAAGCAAAAACATTGTAGGTCCTTGGATATCCATGCTAGTGCAATAAAAGAAGTGGTGAACAAACTAAAGAAGGTTAGGGCTATTAAAGAAGTTTTCTACCCCGAGTGGCTATCTTACACGGTGGTGGTAAAAAAGAAAAATGGGAAATGGCGAGTGTGTGTGGACTTCGTGAATCTAAACAAAGCCTGTCCAAAGGATCCTTTTCCGGTACCCAAAATTGACTAGCTTGTCAATGCTAGCTTTGAACATCCGGGAATGAGTTTCCTTGATGTCTTCTAGGGTTACTATCAAATAGCTCTAGCTCCCGAAAACCAAGAAAAAACCTCATTCATTACCCTCACGGGTAATTATCATTGTAAGGTCAAGCTGTTTGGGTTGGAGAATGCAGGGTCGACGTATCAGAGGATAGTTACTAAAATGTTCGAGGGACAATTAGGGAGGAATATGGAAGTCTATATAGATAATATGGTGGTGAAAAGTAAAACTATAGAAGAGCATATCTCGGATCTTGCGAAAACATTTGAGACTCTTCGACAACATCGTCTAAAGTTGAATGCCTCCAAATGCGCCTTAAGGCAAGCTCAGGGAAATTCCTGGGATATCTGGTCACAAACCGGGGTATTGAAGTAAATCCAAATCAGATCATAGCACTGCAAAACCTAAAACCCCTGAGGAAACCAAAGGAGGTCCAGTGCCTTATGGGAATGACGTAGCCCTCAATCGTTTCATCTCTAAGTTCGCGGACAAGTGTAGACCCTTCTTCCAACTGTTGAAGAAGTGGAAGGATTTCCAGTGGATAGATGAGTGCCAAAGGGCTTTTCACATGTTGAAGTTATATTTAGCCTGAGCCTTAATCCTATCCCGACCAGTAATGGGTGAAACGCTATACATGTACCTTGCTATGACTGACCACGCGGTAAGTGCTGTACTAATCAGAGTAGAACAGGATATTCAGAAGTCGATCTACTATGTTAGCAAAACCCTCGTGAAGGCTAAGCAGCACTATCTCCCCCTAAAGAAAGTTGCTTTAGTAGTGATCCATGCTACTCAGAAACTGCCTTACTATTTCTAGGCTCATATGGTGGTGGTCTTGACCGAGCACCTACTGTAGGCCTTGTTAAGGAGAGCGAACTTCTCGGGTAGGATAGCGATGTAAGGGGCATCCTTAGGAACCTTCGATATTCAGTATAGGCCTAGAACCTCCATCAAGGGGGAAGTCTTAGTGGATTTCATTGAAGAGTTTACCCCGAGACACCTCAAAGTCTTGCACTTCGGAGGGAATAAGTTGGGAAGTCTTGAGAAATGAACAATATGGCAAGTATATGCGGATGGAGCCTCGAATTGCCAAGGAATGAGAGTTGGTATAGTTCTAATCTCTCCGAAGGGTATCAGGTTGGAAAAGTCATTTAGGTTGGGCTTCCAGGTGTCGAATAACGAAGCGAAATATGAGGCTCTCTTAGCAGGGCTTTGGATATCCAAGCAACCAGGGGCAGCTAAGCTACAACAACACTGCGACTCTCGGCTAGTAGTTAACCAAGTTAATGGTGAGTTTGAGGCTAAAGATCAAAGAATGGTGAGTTACTTGCAAGAAGTTAGAAACCTAAGGGGTCAGTTTAAAAGTGTGGATATCTCACTAATCTTTAAGGGGAGCAATTGTCACGTTGATTCTCTGGCCACCCTGGCCTCATCAGTGAATGACCCACTCCTGAGGATTATATCAGTAGAATTCTTACCCTCTCTTAACACCATCCCCCTAAAGAAGTTGCGGTATTGAGTATACGTCCATCTCCCAATTGGATCGATCCCACTTTGACATACCTTTAGGAAGGGAATCTTCCTAAGGATAGGCAGGAGGCTGAGAAGGTTAGACGGAAATCACCCAAGTATTAGGTATTCGAGGAAGCAAAGTTGTACAGGAGATCATACTCGGGACCCTATTTGCTATGCATTCACCTCAAGGCAGCTAATGTACTCTTGGAGGAATTACATGAAGGAATATGTGGAATTCACATGGGAGGAAGGTCTCTGGCACATAGGACCCTCACCTAGGGTTATTAGTGGTTGAGCATGCAAAAACTGGCCCAAGAGTTTTCCAAAAAGTGGTGATTAGTGCAAGAAATTTGCTCTTAGCATCCATCAACCTGGAGGAGTTCTTAACCCAATATCAAGTCCTTGGCCATTTTCCCAATGGGGACTAGAAATAGTAGGGCCTCTCCCTAAAGCGACAGGTAACAGGAGGTGGCTCTTGGTTGGAACAGACTACTTCACCAAGTTGGTTGAAGCCGAGCCCCTGTCTAACATTCGGGACACCGATGTTAAATGATTTGTGTGGAGAAACCTTGTGACCTAGTTTGGCATACCTAAGATTCTGATCTCAAACAACGAGCTGCAGTTTGATAGTAAAGCATTCGTATGATACTGCTTGGAGCTTGGCATCATTAACAGGTACTTAACTCCATCTTATCCCCAAGGCAATGGTTAGACCAAGGCTGCTGATTAATCTATTGTGAATGGTTTAAAAAGAAGACTTGATGAATCCAAGGGAAGATGGGCCGAAGAACTACCTAGTATGCTGTGGGCATATCGAATTACTCCAAAAAGGTCAATTAGGGGAACCCCATTCTCAATGACCTACAGCACAAAAGCGATAATTCCCGTGGAGACAAGACTACCTACCTCTTGAACCAATAGATTCAGTGAAGAAAGTAATGACCAATTACTCAGTAGGCACCTAGACCTCGTGGAAGAAAACCATGAGGTTGCCTAGGCGAAGTTGGCTAATTATCAACAAAAGATTAGCCGCAAGTACAACAAGGGAATCAAGTGTAGGGAGTTTATTCTAGGAGACTTAGTGTTGAGGAAAGTCTTGGGAAACACGAGAGATCCCACAATGGGAAAGTTAGGACCTAATTAAGAAGGTCCATATCAGTTGACATCCATTGCGATGATAGGAGCATATCAATTAGAACCTACATGAAAAACCTATAGCTAGGCCATAGAATGTACTTAATTTAAAGAAGTATTACTTTTAACTGATATATGAGTAACTATACTTTATTCTTGTTTGTTATTATTAAATCCCCAGAATAGTGAAGTTTAGCTAGAAGTCCACATCATGGTCTCAGGATTATCATGCAGAGGAGTAAATCTCGTGGTACTAGACCCTGTTTTTGCCTTGGGTAAGTCCTAAGCTAAAATTTTTTCCTTAGCTTGACTCCAGGGTCACTAATATAAAGGGAAATTAAGACTTAACAAAAAATTATGGTGACAAAACCTATGGTACTAGACCCTGTCTTTGCCTCGAGTAAGTCCTAAGCTGAACTTTCTGCCTTAGCTTGACTCTAGGGTCACTAACCAGAAAGGGAAATTAAGACTTAACAAAAAATTATGGTGACAAAACCTGTGGTACTAGACCCTGTCTTTGCCTCGAGTAAGTCCTAAGCTGAACTTTCTGCCTTAGCCTAACTCTAGGGTCACTAACCAGAAAGGGAAATTAAGACTTAACAAAAAATGATGGTAACAAACCCCGTGGTACTAGACCCTGTCTTTGCCTCAGGTAAGTCCTAAGTTGAACTTTTTGTCTTAGTCTGACTTTAGGGTCATTAACAAAAAGGGAAATTAATACTTAACAAAAAATGATGGTAACAAACCCCATGGTACTAGACCCTGTCTTTGCCAAGGGTAGGACCTAAGCTAAACTTTCTACCTTAGTTTGACTCTAGGGTTAATAACAGGAAGAGAAGCATAAAATAACTGGGGAAAAAAAGTCCCATGGCATCAAGCTTTATGATTCCTTCAAATACATAAGGAATTTAAAAACGGCCACAATACGAAGATAAAAGAGAACCTTAATCCACGGGATATTATAGATCAATTTGCATTTCACCACAGTTTGTTAAATAATAAGCAAAGATGAATATTTAAGAAATACGGAACAACAATATATAAATAAGGATAGTTAAATTATAAAATTAGCCCTCGGAACAGGGCACCCAAAAGCTATATAAATATATATATATATATATATTTATATAATATAAAAAAACTAAAGACTTAGTCTAAGCACATTTTTGTCAGGCCACTCCCCTAGAGGATGGCACTATAGCAAAGCCCTCCACCCCGCCCACCACGGGTGTAGTAGTAGCCGCGGCCTTGGTCTCTCTAACGGGAGATTCATCATTAATTATAGCCTAGATCTTAGGATTTGGAAGTATTATCAACTCCGAAGAATAAGGGACTCTGTCAGTTCCTAAGGGACAAGGTGGCTTCTACCTGCAACTTGTCTAAAGCTGTGGTCCACCCTTTGGCAAAGTAAACTTGAAGGTTCTGCTACACCTCGGGCCTTACAGACATGATGCAATTCATCTATCCCTAGTAGTTGCAGCTTGTATCTTCTCATTATCTGCCACAAAAAAGGCCCCTAATTCCATCGTCTTTTCCTCTAATGTCTTCTTGACTTCTTGAAGTTCCTTCTCTAAAGCCTCCTTCCTCTCGGTTATGGCCTTCGTATTCTCCTCAGCCTTAGAACAAAGCTTCTCAGACTCGAACACCTTGTTCATCACGTCCGAGATCTTCTTAAGAAGATCCTTATTATCCTTGGTCAGCTCCTCTAGCTTGGCCTTAGTTGCCAAATATCTGCCTTTCACCACCGCGGCAAATTAGTAACCCTGCGAAGTATAAGTCAGAAACCAAATTCAACCAAAGGGTAAATGAAAGGAAGTAAGGAGGTAGGTGGCTTACCATAATTGCTTCCCTTTTCATGTTGAGAAAGAGGGCATCGTCTCCCCTACTTTTCCTAGTGATTCATATCTTCAGGAAGGAGGAGTGCCTTACCTACACACTCAACGACATGGCCCCCGCGGCCCTCCCTCCAGGGTCTAACCCTGTCAATGGCAGGAAGGGACTCCTCGTTTACCATAAAGGCCTTTATGTAGGCTAGAGCTTCCACGATGTCGACGGGAGTGTCACCCTCCTTAGTGGGAGAACCCTTAGGGTCAAGGATCATTACTTCAGACCCTGAACTTCCCCTTTCGCCCCTCTGCTGTTTTTGCCCACCTCGTGATCCTCGGTATGGGGTAGTGGACACTAGGCAGTTGGTATTGCGACGGGAGAACGTATCCCTTTACTCGGATGTCGATGTACGGGAGCAATGGGTCCTTTTGTGTGATTGATCTTCCCACATTCTGGAAACTCCAATATACAAGAGTATATCTGAGGATAAGGTATGTGGCCTGAAAGTTGTTCGTTTGAATGAGGGTATATGAGGGATCTTAACAACCTGTTCAAATCTGTGGAGTTGATCAATTGCCTTTTCTTTTGAAATGCATAATCCTTTAAAAAGGCAAACGAGCGAAATAGAAATTAGTACATAAAATGAAATTAAGTAAACAGCACAGACATTAAAGGAGAGAAAGGTAAAGGAAAATTCCTAGTATTTCTACTCACTTGCTCTACCTGCAGTTGTAGGACAATGGATTCCATCGGGACACCAGTTTCCCGAGATGATTAAGTAGTCCCCTTCAGTCTCCTTGTCGAAATCAGGGAGACCCAATATTAGCCTTACTTCCTTGTGCCAAGTCTATAAATAAAATCCTGAGGTTTTACTATCTTGAAAACTATATACATAATTAATATCATGCTCAGCTAAACTAAGACCGAGTCTTCTATTAAGTTCATCTACACTACTAACTACCTTAAATACATTAGAGGTACATTGGTCGGGGCAAACTTTAAAATGCGTCAAAATATTGGTTAACAACTTACTCATAGGGATCCTAACCCCACCCTCTACAAACGTTACCAAGGGGATAATGACCCTTCCTTCCCCCCTTGAGAATACTACCTTAGACTTTGGGTAGTACCTCACCTTTACATTCTCTGGAATCTTGTATACTCTCTTAAACTCAGTCAATCTTTCAGGCGTATCAACCATGGATTTGAAAGCGATGATAGAACACTTAGGGTCACTCGAAGATGGTTGGAGCAACTCTCGATTTGAAGAAAAATGAAAAAATTAAGGAAAAATTTAAGGAGAAGTTTGAGAAGGATAAAAAATGGGAACTTAAAAACTGGTTTAGGTTCCTCCTTTATATAGAAAAGGAGGGAGCGAGAAAAGGCAAGGAGCGACCCTTGGTTTCCCGCGCCTTCCTGTTTTCCTAAGCTCTGACCTGACCATTCACAAATACATGTGCCATTCATTAAAGAGCAGGGAATCCAAGCACATCTAAGGCAATTAATGCATAATGACGCCTCCTCCCATCAATGATAGTTAATGATTGCCCCCCATTTATCTCAGGCCATGATCTCCATTTCAGCATTAATGACATAGAGATAGTGGGGGGCTATTGTGGGGGGAGGGGGGGGGGGGTGAACTTGATTCCGAGCCAAGGCCCAAAAGCCAGAAGATCATACTTGAAGAAATGGGCTAGGCCCATCAATGTGGATACAAGCTAGGGCATCTGAAGAGCCATGGGTAACTCACCAAAGCAATTCTGGTGGAGATCCAAGTCGACCACCAATATCGAAACTCTTATCCGAGGTAATGAGCATGGATGACCCTTCAGTAAAAAAGAATGGGACCACAAGCAACCAATTTCCTTTTTAATTCGAGATGCCACACCCACCAAATTCGCCTTGGGAAACACCCTAAAAGGATAAGGATCACAGAGATGGTCAGCTTCGTATTAACGAGAGATTCTCTACCTAATCTCTTTCACATTAAATGCATATAGGACAATCTGAACAGTGTAGACACCCCTAAAAGTCTTATTTCATGATGAAAGGGGGGTAAAACTGAGGGGGCATGTGACAAGTATCCCAAAAAATCCAGCTGGAAGCAGGCCAGCTGGGGAGATAAGGGAAGGAAAAATGCCTATAAAAGGGGAGGAGAAGGATGCAATAGAGAAGGGGTTGGGAAATATTAAGAAAAAGACCCTAGAGAAGAACTAAAGAGAGAGAGTTGGCTAAGTTGAGTAGAGCCATACTATATTTTTGTTTTCTTGCTAACTCCCTACACCTCAGGAAAGCAACTTGTGTATCTTAGAGAACCTTATCTGTACTCCTACTTTTTTAAGCAGTTGTTTGAGCCTCCCATTGTGGGATTTCTACCTTATGTGTATGATAAATAAATTGTGCAAGGCGGTTACATAAACATTTTGGTTCTTTATTGTGTGTTTGTGTATCTTTCCCCCACAGGAGTTTTAATGGAGGGAATGAAAAATCCATACCCTTGTTTCAGAGTTTAATTGAGAGGGAATAGAGTTTAAGTGAGAGGGTAATGTTAAATATTCAATTACCAATTTCTATGTACCTTAAATAAAAAAGAGTAAGGAAATGCACATATAACTTTTTAATTCTAATAAATGCACGTATAATTTATTCATTGGTTGCAGACATAAATTTAAGCTAGTTATGTATGTTTTTATTGAAATTTTTGTACTACTTGACTTTATGAATTGAAAAAGCAATAATAAGACATTAAATGCATCTTTATTCTTTTACCCCCCAAAAAAAGTATCTTTATTCATGGCCAGCTGGCCAGCACAATAGGTAGCCAACTTAGGGAATGACCTAACACCTAGGCCTCAAGTAGAAGAAGATCCCCACCAACAGAAATTTTAGGTTGGTGTTTCATCAAGGAAAAATAATGAGATCCTAGACACTAGCCTCTTCCACCCCTCACCCCTAACCCACCTTTTTGTAAATGGTAATTCAATTTCCCCTCCAACATTTGCCCTTCGGGTTCATTTAGTTGGAGGAGTGGAAAAGTGTGAGAATAGAAAATTGGTAGGAGAATGGAAAAGTGGGAGGATATAAAAGATTGGCGTAAATGCACTTTTAGTCCCTACATTTTGACGTTTTTCCATTTTAGTCCCTACATTTTATTTTTTCCACTTTTAGTCCCTAAAACCAATTTACGCTTTCCGTTTTAGTCCTTAAAACACTGTTCTGTCACCAAATTAACGGAAAGACTGACGGATTAATAAAATATTATTAAAAAAATTATTTAACATTTTTTATATGCCAAAATTAAAAAAAAATTAATTACTCAATTTTAATTTAGAACAAAAAACAAAAAAAAAAATTATTTTCTTTCAAACAAAAATTTTACTTTTTTTTAATTAAAATGAATTTTTTTTTTTTTATTCCAATCTTCTTCTTCTTTTTTTTGTTCAGAAGAACATTCAACTTTTAAACCCTTTTCTCTCTCTATTCTCAAACTCTCTTTCTCCTCACCCCGATCTTATTCAAACTCTAACTGACCCAAACTCTCTCTGATCTCTTTCAAGACTCAGTGATGAGGTCGCCGCTGTCGAACTCGTTCAAGACTCAATGATGAGGTCACCATTGCCATAGAAGAAAGAAACCCCAGAAGGTCTGCGTTGCCGTCGCCGTTTCCGTTGCCATTGACCCATCAAACCCATCAAGAAGGTCCGTTGATTAGGTGTATGAAACCCTAGAAAGAAAACCCATAGTTTATTTATGTGTAATTATGGCTCCGTTGTACAAAACCCAGTCACCGATTCGGTATTGGAGCCCGATATTGACCAGCGGCGAGCAGATCAAGAGGCTGATCTTCGAGGTTTTGATCATGGAGGCCGTGGGGTCTTGATGGCGTGAAAACAATGGGAAAAATTTGGAGGCTTGCATGTGGGTGTTGTGAACATGGATCGGTGGTTGGGTCTGCTGATGATTTTGGCTTGGGTTGTGATTTGGGTTTCATTTGTGTTTAATCTCTATTTGTGATCTGGGTCTGTGTTTGTGTTTGGTCTCTGTTTCTTTTCTTTTTTTTTGTTTGTGTTGTTGTGATCTAGGTTTGAGTTTTTGGTTGCTGGATTTGTGTTCTTGGTTGCTGGGTTTGATCTGGGAAGAACACGAAGAACTTGGATTTGTGTTCTCGGTTGCTGGGTTTAATCTGGGAAGAACACGAAGAACTTTGGGTCTGTGTTTGTGTTTGGTCTCTGTTTCTTTTCTTTTTTTTTCGTTTGTGTTGTTGTGATCTAGGTTTGAGTTTTTGGTTGCTAGATTTGTGTTCTTGGTTGCTGGGTTTGATCTGGGTTTAAGTAATAATGTTCTTTTGCTGGGTTGCTATTCTTTTGCTTTGCTAGGTTGTTATTCTTTTGCTTGGGTTTGATTCGGTGGTGATCTTCTGGAAAAAAAAAAAAGAAGAAGATTGGAATTAAAAAAATTCATTTTAATTAAAAGAAAGTAAAATTTTTGTTTGAAAGAAAATAATTTTTTTTTGTTTTTTGTTCTAAATTAAAATTGAGTAATTAATTTTTTTTTTTTAATTTTGGCATATAAAAATGTTAAATAATTTTTTTAATAATATTTTATTAATCCGTCAGTCTTTCCGTTAATTTGGTGACAGAACAGTGTTTCAAGGACTAAAACGGAAAGCGTAAATTGGTTTTAGGGACTAAAAGTGGAAAAAATAAAATGTAGGGACTAAAATGGAAAAACGTCAAAATGTAGGGACTAAAAGTGCATTTACGCCTAAAAGATTTAGTTTTCTCTCGTGTGTTTAGTTGGATGGATGGAAAAGTGGAAAGATGAAATTTTTTTTGTTTGGTTGAGGAGAAAAATGGGAGGATAGAAAATAGAATTTGTATAAATTTACTCTTATACCACTATTAGATAAAAAAAAAAAAATTTGCACATTATATTTTTATTAAAAACTTGTATATACATGGACATTTAATTAAAAAATAAAATAGATGGATGAGCACAAGAGCACAAAACAAGTGAGAAAAAAGAAGAAGATGAAAACAAATAAATAAATAAATAAAAGAGAAGTGACAAATGAGAGGGAAAAAAAAAAAAGACGAACACGTATAGTGAGGTTATGCCCAGCTAGCCAAAAGATAAAAAAGAAATAGCTAGTGAACATATAGTAGAGTAGGCATTTTTGACCAAATATATTTGCCCAATTTTCTCTCCCATTTTCTCTTAAATTTTGGGAGATTCTGTTTTCTTGGGCTCAAAGAGAAAACTCCTAAGCCCCAAAAAAATCTCTTATCTTTCTCATCCTCAATTAAATAACTACAAACACCAATTTTCCCCCATATTTCTCTCTTCTATTTTCCATCATCCCTATAATCACTCCAAACAAACGAAACCTTAGTGTTTAGTAGAAGAAGCTAAAAAGACCCAAAAGTGTGGGGGAAGTATACTAGTTGTGCACTCTTTCTTACAGCCAATGACAATTCAATTTCCCATCTTCCATATTGACTAGAAGAAGCTATAAGGTCCCAACCATACTAAAAAAAAAAAAGGGTTCCTAGACTAGGCTAAGGTGCATAACATTTTTACTAAGCTTTTATAACAAATCTTAGTTGGTAAGTTATTATTAGTTATAATTTAAACTTATTATTGAAATTACCTTTTTGCTCACCAATAATAGCCAGTAACAATCTGCTACTTAAAATTTGTTGTGAAAGTATTGCAAAAATGCTATGAACATAGCATTTCTATTTAATTTTCCTATTTCATCTTTACTGATTCAATTTCTATATGTGCTCTAAAACTCTTAATCTCCCAAAGACAAATTCTCTACATCAGAATCAAAATTTAAAATCAGGATAATAGTTCTTTGAATTCACTTCATTTGAACTCTCCTATAACATAGATTGTATTACCCATGGTAAAATAAATTTAAAACTTAATCTTATAAAAAAATTTCCTAATCCATGATATTTTATTCTTTACATAAAACTAGTCTTGATTTAGTCAGTAATAATTATTTAAGTTACATCCTAAATCCATTTTATTTTAGAATTTTTAAGCCTATTAGGTAATTTTATTGTTAAGTAAAGTTTAAATAGTGCTTTCAATAAATAATATTTTATTAATTAACACTTTAATGATTATTTTATTCTCGTATTATAATATTATATTATAGATAGTTTCTTTTATTTGTAAGTTTTTTTTAAAAACATTATATATGTCTAGAAAATATTAATTTAGATATGAGGAGAGAGAGAGAGAGAGAGATGAATTTAATCTCAAAAAGATGTCTGGATAGTTTTATTACTAGTAATGGAAAAAAAAAAAAAAAAAAAAAAAACTACCATCTTAATTTTGAAAGAAGTTTTACAAAATTAGAAACACTATCTTAATATTTATGATTTAGATTTTTTTTTTGACCTAAGAGTTTGAAAAGAAGTTTTACAAAAGAAAATACTTCAATGGCATAATAAATTATATGAATTAATTAGGTTTGTGTTTTCTAATTTTTTTAAAATGCATTTATTACTTAAAACTTTTTATCCATAATTGATATTATAGTTACTTTTGTAGAAAAAAAAAATCAAAATTAAAGTTTTTTTTTTTTGGGTGCTAAATTAAAGTTGCTAAAGTCCTACCTAAGATTGGATATGTCACAAGAGCAATTGAAAATGTAGCCATATTATTATTATTTAGAAAGAGTATGTTAATAAAAATTGAATATATAAACTTAATTATTAATTTTGCATTAAAAAAAAAAAAAAAAAGAGAGAGAAGAATAGATCCATAAAATGAGAATAAGGGATTTCTAAAGTCCTTCCAACGTTAGTTCTTTTCACGAGACCATTTAAATAAATTTAATATTCTTTAGGTTAAAATACAAATGACACTAACTTGAATTGTTTTTAATTGAGTCCTTTAAAGTTTTAATTTTATTTTTCATTTCAATTACTATAATCTATTATCATTGAATATGTATGTCTACTTTAAAAATGATGTGTGGATTTTAGTTAGCTTAACTGGTAAAGTCTCTTGTCGTCAAATAAGAAATATGTGGTTCAGTCCCTGACTACACCAAAAACTAATTGGTATCTTAATCTGATGATAAAATGCAATTATCAGAAGTAGACGCTATATGTTAAAACTATCACTTAAAAAAAAAAATAGTGCCGCTTAAGTGGATTTAATGGTGCAAATTAGGCAAAGATAGATGGAATGATTATATTAGAAATAGATAGAACTTAAAGGATTAAAAATGAAAAAACAAATAGAAAAAGGATTGAACTAAATACTTGTTAAAGTAGACTATAATTTATAATTTAATCCTAAAAGAAAATAAAACAGTGTTGTTGGAATTTGGAACAAAAATTGAAGATTTTATTTTTATTTTTTGGGGTTTGAATGGCTTACTTCCATTCGAACCCCTTCACTTCTCCTAGGTAGTACTTTTAGTGTTTTTGGCTAGGGTGATTATTGGGTGGATGGAAAATAGAGAAGATATAGGTAGAGAGAAAATGTTTTTTTGGTTGTTTGGTTGAGAGGAGAAAAGGGAGTGTATTTTGGTGGGGCTTGAGTGTATTTCCCCTAGCTCGTCAAAAATAGATTCCTCCTAATTTGGGAGGAAAACACGAGAAAATACGAGCATAAATACATTTACATATTTTCCCTCTTCTGTCATTCTCTATAACGTTTCAAATTCACTATCCTACCTTTAGCAAACTTAGAGCATTCGCATCAACTCGGGCAAAAATTTATATCTATTTTAACATAAGAACCTACTTTTTTCTATTTTACATACTCTTTTTTTAAAACAACTCAAATCATATTATCTATTTTACACTACATTCATTAAAATATCAATTTTTATTGATTTTTTAAATTATTTCTCTTTCTTTACACACAACAACTATCATCTCCTCTCTTCATTCATCCTTCGAGATACGTAAAAAAAGAATAAAAAGCCAAAGGCAAAATGAATAGTATCAGTATAAATTTATACGGTTATTGCAGTAACAATGTAATTTTACACAACTTTGCATGACCTGATGTAAGTAAATTTTGGGCTTGATTAACTAAAATAAGATACTTGTTCTATTGTACAAACACTAATGCCAGGGTTCTATCCCAAAAAATTAAACCCATAATTTCATCATCAGAATTGACATTAGTGTATAAACCAAAGAGAACCCAAATTTGCAATGAATTTCACCATGAACGCACAATCTTGTAGTGGTAATTCTCGTGTCATGAATTTTTTCTAGGGAGGCCAAACTAAATATACTTTAAGTATGAATGGTTTATCCAAAAATTACTCATACACTTAAAAGTTTGAATATCAAATTTTATAAATTTGTTATTATTATCTTTTTTTAATCAAAATTCTGACATAATTGATTATGAGTGGTAGAGGAAATGTGATTAATTAATTTGAAATTACTTCAGAACATTGTCGAAAAAAATTATAATAGTAGAAGAGCTAGATATAAATGTCAAATAAGTAAAAAAATTTACAAATTCATTGTTATCAAACTAATTGATAAATATAAAATAATACTGTAATAAACAATAAATTTAAAGATTGCAAGTTGTAAACAAAATATCATTTACACGGTTATGGCATAACTCATAAAAAAAAAAAAAAAACAGATAACAGTAATAACACACTCTAGTCTCTAGATTTAGCCAAAAAACTTTTACAAAAAAAAGAAAAAAGAAAATTTAAGTTGTCAAACGTTAATGCAAGTTGTATAGCACTGTACACACTTATCAAAACATTAAGCAAGTCCTATCAATTTAAAAAAAAAAAAAAAATGCAAGTCTTTCTTTTGTTTTGGTTATTCATTCACATATCAAGACCCAGAAGCAGCTATATTGCAAAACAAACTTGTAATTTCAAACATGATTAGAGAAAGCCAGAGGGAGATACCAGTATCACTACATACTAATGAGCCGACACCAGTGATCAAGTGGAGACTATTAGCCTATAGCGGAACGATGAGGTTTGGAGCTGTCAAGGACTCGAGACTTTGGAGAAAGGAGGCTTTTAAAAAATAAAAAATAAAAAAATCGAATTTGGGTTTTTTGTGTGTGTATATATATATCTTTTTTTTTTT
The DNA here is from genome assembly GCA_028535165.1 of Quercus tomentella. Lineage (NCBI taxonomy): Eukaryota > Viridiplantae > Streptophyta > Magnoliopsida > Fagales > Fagaceae > Quercus > Quercus tomentella. Next base: position 40,240,025 of record JAPQVY010000133.1, read on the forward strand.
TTTTTTTGTTTTTAAATTTTGGGATATTACTGATTTTTTTAATTGGGAATTTGGGATATTGTGATTTTGGGAACTTTTTAAAGATGTTTTTGTAACTTTTGTTATTTGAATTTGGAGGAGTTTTGGGCTAATGAGTGGGCCAAATGTTTTGTTTTTTCTTTGGAGCTGTCAAGGACTCGAGACTTTGGAGAAAGGAGGCTTTTAAAAAATAAAAAATAAAAAAATCGAATTTGGGTTTTTTGTGTGTGTATATATATATCTTTTTTTTTTTTTTTTTTGTTTTTAAATTTTGGGATATTACTGATTTTTTTAATTGGGAATTTGGGATATTGTGATTTTGGGAACTTTTTAAAGATGTTTTTGTAACTTTTGTTATTTGAATTTGGAGGAGTTTTGGGCTAATGAGTGGGCCAAATGTTTTGTTTTTTCTTTGGATCTTTGTATTAATATTTTTGGGATGTTTCTGAAGTACTTCTAAAATGTGAGGGAGACCCAAATAAATTTTAAGAGATTAACAAACAAATTGTAATTTTTTTTTCCCTCAAAATCCCAGGGGGGCCAGAGGGTGTATTTACAGCATATTTACAGATATTATTAAATTAAAGGATTTTATCAATGATGTTAATGGAAAATTTGAAAACCCATGCGGGTCATGGCCCCCCCCCCCCCAGCCCCCCTTAGCTTCGCCACTGATAGGATGCACATGTGTGTAGCGCTGGACAGCAAAAAGAAAGCGTCGTAATTGTAGAACTTTTTTTTTTTTTTTTTTAATGGAATTACCAAATGTGTTTTGTTTTGTTAATAGATTATTTTAATACAAAAAACTATTTAGAAAGTCAATTATTTTTTTCTTCTTCCATAAAAAAGTTTTTAAAAATAGTTTCTAAACCAATGTTCTTAGGACATTAATTGACTTTTTTATTTTTTATTTTTTTATAAATACAAGCATTTGTTGATATTTTTAATATTTTCTTTTTAATTTGGGTGTGTGTATTGTTTTTTATGAGATATAAATAGTGTAATTTTTTAAAAAACAGTTTTTTTTGGGAGAAAAAGCACTGTAACTTTATTGAAAGCTAAATAGCCAAATGCTAAAGTTATAGTATTAAGATGTGGAGGAACACACTCCATTCATACCGACAAATCGTTAATATGTCTTGCATATCTAGCAAGATTGTGAGCAACAAAATTCCTCTCTTCTCTTGATATGAGAAACACTAAAAACAACAAAGGATTCTGCTAAAAATTTCATCTCTTCAATCAAATAATCATAAGAAGCAAAAGAATGTTCATCATTTTTGAGGGAATTCATAATTATCTCTAAATCTCCTTCAAGAACAATGGATGAAAACACTAATTCTTGAGCAAAAACTACTGCCCTGACTGCTACCATAGCCTCAACTTCTTCAACTTATGAGGGAAGACTGCGTTTCTCTGTCATAGAAGCCATAACCTGTCCCAAGTTGTTTTGGATCACCACCCCAACACCAGCCTTTTTGTTGTCATTAAACACGGCTCCATCAAAGTTAACTTTGTAAATTGGCTGAGGAGGAGGAACCCAATGAACATTGGTTTGATGGCAAGAAGAAACTGGAGCCACACCTGGATGATTTCGGATGAAATCTTCGTGGGCAGGAACAGCATTAAGCCTCACCTGAATAATGGGGAATGGTTTACTGCTTGTATGCAACAAATTCCTCCTATATTAGATTGTCCACACTAGTACAACAAAGAGATCCAAGTTTTTTCCCCTGTCAATAACAAACATGACCAAATCTCCAAACCGAGAGAAGGAAGTTGATCTTTTAAATTCCACATTGAGTCAGAATCCCAGATTGGTGAGAGACGGGCAACTCCAAAGAGCATGTAGCGTATCTTCTGAAGGTTGTTGGTAGTGATCACAGATGTCTTCAAGGATGACCTCTCTTTGTAATAAATTCTACTTATATGGGATCGAATTTTTGCAAGCCTGCCATAGCAAATTCTTCACCTTACTTTGAACTGTCAAACCCCAGATCCTTCACCAATCCACTAAACTCGATGAAGACTCTCTATGATCCAAAATAGTAGATTCTTCAGCTAAGAACTTATAACCTGATTTAACAGAGTATTGGCCCGATAGATTGAAAGACCAAATGACAGTGTCTTGAATCCGATTTCTGCAGAGAGGGATAGATAAGATAGAACTTATCTCATGAGGCAAGAAACAGTTATCTAAATGTGTTAAATTCCATTGTTTGGTAGGTTGATCAATAAGACTTGCTACACGAGATGTGGATAACTCCTCAGATAAAGGGGAAAGTAAATAAGGTTGATCTCTAGATGGAAGCTAGTCAGACATAAGAATATCTTCTCCAGTCCTTACCCTCCACCGTACTCCTCTATTTAGCACATCCCTACCCTTCAAAAATACTCTTCCAAATATAAGATCCAATCGTTCCATCCTTGGCTTCCAAAACAGAGCAATTGGGGAAAAACTTTAACCTAAAAACCCTGTAAAACAACGACTCTTTATTATGCAGTAAATACCATGCTTGCTTAGCGAAGAGAGCATCATTAAACATAGCTCAATCTTTAAAGCCCATACCATCTTCAACCTTAGGCTTCACAATTCCTTCTGATGATGCCGAAAGAACCACCAGTGAGCTACACGACTCTACATACTCGAAACAACACCTACACAACACAAAAAGAGAAGACCTTGCAGAGAGCACCGGTGTGGTGCCGGCCAAGTACCCTTTGAAGGTCAAGTTAGAACTTCTTTCTACTCTAGAATGCTAGAGATGGTGAATTATGTGTACCTCGATTTGTGAGGGTATTGGGGTTTTTATAGTAGTAGAAGGTTGACATCTCTTCCTTGGTGTAGAAGTCTTTTCCTTATAGGAATCCTCTTGAATAGTCCCAAACGTGATGGACAAGACTTTTCCTTGTAGAGAAGATCTTCATTAACGCGCGTATCTTCCGGAATCCTCTTCGTGCAAGGACTCCACTCACCTTGGGATTCTGTGGTAATTAGAAGTGTGCCGCAAGTAACTTCCATTTGGGGCTTCTACTGTATGGGCCTTTGTACAATCTTTTTTGGGCTTGCCTTCTTTCGGCCCCAAGACATTGACCCGTCAAGCCCATTTAAAGGAGGCTCGGCATACCAAATTTTTACCCTTATCACCTTCCATATCACCCAATGAATTTTCTTACTGTCCCCTCATTGTCCCCACAAAAACCTCTTGATTAAATTCTTCAATTCATTACATAAACCCAAGGGAAATTTGAAACAACTCATAGAAGAAGTTGGAATTGCTTGTGACAAAAGCTTTTCTTCCCACCACACTCGCTCTTTGATGTATTCAAAGCTAGCCTTCTTTTCCCTACCCATAAAAAAAGGAAAACCAAGATATTTCTCATATTGTTTTATCTCCATAACCCCTAAAGCCTCTTTTATTTGAGTCCTATCCTCTAAAGTTGATTTACTAAAAAAGATGGTGGTCTTATTTCTATTAATTTGTTGCCCTAAACAGCTCTCACAAACCCCTAAAATATTCAAAACTGATAGACATTCTTCAGGTGAAGATTTGCAAAAAAAGAATGCTATCATTTGAAAACAAAAGATAGGCTAGCTTAGGACTCCTCGAACTCAAAGATAATCCATGAATAATCCCTTGCTGAGCTGCTTGAGAGATAAGACCATGGATCCCTTTTGTTCATAAGAGAAATAGAAAGGGGGAAAGAGGATCAGTCTGTCTAATACCCTTTGTCCATACCATATTTCGTTCGGCCATGGTTCACGCGTCAGAACAAAGACCAGAAAAAAAAATAGAAACGGGGAAAAACCATGAATTTCAAAGCTAAAAAGGGTAAAAATATACACAACATGTTCGAATGGTAAATCAAAAACTCACAACATTTGAAAAACCCACTTTACAGAAAATCTGGCCAAAACCCTTACCGGGTATGGTAAAAGTTGACTTTTTGATCCGACCATTAGATTGTGTTTTATATTAGACCGTCTTGTAGGGCATATTTTCCCCTTTGAAACGATAGTTTATGGGCAAAATTGGAGTTAAAACAGATGAGATATCATAAAAATATTGAAACCCTAATAACGTCTTCATTGTATTTTTTCGGAAAATTGACAGTTTTTTACCTGGCTTCGCGCAATAAACTGTAATGATTGTGCAAGAACTGGAACGAATGGGCTGGACCATCTTGAAGAACAAGGTCCTAGCCAATTTTAACCAAAAGGGCTCGATGATATCAGCTCCAAATTAAAATATATGAATTTTTTAGCCTTGCGTCACCTCCTTTCGGTGCACGATATCTTGACAACCGTAGCTCCAAATGAAACGAGGCTAGAATCATTGGAAACTAGACATCCATAGCTTTTTGTGCATATAAAATTTGAAGAAAACGAAGCTCGGCAAAAACATCCAAACAGCCGCACGAATATCGGGCTAGAAATCAGAAAGAGACGAAAATTGCTGACAAGGACGACGTGGCGGATAAGGATGGAGCTAGTATTGGTATACTAGGGTACACCAATGTGAGCCCCCCATTTTCCACCTCTTCCTATAAATAACCCCCCCCCCCCCCCCCTCCCTCCAAATTTTGGAAAAATCATGAAGAAAATGGAGAGATATAGTGGAAAAAATAGAGAAAAAGTGAGGGAAAATCAGGAAAAAAAAAGTGGGGAAATTTTGAGAAAATAGCCTTAGAAAAAGAAAAAAAAAATCTCTCTCTCCTTTCTCTCTCTAGAGGAAACCCTACACCAAAAAACCTCATCATCTCTTCATTGTTGTAGTTTTTGTGGGTAAGGTTTTGGGATGGGTTTGGTTCCTTAATAACTAAACCCATCCCTCCCTTTTACTATATTGTAATCATCTTTTCATATAAATATATATATATATATATATAGTTATATATATATAATTATTTCCTTTACTTTGTTGTGTAAATAGTTGTTTTATTTTACTATGTTCTTGTATATTATGCTTGCTTCTAACCCATTTCTTTTAATGCGTTTAATATTAATGTTGGATATTATATTTGTATTGTTCATCCTAGATGGGTATTGGACCTTCATCCTAGGCCATGAATGGGAAGTACCCTTAGGGGGAAGAAATCTCATCCCACCTAGGCATCTAGGATATTATTTATTGCCTTTACATTATTTGTCGTCCCATTCATTTTCTTGCACTCCCCCTCTCCCTTTTACATTTCTTTGTCATCCCTTTACTTTCCTTGCGCATCCCCATCCTCTTTTACTTTTATTGCTCTTATATATGTGTGTGTGTATATATATATATATTATATCTAGATTCCTAAAAAAAAGATTTTCTGTTATCCTCTTTAGATGGTGTTTAAACCCCCATTAGGGCACAATATGGGTATGTCTAATAAGAGTGGTGATGGCTCTAAGAACTCCAACTTCTTTATGTTGAAGGATCCATAAGGCTTGAAAGGGATTAAACTCTATTTAAGGGGGAATATATATATATATATATATATATATATATATTAATCAAGTTTACAATATTCCAAGCTTTTACTTTTATGTCATTTATATGCCAAGCTTTTACCTTAATATCATTTAATTCCAGGTCTTTACCTTTCAAGTTCTTTACTTTTCAAGCTTTATTTTTATGCACTTGATCTTGTTGTTGTCTCTTTATCGTTTTCTTGTAGACAATGTGCCATTAAGAAAATGCTTGGGTATAAATCTTCCCTACTCCCCTATTCTAAGAAAATGATTTTTTTTTTTTTTTTTTTTTTTAAAATTTCTTTCCACCCCTTTCTAAAAATAAAGTCATTTTCAATTTTTTTTTTTTAAATGTCTTTTGTCTTTTAAAATTTTTCAAAGCAAAATATATTTTTTTCTGTTTCTCCCTCTTAAAAAGAAAAAGAAAAAAAAAAGAAAAAAAAAAAAACTTTCTTAAAGGGAAACCCCGAAACCCTAGAAAATAACACAAATGTTTTCGAAAGTTTTTTTCAAAAAGGTATTTTCCAAATGCTTATCTTCAAAATCATTTTCAAAGCCGTTTTCAAAATCAAAATCTTTTTTTAGGGGAACCTGAAATTTCAAAACAAAAAATCTGTTTTTCAACGTTTTTTTTTTTTTTAAATATATATATATATATATATATATATATATTGTTTTTCTAAAAAGTCTGTTTTAAAAAAAAAAAAAAAATTTTCAACCCAAAAAAAAAGCTTTCTGCTGTATAAAAACTATTTTCTGCATTAAATATAAACTGTTTTTTGGATTATATAAAATCTGTTTTCTGAAAACTGTTTTTTTTTTTTAAAGAAAATATGTTTTCAAATAAAAATAAAATCTGTTTTTTTAAGGAGGGCCAAAACTTTAAAATTAAAAAAAAAAAAAAGTGATGCCAAAAATGTTAAAAAAAAAGTGCTTTTCTAAAATAATAATGTTAACGTTATAACCTTTTCTTTTTAAGCATTTTACTGAGAATAGTGGTAGTTGTGGATTTGTGTTCAAGGCTCACTTTCTTGAGCCTTTGAATATCCCATAAACATACATTGTTCGTAATAAATTTAGCACTAACAACTTTCTTTTTGTCATTCTTTTTGCATGAACACAGAATGAGAAAATGGTGGATGACAACAAGGTGCTATTCTTCCAACCCTCTCTTTTCATTTCATGGTGTTTTTCTTTGTATAGTTGTAGTATTCACATGCTAGCTATATAATAAATAGATACTCACATGTTATTGTATAGTATACTTGTATGCTTTTTTCACATGTTACTTATGTTTATACTATACATGTTTTGGTTGTATATTTTGATGGAGTTATTATTCACATGATAATTATTAAGTAAATATTTACTCACATTTATATATATGTATATTGTTTGTAAAAACCTTTTCAAAAAAATTAAAATACCAAGAATCTAATTTCTTTACCAAAAGATAACGTTTGAGGTTTAATTAAAATGAGGTACTATTTTCGGATAGGCGTTGTGGAGTGCCTAACACCTTCCCCACACGTAACCAAACTTCTGAATATTAGATCTTTGGTTCAAAGACTTTTGGTTTGCCTCAATTAATGAACCTTTTAAATTTTGGTTTTGTTAATTAGGTAACTAAAAATAAATTAGACATCTAGGTGACCAATCACACCAAATACAAAACCAATGGTTGGTGGCGACTCCTAAAATAAAAATAAGGAAAAGGGACTCATACACTCACACACCCCACTCTAGATACACAATCACACATGAGTCACGTTGCCAATGACCCAATGTGCGACAAATGACGATGCCCTTCCCTCAAATCAAAAAAAAAGGGGGGGGGGGGGGGGACGCGTGCGAAAAGGGGGACAAAACTGAGCGTCCACACCCCTTGATGGCTTGACAAAACCTTTTGGATCCCCATTGACTAGAATGCAATAAGATATAGTCTTAACACAAAGCATAACAAAGAAATACCGTTCGTTGAACCCCATTTTTCTCATTATAGCTTCCTGTGGGGGCCTTTTTTGTACTATTGGGTCTCAACCCCTTTTGCTGTGCTATGACCTGTTAATCTAAGGTAAGAGAGTTGAGACTGGCCTTGCTAGAACTGTACTTCAGGCCAGCTTGTGCACAAGTCAAGCTTACCCATTGTAGATGTGTCTTGATATGAGTGCTGTGGGTTGGACGCAAGACGTGGTTGCGACAGGAGTGACTGTTACTAGTATTATAGCAGGATAACTATGATAACAAAACATACTAAATAAAGCTAACACGGTAACTAAAGTTAATAGGGTTATAGCAGAAAAACACAGCAAGTAGAAATAACACTACAGTAGAAAAAAGTAAATAACTTAGTAACTTCAAGCCAAATAGTAGGAATATCATCCAATAAGCATAACCAATGGAACAACTTGTCTGCTGGGTTATGGGCTGAGCTTTTAAGCAGAAGTGAACCCAAGAAGGGAACCAATCTCCAACGTGGGTGACCTCAGCAAAGGACTCCTGCCATAGAAGTTACTCACTCTGGAGAAAGTGCCTAAGTGGTTTGAGCTTCGATTTACAATCTTCAGAGAGTGGGTATATCATGAGGGAGAGAAAAGGTGGTCTATTGATGCATGCCTCTACTCCTACTGCTTTACTTTCTCTCTGGTGGTCTATTTACAATCTTCGTGTTTTCTCTTCTCTATTCTTTCCTACTTCTTGCTTTTTCTTCCCTCCCCCTTTTACCATTCATGGCTACCCCATTTTATATCATCTGCCATTGTGAGATTTACCCCTTTTGTCCCCTTAACCATTTCTGGCTTCTTGTGGGCATCTCTCCAAGACTGCCCACTCACTTGCTGGTTGTTTAGCCATTACCTTTGCCCAGAGTGTGTTGGTTGCATCACTCTCTATTTTTAGAAAAAATTACTTGTCTTGTTTCTTACCTCTCTTCGTTTTTGTTTCACCCTAGTGGATAAGAATTAAGCTACCTCACCACCTACCTCTATGGTATGCATCAAGTGGTCCCAACCCACACTTACCTCTTTTGGGTGAAATAACATCCCAGCAGGACCTTTCCCCAAAAAAGCCTGGGCGGTAACCCTAGAATAGACCCCGTTTTCTCCCCACTACCAAACCACACCCTCTGAATACCTTGACTCGTGGCCCATCTCCCATGTATTGGCTAGGTACAAGTAGGTGGTGCCCTGCTCCTTTATGCATGCTCCACTCCATCTATGTTTGTTTCTTTCTGGCCTTCACACAATTTCTATTGTTCTTGCGTTATCTAGTTTTGCTGTGCGTACTAAATTGTGTTTATCCTTTGTGGCATGGAGGATTTTTGGGCTCATGTTTTCTTCCTTTTATCCCTTCCTGGGCTAGGTATTGTCCAGGCGAAAGCCTTTGTCTCCATAGCCTGCTAGGCCCACGTCTTGTCTCTCTTTTTCATGGCCGTGGGCCTTTTGGCCATTAATCCTGCCATATGGCTTCATTGTGTTTGCCATGGCCTTGTTTTGCCTTTACATCTCATTACCATCGTAGGCTTGCTGGTTGGTGTTCTTGTCGTATCAGCCCATTGACCCATTAATTCTCTCATTTGGAATTCCTCGGCCCATTTACTACATCTTTACCTCTTGTCATTCTTTATGGGCTTGTTGGTCATTATTACTGCCATGTCAGCCCATTGAGTTTACCACTTTATTCCTTGGGCTTTGTCAGCCCATTTACTTCTTCTTTACCTCTTTTTACTCCCATTGGTCTATTGCCTGATTCCTTGGACTTCCTTGGCTCATTCACTACATCTTTACCTTTAATTACTCTTATGGGCTTATTGGCCCTTATTCTTGCCGTGACAACCCAACTAAGTTTACCACTTTATTCCTCGGGCTTCCTTAGCCTGTTTACTTCTTCTTTACCTCTCATTGTTCCCATGGGCTTTCCATTTCATTTCTTGGGCTTCCCTGACCCATTTACTTCTTCTTTACCTTTTGTTACTTTCAAGGGTCTATTGTCCATCAATCTTGCCACGTCAGCCCACTAGGCTTGTTACCTCGTTGTTTTACCATTTGCCCCTCTTTTTCTTCTCATCTCCCTTATTGTTAGGTTTCTTCTGTTGTTGGGCCCTTTGTCAAAAATGGGCATTAACATTTAGCCCCCTAAGCATATGGATTGCTCCTGCAATTCATATCGCATGTTTTTTTTTTTTTTTTAAACAGTGGACCCTGCCTTGTTTCTTTTTTTTCCGTGAACAAGCTAGTCTCTTCGAGTTTCCTAATTTAGCAGTTATTTTGGAACACAATCTCCGCTACATTTAATGCGATGCTTCTTTTGATGGCTGACCCATTGCTTCCCTTCATAGCATTTTTATTTGTCTTAGCCCTTTCACTTTCTTTTTCTCACACTTTCCCCAACTTTCTCTCAATCTTTGTTTCCTCTCTTATTCCCTTCACCGTCTCATCTTCACCAAATCTCTTTACCCATTACCTTTATTACTCAATCCATTTACCATGTTGCCAGCAAAGGGTGAGAGTTCTTCTCGCCGTAAAGGAAAAGAGGTTACCACCGATGATCCGCCCATTGAAGCTATAGGTGGAGAGCCTCCCCATTACGAATAGGACCGTTCCAAAGAGGAAGAAGGGGGTCACGATCGAAGTAGTGAATGTCCTCCTCTCATCGACCCATGGTATGATACCACTTCCCAGTGGTGTCCAGCAACTATTCGCCTCCTTCACCAGGCCATGTGTGGCTTTGCCTTTGTCACCATGATTCCAAAGTTTCTTGGGCTCCCTTGGCTTCCTCCGTTCCCAACCTCGACATCCGCCAAGGAACCGCATTACCTGTGCCCATTCTCTTTGAGTTTGGGATGGGTACATTATTGGGTTGTAAGGAGTGGGTGGACACAGAGTTGTCCAATGTGGGTTTTATGATGGTGCTTCAACGAGCCGATGTGTTGAAGGCTATAGTTTCCTCCCCGTGTTTGTCCAACTACTGGGACTTGTTCAATCTCCGCCATTTGATCCGTCGATGGTGTAGTGCCACCTATACTTTCTTCCTCTCTTTCAACAAGATCACTGTGACCTTAGAGGATGTGGCCAATCAATTGCTGCTACCCATCCTTGGTGACACAGACCCAAACGACATCGAGCTTTCTGCCGAGAAGGAGGCCATGGAGGCTGAGTTGAAGAAGGGGGTGAGTAGGAACGCAAAGTTGTCCCATTGGGTTGGGGCTTTCTCAAAGGCTTTTTCCATTGTTTAATGTGATGCCTTTGTCATGTTTTGGATTTGTAAGTTCATCTTTGGTTCACACCCACACAATGCTATAAAGCCTCTTTATTTTTCGATTAGCCATAAAGATTTCTACTAGAGTGAGTTTGCCATTGGCCCCTATGTTTTTAGGTCATCTGTATGTTCAATTGGACATCCTGCAGAGTGATGAAAGGCAGGTAGGTTTTTGCCACATAGTTACCTCTTCTGCCCACAGTACTATTCTGCAACATCTTCTTTGGGAGCGTTTTGCTAGGCATCTGGCTAAGTGTAAGCTAGTTCGCCATGCTAAGGAGAAGTACTAGTCCTACCCCAAGGTGATTACTGATTTCTGCGTTTGCTTTGTTACCGATTTTCCTTTGGCATATTTTAGGGTTGGGTTGAAGCCATTTGGGCATCCTGCTATGGAGTTTTTTGATTAGGAGGTTGGTTTTTTTGTGGAGGGCTTATAAAAACTTGGGTAATGGGTTTACTTGTGTTGATTTGGTGATGGACCCTTTCATGGCCATTGCTGGGACTACTGCCCCATTGACAGCTTTTAATGAGAGGGGGATTACTTACTTGGCAGCCACCAATGCTAGGTGGCTGTTTTACCTGGCTGATGAGGTGTTCAATATGTGCACTATTCTACCTATAGACTTAGGAGGCAGTTTGGGCTTGGAGTAGGCATTTTACTGCAGTCACCATTCCGAATTCCCAAAGAGAGGGTTTTTGTATTGTGGACACAACGGAGGAGTCGTCACCTAGTTTTGTAATGGCTTAGGAACCATGAACATAGCGTTCTTTCAAGGAAGGACCATTGATCTTACTACCAAAGATATGGGTTCAGAGTTTAGATACGTTCTTGGGAAGGTGTTAGGCACCCAAGACCGCCCAACCCTAAGGTGGGCCTCCCATCATTGTGTCTTACATCTTAAACTCGATAAAATCATGTTCTACACTTATGTCCTAAACTTACACACACACTAGCATACATCTAAGCATACAACATGGCATCATCATCCCAAAACATATACATATCCATCCATAAAGCATAAGAAATCAAACCACACGTATACAACCTTAGCATTCATCTAACATGTGAAAAACGCTATCATGTCATATATAAGGCAGCAACTTAATCATGGTAGCAAGTACATCATTTATCAATCAAACACAAAACGCAACACAACACATGTACATGTTCATCAAACAAAACATAACAACACATATGCATGTGAATGTGAATGTATGACTTACCTTTACTCACTTTGCAGCAACTCAGCACCTATGGCATCATGCATGGGCATGTGAATGCATGTTCGAGCATGTGAATGCATGTTCATGGTATCAAATTAAGAAACAAGAGATGGAACCCTAATTTAGCACATCAAAGGTAAATAACAATAAAACATGTGAAACAAAGGCATTAGATACATATATACAATAAAGAAACTTAAACAGGAATGTGTGAGATAAGAAATAAAACAAGAAAGAAGCAGAAGACTAAACTAGGGTCTTTGGGCAGTGGCCTGCGTACGCATACCGAAGGCTGTGTACATAGGACAAGAACCTACGTACATAGGAGGAGGCCCACGTATGCATGCATAAGGCATGCGTGCGCAACTCTGCTTGAAACCCTAACCTAGAAATAGTAAAGTAGAAAAACAGAGCACAAATAAAAACCCTAAATTTAACAACCAGACATGCTCAAGATATAAAGAAAACTATACAACTAACCTAAACAAACATATATAAGTATAAATAAAGTGAACAAACAAGATTAAAATTGAAAAGAAAGACAGAAAGGAAAAAGGAATAAAAAGAAAGAGTTAGACTCAATACCTCAAATAAGAAGCTTTATGAGCTGATTTTGACCGTTCCCCTCAGTCAAATCTATCACAATTCAATAAAAGTGTGATTAGCAATGTTAAACTAAAAGGATTGGGGCTAGAAGATGTCCAATAAAAAAAAATGACTTGAGGGTGTTTCGTGAAAGACTCCCTTTTGATCTACTATTTTCTAGTGAATCTTGTATTTTTCCCATGGGATTTCTGTGTGTTTTGAAAATATACCATTTAAGGCTTTGCATAGTGGAAAAAATGGGGTTTGGAACGACTCCTAAACGATGTGGGATTCATTTCAAACTTCAACCGTTATTGCAGAAAACTTGCATTTTTTTATGTCTTTGAAACCCTAACTACGTACACAGGATTATGCTTGCGTACGTATGCTTTGGCCCACATACGTGGGCCGAGGGCTATTTTGGTCATTTTATTTCCAAAAATAGATTTTTTTTCTCATTTAAAAGGTTATATATACCATTTTAGCACTCCTCAAGTTAATTTGATATCTAATTGGGCTCTAAACTGGCCTTAAGCCTTAGAGTTTGGGCATCATTAAGGAACGGGGGCCTGAGTCGTAAGGGTACAAAATGCAGTGTCTATAGATGCCTTTCTTTTGATTTGTAAGCTTTGTTGATAGAATCAAAAGAATAAGAGACAAAACATTTTGTTTCGACGTACGGCTGGGGCCCAACCCACACACATGACACACATCACGCATACATGGGGCGGGGGCTAACTTCGGAAAGCTACGTGGGATTCGTATGTCCGAAGTACCACCTGTGTTGCTTGGGAAACAAGTAACGACAAGTTTATTATCCCAAAACCTGTTTTGCCACTTGCAAGCAAATGGCGAGTAACTCACTATCCTAGAGTCAGTTAAAAGGAAAAAGAAAAACAAACAAGGGCGCTCTTCGAGCTAACCCAACAAACAACAAAAGGATATAGTATTTGTGGTGTCCATCTGGGGCTCTTGCCTTAAACTTCTTCGGGTGACTCGCTCTTCTTGTCTTCTTCACTTCTTTCTCTACCTTTTTTGGTGAGGCTCTTGCCTCGGGTTGACCTTGGTCTCTTTCTCTATCTATATCACTACATTTTTCTACCGTGCCTGCATGTTCAGTTCTCGGAGGATATGTGCACGAGTAGTCTTGATTCTCCTTTTGTCTTCTTCACTTCTTTCTCTACCTTTTTTGGTGAGGCTCTTGCCTCGAGTTGACCTTGGTCTCTTTCTCTATCTCTATCACTACATTTTTCTACCGTGCCTGCATGTTCAATTCTCGGAGGATATGTGAACGAGTAGTCTTGATTGTTGGATCCACTGAAGGTGGTGAAAACTCACTGAAGAGTAGGTATGTATAGGGAGGAATCTTCTACCTCTTTCATGACTTACTTGGGGACTAGAAACTCGCTAAGGAGTAGTAGAAATGGACTCATTAAGGAGTAGTGTAACTTTTGTAGATGTATGATTCACTAGGGAAGAATCTTCTGCTTCCTTCATGGTATGCTGAGGACTTTGAGGAAGAATCTTTTACTTCCTCACTAGGGATACTTTGGGAGTACTTGGTCCACTGGGGAAGAATCTTCTGCTTCCTCACTTGAGATTGTTTAAATATGCATGGGTCCATTGGGGAAGAATCTTCTACCTCCTTAATGGGGAAGATGTTCTAGATATGCTTGATCCACTGGGGAAAAATCTTCTGCTTCCTTACTAGGGATAGTGTTCTTGAGTTTATGTGGTCTGCTGGAAATGGTTTTGGGATGTACATGCTTCATTGGGGGAAGAGTCTAGAATCTTCTGCTTCCTTACTAGGGATAGTGTTCTTGAGTTTATGTGATCTGTTGGAAATGGTTTTGGAATGTACATGCTTCATTGGTGGAAGAGTCTTTTACTTCCTTTACTGCTTACTAGGGGGTCCTTGGTGACTTTGTGCCGAATTGGGGCATTCTTGAGATTTTATTTATTTATTTTTATATTTTATTTTACTAAACTACATGTTGTTTAGTGGTGAGTTCTAAACTACTCGTAGTTTAGCCATTAGGTGTGTTCCCGCCTCTTCATTTTTTCCAACGGTTACTAACCGTCTCTTTTTCTTCTTCATTCTCTTCATCTCCCTCATTTCTTCACATTCTTCATAACTCTTCAACTTCCCCTATTTTCTATACAAAAACTTCCCTCTTCTCTCTTTTTCACACACATCATTTGATTCTCCCATTCTCTCATAACTCCCTCATTCTCTCATTTTCTCTCTAGACTCTTTTCATTTCCTTCAATGGCACCCAAGGCCAAGAAGACTTCTACGTCCTTTCATCCGATGCATTTATCCTCACTCGTTGGAGTGGAGCAGTGAGATTGACGAAGTCTCCTTCATTAACACACCAGTCGGAGAATCACATCCCTATGGCTGAATCTGTAAGTTTTTCAAACTTTTCTCATTTTCAAGTTTCTCTTTGATCTTCCATTTCGATGTGTTTTTGGCCATGTAAATGTTTGGGTTTTGTTATGGGATGAGTTTAGATGAAAACCTGACACATTAGGAGGGGAAGGAACATGTTTAGGATTGATTTTGGATGATATATGCTTGAAAATGTCAAAGGACACTTTCTGTCTATGCTTTTTCATGCGTGGGCTCGAGCCTGTGTACTTAGCTTGGACTTATACGTATGTAGCTCTACTCCTAGGGCTCTGCGTACGTGGGTTTTGGTTTGCGTACGTAGGGTCCTGTCTGCATACATAGGCCTTGACCTGCGTACGTGAGACACTTGATAGAGGCCTTACTCTGCCTATTTTCACTTCTCTTTCAACTGTTTCACTTCTCTATGCAATCCTAACACCCATTTATGTCATTTTTGCACCTGAACATCACTGCATCCTTCTTTTTATCTTTATTCTTGCATAAAAAACATCATTTTTCATCATTTTCACTTAAATCAAGAATCTAATGTTATCTTCTTCTTTTGCAGTCCTCATCCCCTTATGTTGGTAGGGGAAGCACCAACAAGGTGGTAGTGTGGTACAACCTCCTTGTTCCTGAAACTAGGGCTTACATTCAAGAAGTGGGCTTCAACCCTATCTTTAGCCTTTTGCTGGAAAATTCTGCAAGTGCTACTTTAGTGCAATGCCTCATCGAGAGGTGGTGGGATACTACTCATACCTTCCATATTGCTGAGCGGGAGATGAAGGTGACTCTTTATGACTTCCACCACATGACCGGCCTTAGCTTTGAAGGGGCCATCATTAATTTGGATGGCGTGTCAGGAGTCTAGTTGGGTCTTGACATGTTAGGGAGGAAGTACCCCACTGAGACCATCCGTTACTTTGACTTGGTGTTGGATTACATACTTCTCCCACAAAGAACTACGAGGGAGCACATCCGGATGGCTAGGGCTTTTCTTCTACATTTGTTGGGAGCTTATCTCTTCACTAATGGTGGGCAAATGGTGTCCTTAAGGTGGTTGACCCTTTTTAAATACTTTGCAGATGCATGAAGGGCCAATTGGGGGTAGGCATGTCTTGCCTATCTTTACTCTAGCCTCGACACTCTTAGTCGGGGCACCTTGCGACAGCTTACGGGGCCTTGGAAACTCCTTGAAGTTAGTTCTCTTTTCATCTCTTGTATTTTCATTTGTAGCTTGTGGTCTTGCAAACTGTCATCTTGTAAACTATACCATCTTGTATCTAACCTGTGGCTTGTGCTTCCTTTTACAGTGATGGATTGTTAGGTATGGCCTTATAACTCTGGGCACCAATCTAAATTTGAGGGAATTCACTCGAGTGAGGGCGCACCTTGCTAGGTTAACTTTGGATGAGGTAAGTTTAAGAGTTCCAGTTTTCATGCTTCTTCATGCATTTCCCTTAGGATACTCTTCTATTAACCTTGTATCATTATAGGTCAATTGGACTCCACGGGCCAGCTAGCCCCTTCCTGCTTCTCTGGATTTGTAAGCTACTACCATCATTGCTTCGGAGATTACCTAGCCCTTTAAAGGAGTGGGCTTGAGGGCACTCTACTTGGTGGAGAGGGTGCGGTATCAACTGGTGGGTAAAGATGACCCACAGATTTTAATGGATCCTCTGGAATTTATGCTTGCCCCACACTCCATGACCTATGCTGAGTACAACTCGTGGAGCAGTGGCATTCCCTACGCTAAGCGGCTCCTTGATGGATTGGACTATGAGGAATTCAACATCACCTGCCTTATGCCTTCCCTTACTGTTCAGGTATAAGCTCAATCTCTTCTTCTTCTTTTCCTTTTCTTTTACCTTGTTTGTCGTGGCTTCTAATGGTGGAAAACTGTAGCAAGAGGGGCTTACTGGTAATGAGCCAATTGATCCTCCACATCTCCCTTGGATGGTCTATGCTTACGGCCCTGATGGTTTTTCTCGAGAGCACACCGTGCCCCGTAATCCCAATGTTATAGGCTACCCTTTTCCTCCAATCACCCGGGTGGTGAGTTCTTCTTTCCCTTTTTTTCTTTTTTCTTCTTGCTGTCTCTCCTTTTTTCCAGTCACTAACCCTTCTTTCTTCGAATTGCAGCCCACCATCCAAGAGCATGAGGAGTTGGTATGGTTGGCTGGGAATCTCAAGCTGGAGGTGACCAACTAGTCAAGGAGCTTGTACGGTCCTGAAGGGGCAGCCTACCCAAGCAGTGGTGGTGATGATGATGATGATGATGGTGGTGGTGGTGATAAGGAGAATTCGAGGGCAACTCTTAGCTACCAACCAAGGAAGAGGCGACACCATTGTTACCTACGATTAAGACACATAGGCATACAACACACATATTTCTTTCTTTTTGTTGCTTTATCTATTTTTTTTTTTTAATTTCTTTTAGCAGGCATTTGAATTCAGTTTGAGGCAAAGGATTGTACTTAAGAACATCTTTTTACATTTATGCTTTTAATTGGGACTAGTACTTAATTTACAAGATATATGGTTAATTGTATGTTTCCATACAATATTGCTTCTTTGATGTTTGAAATCTTGTGCTTGAAATATGTCTTGAATGATCCTTTAAGTCGTAGGAACCCTAGGGATGCCTTCGAGTGGAAAAACCATGCTTAAAACAGGGGAGAATGAGTTTTTGCCAAGCTCTGTGTGTATGTGGGGATGGGCTGGCGTATGCAGCTTTGTCTTTGCATACGCAAGGTTGACCTTACGTATGTGGGCCGCAAATCAAAGGAAACCCTAGCCGCCCTAATTAGGTATAAAAGTAGTTGTTTGGGTCCCAAAACCCTCTCCAACGTATTTTCAACTCAAAGAGCACTTTTTTGAGGTCCCCTAATAGCAGAAAACTCTCCATTCGATGTATCGGCTTGGATTAGGACGTTTGGTCCAGATTTCAAGGACTCCATTGCCCCCTATGGTCTTTCTTGTATCTTTACATACCATCAAATAAGGGTGGATGAGCCTCTTTTTCGTGCTGCTGCCAACTATTAGGTCTCTACTCGGCATGTTTTCCACTTCAATGGAGTAGAACTATGCCCCACTATCAAAGAATTTGGTGCCATCATGGGTGAACCGAAGATTGACAATCTCGTCTTCCCTACCATGGGTGGGGATCTCCTCTCTTTGTTGCAAGTTGTGTTGGGCATCCCTCTTGCTACAACAAATAGGTGGTGCACCTTTGGCAAATTCAACCTTAGCTTGGTTTTTGCACACTTTTCCGTCTTGGCCATTCCTGTAGATGAAAGGCCACATTCATACTTTCTTCGTGCCTTTTACTTATGTGCTCTTGCAAGGTACTTCTTGGTCCAAAGGTCATATTATGTGGGCCTTTAGATATGCATGGTGGTTTATGAGCTAAAGAGAAGTAACCCGGTGGGCTTGATCTTGGCAAAAACCCTCAATGGTTTTGATGCTTTTCATAGGAAGGAAGTAAGCTTCTTTGCAAGAAGTCCCCTTCTCTTCAAGTATAATCCCTAACGTTTTCCTAGGTTCTTAACTAGCGGGATTCCTCTAATTTTGCATGGATTGCCTTTCGATTTTCAACCCATCGAGGCACCTTATATCGTCTTTCATTATTATTTACATATTTTTTTCACTCATGCTCTCTCTTCTTTTTTTCTTTCTTTTTTCCCTTCTCTTTTTCTTTTTTTGTTTTCCCCCTTTTTTTTACTCCCTCCCCTCTCTTTTTCAGATATGGCTACAAGAGAGGCTACGGTTGCTTCAACCTCCTATCGTACCCCCCAGAACATACCTCCCTAGGCATTTTAAGGACCACTGACTTCATCAAAATGACATGAGCTTTGAGGCGTACATGGATCTTATGGGTCACATCAAGGGGACCGACATTCAATGGGTTATGGAATGGTGGCACATCTCAAGCATGGTTCATTGTTGCTGCTTATACTACTCCACTTGTCGTATCTCGAGGCAATTTGGAGAGCATCAAGGAGCTCCTAGTGGTGAAGGTGCCTTCCATACCGAGGTGTTTACTAACAGGATCTTAGGTAGGCTTCGTGAGGCTTAGCCACATCATAGGATGACTAGAGGCATTGCTCCTCCTCGATACATTTATCCCACTGCGAGGTACAAGCAATGGTTGGAGGATGACATGAAGTGGATCTAAGGAATGAGAAAGCTTACATGAAGACTAGCAAGAAATCAAGGAAGGCTTAGTGTCCACCTTGATATGCCCCATATTTTACTTTTGTGCACTTTATGATTCTCATGTTTTTGTTTTTGAATTTAATAAAGGATTGGAGTGTTCCAAATCCCCTATGAAAACAACCTTGTTACCTTTTAATTTGAGCAATAAGAGAATCACTTTTTATTATCTTTGCTTATTGTCATCTCATTCATTTGTTTTTTCTTTTTCTTTTCTTTTTCCTTTGCCATGTAATTTTTTCCCATGATGTCCCTTCGGGAATTTTCGCTATGCTTATGGTCTTTTCCCCTAACTTTTTCCTAGACTGCCCATTCGGGTTTTCAATTTAGCGAGGTTCTTTTGCCTTAATTTTTGCCTAGGCCGCCCTTTCGGGTTTTCAAACTAGCAGGCTTTCCCCCCCCCCCCCCTCCCTTAAATGTTGTAGTTCCAGAGTCTATCCATGTTAATTGGGCGAAGCATCTCTTCCCCATCCAAATCTGTGATCCTCGTAGCACCTCTAAACATGATCTTTTTAATGATAAAAGGCCTAGACCACCTTGGCTTCATCTTTCCTCTTGGATTAAAAGTCTCATCTCTAAGCACCTTTAGGACTAAGTCCCCTTCTTTAAGGTTTCTCAGTTTCACTTTCTTGTTGAATACTCTAGTAATCCTTTTTTGGTACCCTTGTGCATAATATTGTGCCCTAGCCTTCTTCTCAATTATCAAAGCCAATTGTTCATATCTCGCCTTAATCCAATCCTCTTCTAAGACCTTGGTTTCCACCAATACCCTCAAAGATTGTATCTCCACCTCAATAGGAAGCACCGCTTCACTACCATAAACCAGAGAGTAAGGTGTTGCCGCAATCGACGCACGGATAGAAGTTCTATAACCCCATAAGGCAAACGGAAGCTTCTCGGCCCAATCTTTGTATGTCACTGGCTCAGATGTTATTCACATTCTTATTGGCTGGTTCTATGACCCCATTAGCTTATTATGGTGAAAACTTGTGATGCTCTATGCTATATTTATCCATGACTCTTTGAACTTCACCCTCAAAGTGGGAACCGTTATTGGAAATGATCTCTTGGGGCACCCTAAACCGACATATGATGTTGTTTTCTAAGAATTGAGCCACAAGCTTAGCCTTCAATATGGAGTAAGAGGTTGCTTCCATCCACTTGGTGAAATAGTCAATTGCTACTAGGATGTATTCATGCCCATTTGAAGCCTTAGGAGCTATCCTTTCAATCACATCTATACCCCAAAATGAGAATGGACATGAAGAAGTCATGCTATACAACTCACTAGGTGGTACATGGTTCAAGTTAGCGTGTGTTTAACAATCATGACAACTCTTCACATAGTCCACACAATCGATCTCCATCGTATTCCAATAGTATCCCATCCTTAGGCTTTTCTTGGCTAACATTTTCCCATTTGTATGAGGGCCACAAATCCCTTGATAAGCTTCTTCCATTACCTTTTCGGTTTCTTCCTTCTTCAAGCAACAAAGGTGTATACCATTGTAGGACCTTCCATAGAGTTTTCCTCCACATAGAATGTATTGTATTGCCATCATCCTAATGGAGTGACGTTCTCTCTTGTCGGCACCATCTGGATATGCCCCTAGTTCCAAGAACCTCATGATGTCATAATACCACGGAACTTCCTCTTCCTCTACGGTCATTACTGAAGCTTCGGTATTCCCTTTGTGCACTTTCTCATAACTTTGCTCAATCTCCGAGGGTCGTATCCATACTGCCTTGGGTATTTTAACCATGGAGGCTAAGGTAGCTAAGGCATCCACAAATTTATTTTGAGCTCTAGGGATGATTGTGTACTCAATCTTGTCAAAGGTCTTAGTCAAGTCCTCCAAGTATTGTTAATAAGGCTTCAAGTGTTCCTCCTTCACCTTCCACAACTTCTATGCTTGGGCTATAACCAAAGTTGGAATTCCAAAGACTTCGGCCTCTTTTATCCTCAATTCTTGAAAAGCTTCCATCCCGGCAATATAAGCTTCATATTCAACCATGTTATTAGTTGCTTCAAAGTTCAATTTGATTGCCAAAGGTATGTGAGATCTCTCAGGAGTGATCAAGAGTATTCCTATCCCATTTCCATATTGATTTATGGCTCCGTCAAAGTACGTCTTCCATGCCCCTAACTCAACATCCAAAATGTTCTCATCCGGAAAGTCTGCTTTACCATCTTGCCCCTCTATAGGATTCTCAGCACAAAAATCCGACACGATGCTTCCTTTGATAGTTTTTCTAGCCACATACTTCAAATCAAATTCTACCAATATGATCAACCATCTTGACAATCTTCCACTCAAAGCAGGCTTCTCAAAGAAATACTTCAATGGGTCCATTTTTGCTACCACCCATATTTGGAAAGGTAAGATGATATGTCTCAACTTCTATATGGCCCAAACAAGTGCAAAGCATGAATTTTTTGTGGGAGTGTACCTAGTCTTATAATCAAGGAGCCTTTTGCTCAAGTAGTATATGGCCCTCTCATTTTTTTCATCGTCTTCTTGTGCAAGCATACTTCCAACTGCACCCCCTATGATAGAGAGGTATAGGAGTAAGGGTTTTCCATGTTGTGGAGGCACTAGGATAGGTGGGTGGAAGAGATATTCCTTGATAAATTCAAAGGATTTTTGGCACTCATCATTCCATGTATGTGGTTCATTCTTCCTTAGGAGTTTGAGGATGGGCTCACAAGTGGAGGTAAGCATGGCAATGAATCGACTAATGTATTGTAATCAACCCAGGAAACCCCTTATCTCTTTCTCACTTCTGGGTGAAGGCATCTCCAATATGGCTTCGATCTTGGGTGGGTAAACTTCTATCCTTCTATCACTCACTAGGAAGCCTAGCAATTTTCTAGCGATTACTTTGAAGGTAAATTTTTATGGGTTCAACTTAGCTTATACTCTTTAATCCTCTTGAAGAACTTCCTCAAGTTTACGGTGTGGCTTTCTCTATCCTTGGATTTCACTATCATCTCATTGACATACACCTCCACCTCATTATGCATCATATCATGTAACAAGGTTGTAACCATCCTTTGGTAGGTTGCCCTAGCATTCTTAAGGCCAAACGGCATCATTGTGTAATAATAGATTCCCTATTTGGTAGTGAAAGTGGTTTTGGTTATATCTTTGGGAGCCATCTTGATTTGGTTGTACTTCGAGAAACCATCAATGAAAGACATTGAGGCACTTCCCACCGTGTTATTCACCAAGACATTAATGTGAGGGAGAGGAAAGTCATCCTTAGGGCATGCCTTGTTCAAGTCCCAAAATTCCACACACATCCTTACCTTCCTATCCTTCTTAGGTACAGGCACGACATTGGCTATCCATTTGGCTTGGTGTATGGGTTTGATGAGCCCTACCTTTAATTGCTTAGTGACTTCCTCCTTAATTTTTAAGAGCCATTTGGTCCTCACTCTTCTCAACTTTGGTTTGATGGGTACCATGTGATCATGAGTATCAATGTGATGTTGAGCTATCTCGGGTTCAATTCCGAGCATATCTTCATAAGACCAAGCAAAAACCTATTGAAATTCCGTGAAGAGTTCTTGAAGATCTTTTCTTTCTTTTTCATTTAGAGTTGAACCAATTTTAATTAAACGTGGATTCTCATTATTGCCCAAATTAATAGTTTTAAAAGTTGGTTCTGTAGGTTCAATTTTCTTTTCCAATTGTTTATTAATTTCATTTTCAAATTCATTTGAATCATTTAAGTGCAGAATTTCAATGTTATGGGACATTTCAAAGTAAGCTAAATCAGAATTCATCTTATTGAAAATATTGAAAAGTACATTGGAACTTGCATTACAAAACTTTTTCCCCATGTTTTCAGAAAACCCAACCCAAGTCTAATTATTAATGGGCCTCCACAGTAGGTGTGATGAATTTGGAAGGGTCACTTGGCTCTTCATTGGTGATGGTGAACACGTCCCCACTCGTCTTCATCATGGTCTTCATTGCTTTAGCATCCATGTAGTTCACCCAATTGACCTCTTCTTGTACCTCTTTGATCACCACGGTAGGCTTCTCCTTAAAGGTGAGCTTTTCATTAAAGAACATTTCCCAACCTAGATACACCTTTCCATCCTTACCTACCCAAGGTTTGGGGAAGCCACAATAAGGGAAGTTTTCCCCTTCCTTCAAAAAGTTTCCATTAAAGGTGCCAAGGTTTTTCTTGATTCCGTCACAGCCTTCAAAGAATCCTAAACCTTCACTAGTCACTTGAATCTTGACGTTGGAGAACTCGACTACCCCTTTTCCTTCTTTTCTAAGGCCCATACTAGATATGTATCCCATGTTCTTTATCATTGTAATCACCTCATGGCTACAATATAGGAACAAGTCGGTAGTATACCTTTTATTCTTCAACCCATAGTCTGCCATCTTTATGAACTCAAAGCTACTCATTTGAAGCTTACTTCCTCCTTCCTTTCCATTGGGGTGAAGCCAAGCTTTTCCCAAGAGTAGGTTGTAATATATGGTGATGTCCATGACATGAAACCCCACAATGGTTTCTATTGGCCCAATCTTGCAAGGAGCCTTGAAAGTACCTATGACCTTCCTTGAAGTGTTGTCATTTGCCTTTACGGTCAAGGGAGAAGGGATGATAGTCTCCATATCTAGGCCAATAGTGAGGGCGGTCCTAAAAGGACAAACATTCAAGGCGGACCCATTCTCAATAAGTACCACTGGAACCTTGGCACCCATGCATTCAATGGTGATTTGCAAGGGTCTAGTGTGAGTAGCTCCTTTAGGGGGGAGATCTTCATCGGAAAAGGCAAGGAGGGGGTGTGAGGAACTCTCGACTCTCATGAGAGACAAAACTTCTTGTGGTGTAGTTTTTATAGGTACTTATTTCTCATTCAAGATGTCCAAGAAAGGCTTATGATGCTTTTGAGAGGCCATGAGTAAGCCCCATAGGAACACATGAGCTTAGGTTTTCTTCAATTACATCAAGACCCTATCTTTTTCTTCTTCGTCTTCCTTTCCTTTTGGTTTCGTGGGCTTGGACCCTTCCCTGAAATCTCTACCAAGATGATCATTTTCCAAAAAGGATGGCTTGTAGTGCTTCCCACTCTTAGTGATATTTGCTACATTGTCCTCCAAGACCCTTTTCTTTAATTCTGTTACTCCTTTGGGAAGTATTCCCCACAGTACTACCACTTCCTTTAAGACTTCATCTTCTTCGTCCCATATTCCTTGGACTTCCACAGTATTGACATTTGTTGTTTCTATTAACTTTGTGCAATCCCATTCAATCTCATCTATTTGCACCCAATTTTGATATGGAGGAGGAGCCCTATGGTAATCGGGCAAAGGGTTCTTTCTAATGTTGGGAGGGTTCCATTATCTATGAGGTCTTGAGGTGAGGTGAAAGCCATTGTTGGTTTTGTGGCAAGATTTTTGGTGGTAGTGGCAATATTCATTAAAGTTCCAAGTGGCAGGTATGGGATTAGGCATTGGTGTAGGGTCTAAAGGTTTGATGAATCCTTTGGAGGATAGGTTTTCATATGCTTGGGTGAGGGTCATTCCTAGGTCGGAGAATTCTATGCGAGCTTTCTTTGGGTAGGCTAATGTAAGGTTGAATTTTATCAACCATCTTGTTGGCTTTATTCCGTGCCAAATTTTCTTTTATTTTAGCAATTAGTAACCCTGTATTTAGGTGGGAATCATGTAAGGGTAGTGAGTGAGAGAGTGTGAAGAAATGCTCAAGATTGTGCAAGGATGCAGAGACTCGCGGCTGGAATTCACGGGTGACTCGCGACTGGCAAGCTGCCAAAGTTGGCACATGTGTGAAGCATGCAGGGGAGCTGAAGAGTCATGCCAGCTGTTGCACTACAGGACAAAAGTCCTAGGCTGGCCAGGCTGTTAGCTCGCGGCTTGAACTTGCGACTCAGCCCAGTCGTGAGGCCAAGTCGCCAGACCACCCTGTTTGGGAAAAACTGACTCTTCACATTCCTTTCTCACCCTACTATATATAGACCCTTATACCCACGAAATGTAGAGAGCTTCTAGAGAGAATTTTGAGAGAGAAACCCTATAGAAAAACAAGATTGATTCATCCACAATCTTCACATAGAGGCTCTTCAAATTCCTCTACTCTCTTCCTCTCCATTGTTAAATCCTTGAGAGGTACATTACCAAAACCTTTTCTCACCATACCCATATCTGTGAGAAGGCTATTTGGTGCTTTGGGAAGCAGTTAAGAAGGGACCAATTTCATATTGGTAGATGTTATGGTCAAGTAGCGGAATCCGATAAGCTAAAGAAGAAATAGGTTTGACGGAACCTCGTTGGAGTAGGAGCTTGGAGGACTTAGGTACATTGGGTAGATTAGGCTTGGAGGGTCTTCTGTTATTTATGTATCCCAACTACATTCTTTAGTGGATTATTTACCGCTTGGAGGGCGGCAGAGAGGTTTTATGCCGAGGGCTTCGGTTTCCTCTTCGATAACACATCGTGTGTTGTCCTTGTGTTTGCATCTCTCTTCCCTTAATCTTTGCCATTTAATTTCTGTTGTGGATGTGATTTTATTTGGTTTAGATTTTTTATCAATTCTGTGTTAAGCTTGTGTTCATATTCCGCACATTAATTGTTTGACATTAAGCTTGAATTGGTAATTTGTAAATTGGGGGTCTAATCGTTCAAGGTGTTTTATACACTTATTGAACTTTTAGCTAATGTTTGTTAGGGTATGATATTTACGGGATTGGGTGCTTTAGTGGTGGTTGCTCCCCCTTCCATATGTTTTCTTGGTGGGAGGGTTACTTTCACCTTTCTCTAATTGTCCATTGTTGATAGTGTCTTCAATTCTTGTACCACTATCACATAGTTCTCCAAATAAGTTAATAGGTGATTACAAAAGCCTACTATTATAAGCTGGAAGCAAGTTCTTGATGATCATGTTGATTTCGTCCTTCTCATTTGGCCTGTTGACCATTCTAGACGCCTTGGTCTTCCATCTAGTCATGTATTCGGAAATGTCTCCCCTATACCTTGTTTGGTTGTCTCCAAATCCCTTAGAGTCACATTAATCATGGTGTTAAAGATGAATTGGTCCATAAACAACTCCACTACCTCATTGTACACCTTAATTTTTCTTGGATCAAGGCAATAGTACCACCTTGATGCACCTCCCGTGAGTGAGAGGGGAAATGCATGCAAAGTTTGCTTCTCATCTAGCCCCTTCATTTCAACAATGCTTAGGTATCTTCTTACGTGTTACTTCAAATCTCCAGTCCCATCAAACTTTTCCACATCGAAAATCTTGAACTTGGGAGGCAATGCAATAAGAGCATTTGAGCTCACTTTACCCATGTAATAGAGGTAATTATCTATCCCTTGTTCCTTGCGGAAGACGAGTTGTATTTTCTCCATTTTTCCCTTCATAGCTATGGTTTTCACGGTGAGCTTCTCAAATTGCTTGTTCCTTTCATATTCCGCTTTTTTCTTTTTGTCCCATTCTTCCACTTCCTCCTCATCATCATGGATTTCCACATGTGAAGGCTTCTTGAGCTTAGATTCCTCCAACCTAGTGAGATGCCCCCCTATTTTCTTAAGGGCCTCTCCATGTTCATCTTAAGCCTTAAGGATCTTTTGTGCGATTGAGTCTTCCATGAAGGTAGTCATTGTTTCTTGGGGGGTCTCTTCCTCTTCTTGGTGTGTGTCCTCAATCTTGATCAAGCGCTTTCCTTTCTTTCAAATCCAAGTGGGAGTGGGGACGTGTTTTCTAGACTTTGACAATGCAATGATGCCTAAAAAGAAGCCCATTTTCATTAAGTTCATGTCCTAATTAAAGGTTTTTTTTTTTTTTTTTTTTTTTTTTTTTTTTTTTTTTAACTTTTAAGATGTCCTTAGAAAATTTTTAAGTTCATTTTACTGAAGGCCTAGTTACAATATCACTCACTTCCCTCTCATGGATTTTTGCCCCTTGTTTCATTGGGCTTTGGTCCATTTTCAATAAAGCTCTCATCTTATGCTTATGGGCTTTCATTAGAATGCACTTAGGAATTTTCAACCCTTTGTCTCAAACATGGGCTTACAATGTATTCATCACCTTTGGGCTTTTCATTTTTATTCATCATTTTTTTTTTTCTTTTTGAAATAGCCTTTTAGCTAGAATATATTGTAGCCTTCCTCTCAAAGTCCATGAAGTTCTCATCATTTTGGGCCTAGACATACAACGAGGCCCAAGACTAGGGAAGTTCATATTGGCTTTGTAGGATTTTGGATGCTAAGTCTATAGCATATTTGTTACCTTAGGCCCAAAATCCTCTTATTCAAAATGGCTTTTTCCACTTGGGCCTATGATAGCAATTAGGCCATGGTCTTATGAACCTTTCAAGTTAAGACTACCTTTTGATTTAGGGACAAGCCTCTTATATATGAGAACTTCTTTTCTTTTATCCCAAAACATCTTAGGGTATACCATAACTTTAGGGCCATCCCTTCCATTTTTACATCTTTTATTTGTTCTCTAGAATTAGGTGAATTCATAATATATGGTTGAACAAACAAGATATATAAAGGGTATCCTTTGTGATAGGGTCTAGGATCTCTCTAGTATGGGTAGGCTCCCTAAGGCTAAAAGGATAGATAAGTAGATCACTTACAACTTGGTGGGCTATAATTCCAACCGAGGGCCTAAGTGGACCCCATAGTGGATTGGTAGCAAACCTTTAACA
Organism: Quercus tomentella; assembly: GCA_028535165.1. Taxonomy (NCBI): domain Eukaryota; kingdom Viridiplantae; phylum Streptophyta; class Magnoliopsida; order Fagales; family Fagaceae; genus Quercus; species Quercus tomentella. The sequence goes on from JAPQVY010000133.1 coordinate 40,267,877, forward strand.
TACTCAAAGCCCATTATAGGTGATGGCACCGATCGTGAGTTGATGGGATGAACTCCGGAAGATTTGGGCTCGAATGGAGCCTTCCATCTTCCCACTCATCACCAACCGAGGATAAGGGACAAAAGAAACCAAGTGATATGCGTGCAAACACATATTAAAATAGTTTTTATCAAGGTTAAGAAATAAGACACATAGGAATTAAACTCATCATCCCCAGTGGAGTCACCACTGTGGATACAATGGAGGGGTCGTCATCTAGTTTTGCAATGGCCTAGTAACCACAAATATAGTGTCCTTTTAAGGAAGGACCATTGATCTTACTACCAAAGATATGGGTTTGAAATTTAGGTACGTTCTTGGGAAGGTGTTAGGCAACCAAGACCACCCAACCCTAACCTCCCATCATTGTGTCTTACATCTTAAACTTGATAAAATCATGTTCAACACTTATGTCCTAAACTTACACACACACTAGCATACATCTAAGCATACAACATGACATCATCATCCCAAAACACATACATATCCATCCATAAAGCATAAGAAACTAAACCACACGTATACAACCCTAGAATTCATCTAACATGTGAAAACCCCTATCATATCATATATAGGGCAGTAACTTAATCATGGTAGCAAGTACATCATTTGTCAATTAAACACAAAATGCAACACAACAACACATGTACATGTTCATCAAACAAAACATAACAACACATACGCATGTGAATGTGAATGTGAATGTGAATGTATGACTTACCTTTACTCACCTTGCAGTAACTTAGCACCTATGGCATCATGCATGAGCATGTGAATGCATGTTCTTGGTATCAAACTATAAAACAAGAGATGGAACCCTAATCTAGCATATCAAAGGTAAATAACAATAAAACATGTGAAACAGAGGCATCAGATACACATATACATAAAAGAAACTTAAACAGGAACATGTGAGATAAGAAAATAAAATGAGACAAAAGTAGAAGACTAAACTAGGGCTTTTGGGCAGCATCCTGTGTACGTATATCGAAGGTTGCGTATGCAGGCCAAGCACCTGCATACACAGGAGGAGGCCCATGTACACATGCATAAGGCATGTGTGTGCAACTTTGCTCGAAACCTTAACCCAGAAATAGCAATGCAGAAAAGCAAAGCACAAATAAAAACCCAAATTTTAACAACCAAGCATGCTCAAGATATAAAGAAAAAGGAATAAAAAGAAAGAGTTAGACTTAATACCTCAAATGAGAAGTTTTATGAGCTGATTTTGATTGTTCCCTACAGTCAAATCTATCACAATTTAATAAAAGTGTGATTAGCAACCTTAAACTAAAAGGATTGGGGCCAGAAGAGGTCCCAATAAAAAAAAAATTGACTTGAGGGTGTTTCGTGAAAAACTCCCTTTTGATTTACTATTTTCTAGTGAATCTTGTATTTTTCCCATGGAATTTCTGTGTTTTGAAAATATAGCATGTAAGGCTTTACATAGTGGGAAAAATGGGGTTTGGAATGGCTCCCAGACGATGTGGGATTCGTTCCAAACCTCAATTATTATTGTAGAAAACTTGCATTTTTTATGTCTCTAAAACCCTAGCTGCGTATGTAGGAGTGTGCCTGCGTACGTAGGCTTCTGCCCACGTACGTGGGCCAAGGGTCACTTTGGTTATTTTATTTCCAAAAATAGATTTTTACTCATTTAAAAGGTTATATTTTCCATTTTAACACTCTTCAAGTTAATTTGATATTTGATTGGGCTCTAAATTGGCATTGGGCTTTAGAGTTTGGGCATCATTGGGGAACGAGGGCCCGAGTTGTAAGGGGTACAAAATGCGGTGTCTACATGTACTACCCAGATGCGTGGGTACTAGTAGGCGGTGATGATTTCCTTTGACCAGGAGTTATTAGGCGGCCGTGGGTTCTCTCTTATCCCTCATGAGGGTCTACATGCAATTATTTCCGCGAACCCGTGGTTGTTACTTCCCACAAAGTCCATGGTGGCATATGCTAGGAAGTAGAGTAGGTTAGCCATATTTGAGTGGCGGGAGGAGGAGAGGGGGTGGTATCTGTATGCTGGTGAGTTCTCCCCCTCCTACTGTCAAGACTTGTTCTAGCAAGCGTTCTACTACAGCCAGACCTAAGCCTCCCACACTAAAGCCATCTATGGATGCTCCCCTTTCCAGTAGGACCCATGGCAGCAAGAGGAAGACATCTCCCCTAGCCTCGTCTACCACTGCCAAGAGGAGAGTATGTTATCTCTAAATTTTGCTTCTTTTTTATTTTAGTTATTTATTAGGCTTTCCTGCGGCTAACTTTGTGCAGGTGTTTTCTCCTCACTTGGCAGTCTAAGTACAAGGAGGAAACTTCTGCCCCTTGCCCTATATTACTTGATGATCTTGAGGCTGAGGTACATTCCTTTCCCTTCTTTACCTTTCCTTATTTATGCATGCATCCTTGTTCCTTCTTATTATATATATATAAATATAAATATATATATATATATTTTTTTGGTGCTTGTTCACCCCTTCCCTTTTTCTTGTTTTGATATCCTTTCCTTAGGTCGATCCTAAGCCCATTTCCGTTTACCATCCCATAAGTGAGGAGGCTCCTGTCACCACTAGTACGCCCATGGTGGGCTTCTTTGATGGAGTGAATGCCATTGTCGAGGCCATGGCTTCTGCCACTACTGCTGCTGCCTAAGGAGTTCCTATCGAGGCTCTAGTTCCTCCATCTGAGTCTGTTTCTACTGAGGAGAGCGCCCATGTTGAGGGGGTTGTCATTGGGGAGTTCGCCCCTATTTTTGTTGAGATCCTTACTGCCCTAAAGGGAGTCATTCTTGTGAGGGCATCCTAGACCGAGAGCACTTCTCCTACTACTCCTCCACCTGTTATTTTTTCTAGTAACCCCTTTGTTGCCCTCTCACAGGCCGTAAAGGATGGATCTTCACTGGTTGTCACCCCATCCTCTATTCCCAGTTCTACCACCTAGGGGCTTAACGCAGACTTGTCCTCCAACGAGGATTCTAAGGAGGTTCATATGGATTTGGATGACGAGCAAATTGTGAGGACACGGGTCTCTGATTCTGATGAGGCCAGTGACAATGAGTAGAGAGCTTAGGCTATGGGTATGTGTCCCCTATCCCTGCTATGTCTTCTTTTTCTTCTCTTCCTATCGCTTTTCAGTGCATTGCTTTAATTACATTGCATGTTGCTTTTGCCATGTAGTCACGGACATGCCTAAGGAATCCAAGGTTGCGATAGGTCCTGCGGTGCCTATAGTCCCCATTCCTGCAGTACCCACAACCCCCATTCCTACTGGCCCTAGTAACTTCCTTACCCTCGTACCTTCCTCAATTAAAACTTTTGTCATTGTGCCTACTTTTTTTCTTTGTTTCCTCTCTAGGGGCTTATGTTGTGCTCTAAATTTTCTTTCAAGTCCATCACCTGTTGAGGGGGCTTCGAGCACTCGATTTGAGATTGGTAGCAATTCTGCCATCGTTCCTGATCCTGTGGGTTAAGGCCACTACCTTCTTCGCCCGTTTCGAGTAGGTTGAGACTAATGATCTTGACCCGGTAGACTTTTAAGGTGCTGGATCTCCCTATGTGGACTTTCATGGTTACCGGGTACCTAAGGAGTGCGTTGTTCGCTTAGAGGTAGTCTACAGTAGCCGTGGGGATTTTATGTAGGGATTCCCCCTTGGTCGTTCTACGAGGGAGTAGTTCCTCAAGTTACTGGGTTATGTGATGAACGACATTAAGCATAACTTCATCGACACAATTTCTGTTGACTGGATCCTATAATGGAGGGTTGTAGTTTAGGATTTGATTTGTGTCGAGTTTGCCGCGGAGATTCTGCTGGAGCATTTATGAGAGATTGCCCAAGCCCTCTTCATAAGGAAGATCCAACCTGCTATCATCGCCATTGATACCTGTATCAAGAATCTGAAGAAGGAGGTGGCAGACTTAAAGGCTTGTTGTGAGCATCTCCTTTTTGGTGTAGCCGGCCCTAGATGCTTCGAGGACCAGACTCTTATCTCAAGCCTTTGATCATTTAGATGTTTGTCACTTATGGTGTAGCTTTGCTGTTGTTTTTCTCTTGTGTTTACTTCTTCCCTTCTTTCCCTTCGTTGTACACTTTATTTCTCTAACACTTATGACTTATTTGATAAGTCCAGTATGACATACATTTTGGCTTGTAACCTATTATGTTACATTTACTACACTTATTATTATACTCTATGTACAATATGTTTCTACTAATACCTCATGTATGATCTTCATTACTTTCTGCTTTTCACCTTTAAACATGATTACAAGTAAAATAAACTACAATACTTTCTTGTGACACTATATCCCTTGCAAGGGTGGTCACTTGGAGGAAAGAAAAAAAAAAGAAAAGAAAAAGAAAAAAGAAACGATTACACAATATTTTCCTATGCATAATAGCGTTTCAGGCACTTGCCATTAATGGGGTCCATTAAATCTTTTCCATTGATCTGGGTTAGGCGATAATACCCACTTACGTGAGCTTCCCTTACCACAACGGATTCCTCCCACTTTGGTGAGAATTTACATGGTCTTGCCATACCTCACCTGACATGGTCTACTGTTTTTAACATGAGTTGCCCTTCTGTGAACATTCTTTCTTTAATAGTTTTGTCGTAAGTTTTGGTCATTCTTTGCCTATATTTGGAGCTACACTCTTGAGCTTCTTCCCTTTTTTCATCCAATCCTTCTAAGTCCTCGCACATTTTTGCCATAAAGACCTCCTTCTCCTTTTCTTTCTTTCACATATGTATAACCCTCAAGGACTTTATCATCACCTCTTCCAGGCTCACTACTTCTTTCCCATATACTAAGGAGAAGGGGGAGAACCCTATGGCAGATTTGGGTGAGCTTCAATAAACCCACAACGCGTATGGTAGATGTGTCACCTAGTCTCTACTGTACTCTTGACTCGTTTTGCTGATTATCTTAATGAGGGTTTTGTTTGTCGCTTCCTAGTGCCCATTTCCCTGTGGGTAAAAAGGCGATGATTGGTGATGCTTCACTTGGTAGAATTCTGGAATCTTTCTCACTTCTTTGTTCACAAAAGGGTATGGATCAAACCGAATAATTATATTCTGTGGTAACAAGGATCCATATGTACCCATTGGAAGGTGGATTGACTGGTCCTACCAAGTCAAGCCCCCAAGTGTGGAAAGGCTATGGGGTGACCATGCTCTGCAAGCTCTGTTCGTGGGTATGGATCAAATTGGCTTGCACTTGGCAGCCGTGGCATGTTTTTACAAATTCTACTGCGTCCATTCTTGTAGGGGGCCAACAGTTACCCATCTGCAAGATGCATCGGTATAGCTTTTTTCTTCCTTGGTGGTCTCTATCTTCTCCTGCATGTACTTCCTTCAACATATCTTTGGTCTCTTCTAGCCCTAGGCACCGCAGTGGGACTCCATCGTACTCTTTCTTAAAGAGAATTCATTCATGTAGGAAATAGCGGGATGTCAATTTCCTAAGCTTATACCTTTCTCCATGCTTCTGTGGCAGAATCCCTTCTACCAGGTATCCCATGAACAGGCTTCTCCAATCCTCCTTGGTAAACATGACGTAGCTCTCTTCTCTATCTACGGCCAGATGGTAGGCTTCATACTGGGTCTGGATTTAATCCACGTCTTGCTCATGTTTGGCCATTAGAAGCCTAGCCTCTACAACCTTAGGTATAAGCTAACCTCCTTACAGAACCCACACGTCCTGCTGTGCACTTCTTCCGACTTTATCTGGGCCTCTTCGAGCCCCACGCATCTTAATAAAATTCCTCCTAGCATTCTCTAGTACAGCTCCCCTTTCATCCTGATATATTCCTTAACTATTTTCAATTATGCCATATCTTCTTCCTTCAATAGAGCTTCCTTGATGGGAGCCCTCCAATCTTCTTTGCATTCTTCTTTTTCCGGGAACTTTTCCTTGAGTATTTCAATTATGGATTCTCTTCGCTTCATAATCTCAACTCTAGCATTGGTCCCTTCAAAGGCTATTTATGAGCCCAACGTAGCTAATGCATCTGCATATCGATTATCTCTCCTCTAAGCATGCTCTATTTTGAATATACAAAATTTTTCCTCCATCCTTTGGGCTAGCGTCCTGTACGGAGCCAAACTTAGTTCTTTAAAGGAAAAACTTCTTTAGCTTGGTAGACCACCAAGTTCGAGTCGCCTATCACCCTCAAGTGTTTGATCACCATCTCTAGGGCCATCACCAATCCCGTCAAGTAAGCCTTATATTCTGTTGTATTATTTGAGCACAGGAACTCTAACTTGAATGAGAGCGCTATGGTTTCTTTGTCATTGCAATAAAGGACCACTCTTGCTCCTCTTGAATTCGCCGTAGAGGAGCCATTGAATTTCATGACCCATTGTTCTTCGGCCATTTCTACCCTCCGGGTATCTCATCATCTAGCAGGGATTCCTCTTCTCTAGGAAATTGGGCCAACAAATCTACTTTGGCCTAGCTCTTTACCGCTTTAGGTGTTCTTGCTTTTAAATCGTGCTATGATAATTGCAATAGCCACTGGGATATTCTGCCGGACAGAGTGGGTTGTTGAAGAAGCGCTTGGATTCCATGGGATTTCGTCATCAAATGTACCTCATAGGCCAGAAAGTAAAGGCGTAACCTTTGCGATGCATAGACAACTACCAAGCATACTCTTTCCGCCCTAGGGTAGTGTGTTTCAGCATCCTTTAAGGCATGGCTTATGTAATACATTCGTTGTTCAATGCTGAGCCCCAATGGTAGACAGGCTTGAGGCTAGGTAAAGCAACAACAGTTTTTTGCAAATTGGGGACTGCACTGTGGGAAGGTTCATCATAATCTGCTGTAGCTTTTGAAAATCTTTCCGCTATGCGTTTCCCCACTCGAAGCTCTGTCCCTTCTTTAATAATTTCTTAAAAGTCGATGTAATTGATGCTAGGCCCGATATAAATCTCCTAATGTAGGAGACTTTGCCAAGAAAATTTTTTAATTCTTTAACTGTGGCTAGTGGCTTCATAGTCACTGTCGCCACTACTTTGGCTGGATCTATGTCTATCCTTCTGTTGTGGACCAAGAACCCCAAAAGTTTCCAACAGATACTCCAAAAGCGCACTTCAACTGGTTCATTCTCAGCTTGAAAAGTCTGCATCTTTCGAACACCTTTCTCAACACCTTGACAAGATCTTCTCGCCTTCTTGACTTCACCACTATGTCATCCACATAGTCCTCAATTTCTTGGTGCATCATGTCATGAAATATGGCGGTCATAGTGCGCTAATAAGTCGTGCTCGCATTTTTCAGCCCGAAGGGCATCACCGTGTAGTAAAAATTCCCAACGGGTATTCTAAAGGCAATTTTTTCTGCATCTTTTGGTGCCATCTGAATCTGATTGTACCATCTGAATTCTTCCATAAAGGAGAACATGGCATTTCTAGAATCTATCAGCAAATCCATGTTGGGCAATGAGAATTTTTCCTTGGATAGAATCGATTAAGATTCCTAAAGTCAATGCAGCATTGTATCTGCCTGGTCTTTTTTCTTTCACAGGTACAATGTTTGACAGCCACCGTGGTTGTTGATTTGGCTTGATAAATTCGACAGCTAATAGCTTCTACACTTCCTTTATTATCTGTCCTTCTACTTCGGTATGGAACACCTTTGCCGGCTGGGCCATTAGTTTGGCCCCAGGATCCATGTTAAGCGTGTGTACCACCAACCCTGGGTCTAGCCCAGGCATTTCGCTATAATCCCATGCAAAAATGTCTCTGAACTCCTTTAATAACAGGATCAATTCTGCCTTTTCCTCCTCTGACAGCTTCGAGCTTATTGAAATTGGTCTTGGCTTTTGTGGGTCCGTGCCCAGGTTGATTTCTCCTCTGTCATAATCCTCTTTTCACCTTCCTCCTTTGCTGTTTCTTGTGGCCCTTCTCTAGGACCCCCTTGTGTGCCACAGGTAGGCTCTGCGCACCTTCATAATTTATATATTATCTTGCCGTTAGGTGCTTGGACCTTGACGCATCGTGGCGTATTTTCTGGCTCCAGGGTTGGCGCCTCTTTTCTTTTTCTCTTTCACAACAATAACTCCCTCAAATCAGGTTCTGGGTCATCTTAAATGTCCTCCCACTTGGGGATGAAGGTGCTAATTGGCTTGGATACTGAACTTTCCCCGAATGGTGCCTACTCGTCCTAGAACATAGTTTCAACTAAGTGAGCCTCTGGTTGCTTGAATAGGGATGGGTTTGCTATAATCTGTATCATTCTACCATTCATTCTCCCTTTCAAGCACTGGTGATAGGTGGACAGAATGAGGCAATGCTTATGCAGCCATGGCCTTCCCAGTAGTATATGGTAGGAAACTATCATCTTCACCACATGGAATTGACGTAAGGAGGCTATTAGGCCTACCTTCAGCCATAACTTTACGTATCCTATTGTGTACTCGCCTTTTACTCCAAACCCCTTTACTTCCATCGAGTACCCCTGAATCTTGTTCTTTGGTATTCCTGCTGCTTACAACATGCTAAATGGGATGAGGTTCTCTGAAGCACTTGTGTCAACCAGGGCTCTCTTAACGGGAAGTTGATTTATAGAGGTTGCTAAGTAAAGAGGCCTTCTATGGTCTGGGTATCCCATCTCCATGTCTTCATCGCTAAAAGTAATCTCATTGGTATCTTGTAGAATAGCTCCATTAGTCCGAGTCTCTGCGATAAGGCATTCCATTCCTGCTTTTGAGGCAATACTTACCAAAGCTTTTATGGCCATTCTTCATTCGTTTTCTGTGAGCTCCAATTGGTCGAACAAGTTCTTGAACCAGGAGCTTTTTTGCAAGGTTGTGATGGTTGCGGTTGGTAGCGATGGTCTTTCCTTTTTGTCTTCACCTGAGTCTACATAAATGACAACTGCTGCTACCCCTTTCCCTTTGTGATTAGGGAGTGGGTTCCTCTGGACCTCGAGTTAGGATAGTTCGAAGGTCCCTTGTTTGATCCTGTGATGCACTAGTCTATGGAGTGTCCAACATTCTGCGGTAACGTGCTGCACATAGTTATGCAGGCAGCAGAAACGTGGGTCTCTACGTTTTTCTTCAGTGGGCTCTCTAGAAACATGATTGGGTTTAAAAACTCCATCTGCAATCCATTTGTCTAAGAGCACATCTAGCTCTTTTGGTGTACACAGTATTAGTGAAGGGCTCTCATATTCCCTTCCTTCTGACTTCTTTCTTTTCTCGCCCGTGGACATTGTCATAGCTTGTGGTATAGATTTTCACTCTTTGGGCTTGTCAAAGCTCAGCCTGAATGATTGGGCCGTTTTCCTGGCCTTCCATAACAGTTGGGCGAACTAGGAAATTTCTAGGTTCTCCTGATAGCCCTATATTCCAAAATCATATTGCCCATACACATTTCTACCAACATCTTCTCCTCGCAGTGATCATAGCAACCGAGGGCTATGTCCCTGAACCTCTTGATATACTTCACGAGGTCTTCACCACTTCTGTTCTTGGTACCTTTCAAAGTTGCATGCATCACCATTTCTTCCCCATGGAAATACTTGGTGCAGAATACATCTACCATATCATCCCATGTCGGGATTGGTCCTAGCTTCAAGCCAGTGTACTAGATTTATGCCCGGTCACATAAGGACTTTGAAAACTCTCGAAGGCAAAGGTTCTCGTTTGCTGCATAGGGACCAAGGGTATCTATAAACTTGCTTACGTGCTCGACGACACTTCCCCTCCTGTCATCATATTGTGCAATGGTTCGCAGCTCGTATCTATTTGGATATGGCTTGTTGAGTATCCTCAAAGGATATGGAGGTCTCCTAGAATAAAATCTTTCCTTAGGCGCCTTGGCCTTTTCTTATTTCAGCAGTGTTGCTATATCAGCCATCGTTACAAGACGTTGTTCCATGTTTTGTGGGCCACAACCCATATGAGTCTCTTCCTTGTTTGCCACATGCTTGGGATCATGTTGACTCCCCTTTTCTTTCTTCTTTTCCGCCTTTAGCTAGTGAATCTTCTCCATTAGTTGCTGTTGGGAATGTTGTACTGACTGCAGCACTTCAATAAAGAAGTTAGTATTGTCAGCGAGATTCCTTTGTTGTTGCTGTAGCCTAGCCCTCATTCTATTGGCACCCTCTGCTTGATTGGGCTGGTGCGGCATGGCTGGCTTTGACTCCGCCTACGATGGCACGACACTCATATTCTACATCGTCTTTGATCTTGGGGACACAACTTGCGAGGGATTTGCTTGCTTTCCCTATCTTTCTCCCAACTCCCCAGTGGAGTCACTAATTTAAATGTGGGGGCCGTTTTTGTATTGTTGGGCCTCAACCCCTTCTGTTGTGCTATGGCCTGTTAGGCTAAGGTAAGAGAGTTGAGACTAGCCTTGCTAGAACCTCGCTTTAGGCCAGCTTGTGCACAAGTCAGGCTTACCCATCGTAGATGTGTTATGATATGAATGTTGTGGGTTAGACACAAGGCATGGTCACGACAGGAGTGACTGTTACAAGTATTATGGTAGGAATACACCACAGCAAGATAACTATGATAATAAAACGTACTAAATAAAGCTAACACCGTAAATAAAGTTAACAGGGTTATAGCAGAACAACACAGCAAGTAGAAATAACACTACAATAGAAAAAAGTAAATAACTTAGTAACTTCTAGCCAAATAGTAAGAATATCATCCATTAAGCATAACCAACGGAACAAATTGTTTGTTGGGTTATAGGCTGAGCTTTTCAGCAGAAGTAAACCAAAGAAGGGAACCAATCTCCAATGCGGGTAACCTCAGCAAAGGGCTCTTGCCATAGAAGTTACTCGCTCTGGAGAAAGGGCCTAAGTGGTTTGAGCTTCGGTTTACAATCTTCAGAGAGTGGGTATGTCGTGAGGGAGAGAAAAGGTGGTCTATTGATGCATGCCTCTACTCCTACTGCTTTACTTTCTCTCTGGTTTTCTTTTCTCACTTAGGGTATGTTTGGTAACTGTTTTTTTCTTCAGTTTTCTGTTTTCAAAAACAATTTTCTGTTTTCTAAGGCAAAAAACTTGTTTGGTAACCTATTTTAGGCAAAAATCAAAAACTATTTTCAATTTCCGTATTGTGAAGGAAATTGAAAATTGGTCTCGAGCTGTTTTTATTTTTTAGTTTTTAGAAGCTTTAGAAAACACGGAATAGGTCCTTTGCATTACACGCTTTAATGAGCCAGCACATTGGTTCAAACCACGTGAATAACAAAACATTTTTCTTTCTAATATATTTTTCACTCTTTCCCGCGCTTGCGATTTTGTCTCTCAATTTTTAGCGCCTTCCTCTCCATCCCACGTATTAGAAACCCTTATATCTACTTCTTCTGTCTACCTCTGCGCCTCCACTTCCTCACAAAGGCACAATTGAAAACCTTGATTGAGAGAACCATTTGTAAGGTAAGTGATTGGTCTTCACCATACTCTCCTTCATGATTTCCTTTTGTTCTTCATTGGATTATACCATTCTTTATCTCGTTTTTTTCTTAGTCTCCTTTTCTAATTATATATTTTGTGTGCATGATTGAGCAGTTTTGTGCAACTTTCAAAGTTTTTGAAGAGCTTCATAATTTTGGGGAAGTATTTCATAATTTTAGGGACCCAATCACTCAAAGGTACGGGTCTTTTCCTTTTTTCTTTGTTCATGGATTATTACACAATATATGGTCAATTAAATGCGTTTATGTATAGTGGTCATGCTTTAATTAATGAAATTTGGTTGATATTTGCACATGAAGCTAGCTGCAACAAACCTTGGCTTGACTGGACCGTGTTATTGTTTATTAATGTATGGTAGTCTCTCCCCCTGTTCTGGTAGTGGCTGAACAGGGTATACACTTATATGGTGTAAATGGTTTGTTGATTATTGTTGAGAATGGTTTTTTTTTTTTTTTTTTTTTTGAGACCAAAGATAGAATATATATTACTGATTGAAAAAGTGTTACATGAAGAGTAAAATTTTTAGTTATTGATTATCTTTTATAATGCTTGATAATTATTATAGTTTCAATCTTACTTATATGATTAAAGTTTTAGGCTTGAATGTTATATACAAAACAATTGATTTATAATTTCTTTAGGTGTAAGGATTTTAAATACTTTGGAGCAAACGTGTTTTTGAATTAGAATAAATATAATTTAAAAAAAAAAATTAACCAAAGAAAACAAAATCCAACTTTTTCAAAAACAACTACCAAACAAATTTCCTGAATTTTGTTTTTGAAAAATGTGTTTTTCAAAACAACTAACCAAACCGTTTTTCATTTTGAAAACAGAATTTTTTTTTTTTCTTTTTCCTTTGAAAACAAGAAAACGAAAATAGAAAATGAAAATAGTTACCAAACATGCCCTTAGTCTTTCTACCTTTTATTTCTCTCTCCATGTTTTCTCTCCTCTATTCTTTCCTACTTCTTGTTTTTTCTTCCCTCCCCCTTTTACTATTCATGGATACCCCCTTTTATACCGTCTGTCAATGTAGGACTTACCCCTTTTGTCCCTCAACCATTTCTAGCTTCTTGTGGGCATCTCTCCAGGACTACCCACTCACTTGTTGGTTGTCCAGCCATTACCTCTGCCCAGAGTGTGTTGGTTGCACCACTCTCTATTTCCAAACAAATTTACTTGTCTTGTTTCTTACCTCTCTCCATTTTTGTTTCACTCCAATGGATAAGGATTAAGCTACCTCATCACCTACCTCTATGGCATGCATCAAGTGGTCCTAGCCCACACTTAGCTCTTTTGGGTGAAATGCCATCCTAGCAGGACATTTCCCCAAAGAAGCTTGGGCGGGAACTCCAGAATAAACCCCGTTTTTCTCCCCACCGCCAAACCACACCTCTGAATACCTTGACCTGTGGCCCACCTCCCATGTATTGGCTAGGTACAATTAGGTGGTGCCCTGGTCCTTTATGCACGCTCCACTCCGTTTGTGATTGTTTCTTTCTAGCCTTCACATCATTGCTGCTGCTCTTTCGTTGGCTAGCTTTGCTGTGCATGCTAGCTTGTGTTTATCCTTTGTGGCATGGAGGATTTTTGGGCTCATGTTTTCTTCCTTTTATCCTTTCCTGGGTTGGGTATTGTCCAGAGGAAAGCTGTTGTCTCCATAGCCTGTTGGGCCCACGTCTTGTGGTTGTAGGCCTTTTGGCCATTAATCCTGCCATACTACTTCATTGTGTTTGCCAAGGCCTTATCTTGCCTTTACTTCTCATTACCCCCATGGGCTTGCTGGCTAGTGTTCCTATCGTATCAGCCCATTGACCCATTAATTCTCTCCTTTGGACTTCCTCGGCCCATTTACTACATCTTTACCTCTTATCATTCTTTATGAGCTTATTGGTCATTATTCCTACCATGTTTGCCTATTGTGTTTACCACTTTATTCCTTAGACTTCCTCAGTCCATTTATTTCTTCTTTACCTCTTTTTACTCCCATGGGTTTATTGCCTTATTCCTTGGGCTTCCTCAGCCCATTTACTACATCTTTACCTCTTATTACTCTTATGGGCTTATTGGCCCTTATTCTTGCCATGCCAGCACAACTAAGTTTACCACTTTATTCCTTCGGCTTCCTCAACCTGTTTACTTCTTCTTTACCTCTCATTGTTCTCATTGGATTGGCTTACCATTTCATTCCTTGAGCTTCCTCGGCCCATTTACTTCTTCTTTACCTCTTGTTACTTTCATGGGCCTATTGGCCATTAATCTTGCCATGTCAGCCCACTAGGCTTGTTACCTCGTTTTTTTTACCATTTTGCCCCTCTTTTTCTTCTCATCTCTCTTATTGTTGGGCTTTTTCTACTGTTGGGCCCTTTGTTAAAAATGGGCATCAACACTTCCAAAATAGACCACTCCATTCTGTCATAAACTTTACTCATATCCACCTTCAAGGCCATAAAACCATCTTTCACAATTGTTATGCTGCATGCTATGAAGAGTCTCAAAAGCCACCATTATGTTGTCAAAAATAAGACGGGTTTTTTGTGAAGGAACTTTGATTCTCAGTAATGATCTTTGTAATGATTCTCTTCAATCTATTAGCCAAGACTTTAGAATAAATCTTATATAGGATATTACAAAGACTTATAGGTCTAAACTGGGAAACAAGTTTAGGCTTATTAACTTTCGGGATGAGAATAATAAAAGTATGATTGAGATGTTGAGGAAGGGAAGCAATTTTTTTTTTAAAAAAAGTACAGATTAAGTAATATTTGTACCTATAATAAAAAATAAATTACTTATAAGGTTTTATATAAATAGAAGCATGAAAGTAAATTCATACAAATTAAATTTGTATTTTCTCATTTTTCGTCTCAATTAAATTATTAAACAAATTAATTTTTCATCCATCTACTTTGCCATTCTCCTTACCAAACATATCGAGGAAAAATTAAAATATTTTCTATCTTCCAATCTTTTATCCTCCAATTTTTCATTATTTTCTCATTTTTTATCCCTTAATTTTTCATCTCCCAATCAGATGAAAGCCTTACGGAGGTGTCAAATGTCAATAGACCATTGCTCCGCAATTAAAGATAACTTTTATAATAAGTTAAGAATGATATAATATATTAAAAGGCTTGCATTCTTGAACAAAATCCGAAAGAGAAAGAAAGAAATAAATAAAATCTCTTGAGTGTTGAACGTGGCAGATGAATATTATCAAAGGAATGACAAGGAGAGGAACCTTAACCAGATTTCAAAGGTTTGACTGGCCGTTACGACCTGAAAAACCCGCCCTCTGTTTTTCCAACTACCATTTACAAAGTTTCAAGTTTCCACACCTTGTACTACTAAACAATGACGTTATATAAACCCTAAACATAGTACAATCACTGTGTCTCTTTTTCAGTAACATATTCTAACGCTTTTGAACCTATCTGTCTGTATCCGTAAACTCTGAAACCAAAAACCCTTCAGTAATGGCTGAGGTAGTTTTGGGAAATGGAGGAGCTGAGAAGAAGGTGATGTTGGCTATTGATGAGAGTGAGTACAGTTACTATGCGCTCACTTGGGTACTTGATAATCTCAAAGAATCTTTAAACAAGTCCCCTCTTGTCATCTTCATGGCTCAGCTTCCTACCAAAAATGCTTACACCTTTGCTGCCTCTCTTGGCTCTGCTCGTATGTACTGTCCTGTTTCACCCAGTTAAGTACTAATAATTTCTTTGCTTCTTAATTTCGTGTTCTTTGGTGTTTATTGGAGTATATATGGTGAATTTGGGGCTTTAGAGTTTGGAAAATTATTGATTTTGTATTTCTATTTCTCTTCAAAAAGTTTGTATTTATGGAGGGGGAAAAAATTAGAGATGGGTGTTGTACTCTTGTTTTTCTTTTATCCCCCAAAGCCTCGCTAACACATGATGGTTATAGTTCTATGCTTATACTTGTTTAAAATCTAGTGTGTAAATTGTGATATGGAAGTGGGTTTGTGATTTAAATTAACTTGCCAAGCATAGAAAGTTTAATGAGCTTTTGGTGGGAATGTAACACAAACACCACAAAATAAAGGCTGAAGTGCAAGATATACCCTTAAAGTTTGGGGATCTTCTGATTTTATATTCTGAAGTTTCAAAATTTGGATTCTACCCATTGAAGTTATATTCTATTTACACTTCTGCGTGTAAAATTCAAATTTTAAAACTTTTGGGTGTAATCCATAAATACCCCCAACTTTAGGGATGTAGTTTGCACTTAAGCCCAAAATAAATTACTATATAAAGAATCTATGACATGTGACACTTCAAAAAAGAACACACACGCACAAGTTCTGCACTTGGCACTTTAATTAGTGGTACATGTTGACTTTATTTTATTGAAATAGGATAAGATGAGATGTACTGGATTATAATGAATTAATCTTATTTATGTTATGATTTCATAAATGTGCCAAATAAAATGAAAAGATATGATGTTTCAATAAATCTCTTCATTGTTTGTTTATAAATAAAGGGCCTGAAACAGATTCAATTTAATTTTTGTTTTTTCTCTCATTACTCTAGTCAAATACATCATTTTGTAAGAAATTATCTTTCGAAGAAACTTCAGAATTGTTGTCTGCTGGTCACTTTGCTATCATGGAGGTGAATTGCATGTAACCTGGCATTAAACTCTTTCAAGCAGGGCAATTATCACCTAAAGGACGATGTTCTATACACAACTCAAATACGCATTAATTTCTTATTATTGTTTCATACTCATTTTCTTCAAAAGTGCTGTTTAATAAGTAGGAAATAAGTAAGAACATTCATGGCGTTATTATGCTTTATTTTTTATTCAATTAGACAGGGGAGTATAGCTTTGTATTTTAGAATCGGAGCATGTACTTCCTACTTGAAGGGGTTTCTTTAGACCCCTTCTGTTCCGGATGACTAATGGTGGTTAAGAAGTGGGGGAAAGTTTGTTTTCTCCTCATTTTGAGAACTATTTTGTAAAAACTGCATTCTTCACCGTGCCCTTCTTTCCATTTTTCTTCTTTTTTCCCATATTTGAATAGTTACAATGATGAGTATAAACTTTATTTGAGACATTGGAGTTTCTATTGACAAGTTTGCATGTTTGTCCATGACAGCTCAAGAGTTTAATAACTCCGTCAAAGAAAATCAGAACAAGCTCACATTGGCTCTTCTGGAGAAAGCTAAGGAAATATGTGCTAGTCGAGGGGTATGTCCACTATTTTTCATTCCGTTTTTTTAACAAAATTTTATATTATTGGCAGTAGCAACTCAATTATTATTCAATCCATTATGGTTTACTTCATAATTTAACAGCTAATGGTACTTGATAGTGTTGTATGGACATATCAATGTACTCATTAAGACTTATAGAGATGGATCATTAATGGTACCATACAAGGCCTTGTTTAATTAATTGAAAACATCATATTACTTAATTCCTAAATGAAATAAAGACGATTCATTTAAATGCATGGAGCTCTAAGCACTCCTTTGGAGTCTTTGAGTGGGTGGTTATTCTTTTAAAATCATCTGCAGCATAAACAAGTAAACTGGTAATAGTGCCCTATTAATTTGTATAATTAGTTCTTCCATTCTTTCTTTTCTTCCTTTGAAAGGTATTGCTATGGCCAGCAAGAAATTTCCTATTCCATATGAGCAAATCTTAATGTACATTATTTTTTTTTAATGAATTTCATCTGTTTTTTTTAAAAATATTTGTGAAGCGACATCACTGATATGCAAGATAAAAGGGGGAGAAGAATTGGGAGGGGGGAGGGGGGATAATGTCATGTTTGTGGTGTAACTTACATAGGCAAAAGGTAAAGATAAATGTGCATGTTGATGGGTTTATAACTAATTATTTCTAACAAATTTCTCATTTATGTTATTGTTTGCACCACAATTTAGCAGTAAAGATGCGCAAAAATGATAATGAAAACTACAGACTGAAAGGCTGTAAAAAAATTCAGAAATATACACTAGATACTAATTATGCGCAATGCCTTGTGTCAAATGATTACATGGTAACACAACCTACAGTACAAGTCTGACCTTTAAGGCTATCTGCAAGAATTGAAACCCTTTCATGCCTTGTACCTCAATAAATCATTGCTTTTTCCTTTGCTTCTTTTTGAAATACTACCTCATATAATCTCGTTGGAGATATCAATTTTCATTTTCTCTGTGAAAAGTGATATTGGCTCTCTGTATACTGTTTAGTAAACTATCCCCCGTTTTCCTCCCATAGACTCTCACTCATTTACACTCATAATTTTTTGAGTCTCCAAAATGTGATAATATTTCTTCCTTTTTTATTTTTTATTTTAAATTCTCGTTCTTTTGAGTTTCAACATCCTTGTCTCAGCTCTGTTGTCAACGGTGCTTCCATAAAGGTTGAAGGAAGACCACAAAGGGTAAAAATGAAAAAAAAAAAAAAAAGTTTTGTTTGGTTTGATTATCTTGTATAATATGTAAAATATTGAGCTGCTGTAGGCTTTTGGATTTTTGTGGTTGCCTCTTCAAAATTAAGGGTAAGACTATCTAACAACCACCTATCATAGACCTTACAGAAGTGGGAAGCCTTATACCCTAGATACAACCTTTTTACTATTTCTAAGCACAGCAGTGAGTTTCTCATCTTAATCAGTCAGGCCATTGGTACTAAAAAAATGGCCTGCAGAGAGAAAGGTAAGCTTCTAACTACTCATGTAGAACCTTTCAGTAGCATGAACATCACAAAAAGTAATCTTCTTTGACTAGTGGGGCAATCTAATAGTTGAGAATGATCTTTTGGATACATCAATTTGACAAGTGAATGGTAAGATGAAGCTTTAGTAAATATTCTGAACTAAAAATAAAATGAAAGGATGATTATCAGAACAAGGTACTGGGAACAACACTGAATTGTTTATGCAAAATCTCTTTAAATTGCTACAAAAAAGTAATGACCCGTTGCTTTGTGTGAAAGTTCTTGCATGTTTTCATGCAAGCTACAATTCTATTTTAAACATAGTGAAAACTTCTAATATGGCTATATATTCTTGATGTATTTCTTATATTTGTAATTTAAATATGACCTTGAATGAGCATCAATGGCAAAGATTAGAAGGCTTTGTGTAATGAAGGGTTGACGGTGTAAGTTTCCTAATGGGCTATTACAAACTAGTCTCTTAAGAGCCTTAGTATAAAGTTTCTGCCACATAATATCAATGAAATTCAGACTTCTTTAGTCTTGAACCCTTAAACTCATTCTTTGAAGTTTCAACCTTTCTTTTTCTATTCTCTATTGTTTTGCTGTTGGATCTTTCCTCTTAATGCCTATTGTTGCATTTATTAGATAGAAAGTTAATACTTTTTTGCTACATCAATTATATCTAAAAGTTTCTTTTCACTGCATCAATGAGAATGCTTCAATCATCACAAGTTTGAAAAGATGAAGAAAACATCTTAAATGATAGTTGTATAGAGAGTACATATACAGTGCAGTTTTTGTGCCATTTGTTCTGTACTCATCTTTTTCTTAGCATAGGACCATCTATTTCACCCCTCTTTGGTCAAGAGATGACTATAAGCCTTAAACAACATCAATTTTTTGCCGCCTAACCAGCTCATCAAAATAAATTTGTTCAAATGATAATGAATACCTGCATTCAAAAAGTATACTTGTTTATACTCTTAAAATGATACTCAAGCTTGAGAGCTGACAAGATAGGATATAGATGTATACAAATGCACATATTTCCTCCTTTGGAGCGTACAAGTGTAAGATTGGGGTTTGTTCATATTATTTTTGTAGGTAAACGCAGAAACACTTACAGAGGTAGGAGATCCTCAAACGGCTATATGTAATGCAGTTGAAAAGTTGAACATCAATTTGCTTATTCTAGGAGAGCGTGGTCTTGGAAAAATCAAAAGGTTAGTTTCCATTTAATCCTTTTTTTTATGCAACATTGATGTGATTATTGATAGAATCAGCATTCATACAGACAAATGAAATCATAAATTTGCAACTTCACTTTCATGTATCTAATTAGAACTACATGTTATGTTATTGATGGATGGTAAGATTTCGATGTTAAGATCATGTCAACATATTTAGATGTTTTAAATTTTTTACTCGTAAAAAGTTTTGTTTATGGAACTGCTGAACTTGAAGTTTATAAAGCTAGCTGCCAAGATGCAATATTTTCGCCATTTCACTTAATTAACAGTAAATAGGACACATAACTCTTTTCCGCATTGTACTAACATTAAAGAGCATACATATGTGTTGTAGTTGGTTGAACTAGTAAAGTTTCTTGTCATTGAATATGGGAACTGGGATCAAATTCTATCTACAACAAAAAGAAACCCATTGGTGTCTTGGCCTTATGGTAAAGAAAAATTGTTATGGAGTAGATGCCAAATCTTACAACATCTATCAAAAAGAAAAGTAAAGAGGATATATATACATCCTTTCCGTGGATGCTCCAATCCTAAGTCCTATGTCTTTTAACCTGATTTCATGATCAACCACGAGAAGCCACAATAATACTTTATTTGATTTTTATTTTTATTTTTGATAATTTGATAATTGGGGGTGGGGAAAATATTAACTTTGTATTGTCTTCGTTGGAAACACCAAGAGATGACAATCAATTGAGTTACAAGGCTTTTGGCAAATAATTTATTTGACTTGCACATGCAAGTTCACTAATTTTCAGTTTTATATTTTGGAAATGATTGTTGGTTTACCAATCCACATGTCTGAAAATTCATTCTTTACCCTTCTTAATTCCACTTCTTATACAAAATTTACAAATGACTCGGGGATTATTGCCCCACTGCATTCTATAATGTATGAAATCAGTTTGGCAAATTAAGAATATGCTTATCATGATACTTTACATCCTATGGCAAAGAAGGTCTTCCAATTATTGAATACTAATATACCATGGCGTTGATACAGAGCTATTCTGGGGAGCGTGAGCAACTATTGTGTTCAGAATGCAAAGTGCCCTGTCCTTGTTGTGAAGAAACCTTAGTTACAGGGCATTCTACATGGTCAATTCATGACAAAGTTTGTTTAGATGTTGGTTAATACAATTGAAGTTGATGCAATTTACAATGTAAAATGACTTCATAATCAGAATGTTTTATGATGTGTTGAATGTGTTTAAACTCACATATAGGCTATAATGTTCTACTAAACGTAATGAATCACAAGAATGAAAAGCGATCTATTTGAAATAATTTGATATTTTCTGTGGAACAATAGAATCATTTGCATAGAAGAATACTGTGGAGCAATATCAGAAAGCGGCCTTTAATTTAATCAATTGATATAATTTGAGTAGCAATGTGGAACACTAATTTCACAAAGAAAAAGAGTGCTAGATTACTAGAAGTATCATGTTTTATACATTCAAAAGCAATGACTAGAACCATGTATTTTATTGATACTGATCGACATGTATGGTCTAAAGCTTCAGCATACACTATAGAAGAAATAAGTATTATCACTTAAAGTAATGGTTGAGAATGGCTGCCAACCGAACTCCAGCTTGAGCCAACCGCTTATTGACTACTGGTAACCGGGAGAGAAAATATTCATCTGCAAACAGTTTTCATATTATTTCTCTATACCAAGAAGAAATGAAAATGCAGAACTGGAAAACTTGTAAGAATCTACTCTTTACCTTCTAAAACTGAACCTTCAGTCGCATCTTTGTATGCCCAGTCACAGGCTGCTTCAATGCTTTCAGAGGCATATCTGAGAAAAATAACCAACTTCATCTATCCTTAAATTTCAATCAAGTGTATTATGATACCCTATCAAGAAATGCTTCATATTTGATCTTGCAATGATCAATGACTAAAGTTGCATAACTAGTAAAACAAGTCATATACACATTAACAATGTCGCTTTTGTTCAATAAGTTGAGACAGACAAGAGAAAAGAAAGGATAGGAAACAATGTGTCCATCTGTGCAGAGATTTAAGTGAATATAATTTAAGCGAGGAACGATATCTTATATAAAAAAATAAAAAAAAAATAAAAAAATAAAAAAAATAAATAAACCCTGCCTTTTTAAGGGAAAAAGGAGACATCTTTTTATTGGTAAAATAGTGAAAAAAGATGACTTTTTTGAAGATAGGCAATAAGTTAAAAAAAAAAGAAAAAAAAAAAAAAAAAAAAGAGAGAAAGAAGTATAATGTATTGGCTAACTAATACTTCATTCATAGTACCTTATGACAATGAAATGGAACTTGCTAAAAAATTCTAGGTTAATAAATTGTGGTTGAGAAACATACACGTCTGCACATGTTGTATCAGTATAACTGCAGCTCTCCCAGCTCTTAACTTGATCGGCCCAGCCAGTCTGTAGTTTGAAATATATTTACAGAACAAAATTGATACACATTATGGAAAATAAACCAAGTCTAATACAGTCACTAAGAAATTGTCAAATAAGCTACCGTAATATTTTTTTGAATTGCATCAATCTGGTCTGCCAAATTTGAACTATAGAACCTTTCTTGTGCTGTCTCTATAATGTTGTCATCCCATATCTGTATGAATAAATATGAGTTTACAAATTGTAAATATAGGCAGCTTTTTTGTATAAGCTATGGTCAGTTGACAACTACACTCACATGGTGAAGATTTTGCTTCCTTGTGTACCAGTGAACTTCAATTGTATTGCCTCCCTTGTCTGAAGCAAAACCGCAATGTAGAGGCTGCATTAAAAAAGTACTATAGTTAATAATGCACTCATCCAGACATGCTATGTATATTCAGATCATCTTTAATGCGACTCGTACCTGATGAATATCACCCAAAAAATGAGAGAAAAACAGGAGTGCTTCAGTAAGGTTATCTGATAGTTACAATTAATTGCATTAGAAACACGATTTGGTCAGTAAGTTAGCATAAATGGGCAGAACATCCATAATAGAAGAACTTCTACGAAAAAAAAAAAAAAAAAAACAATAAAGAGGTTGTACTAAATATTATAGTTTTTGGTTCAAGAATTTACATGAATTCTTACCTTTGCTGCTGGAATCTATCAACTGGCTGGTGTAATTTTGAATTGCTCCTGCAACACACCTCCCTTCCCTTCCATTTTCATCCTTGCAATCCCCTGAACATTAAAAGTACTGTTTAGCATGACATGATGTCAGCCTACACGGCATGGCTTATACTTTATCCTATCATCACCAACGTGTGGCTTAAGAAGTCATTTGGATGTTAAGTGCGTTATATTTTCCTATAGAAATTGATTAGAAATAATTATGAAGCTATTTTTGATAAATTATCGATTATTCCAAAATATTAAATTGTTAGTGGGCCTCAACATGTGGGATATGGGTGGAAGTTTCAAAGTTTTAAACAGAAGGTAGAGTAGAGACAAGATTCGAACTTAAAACCAAGTACCATGATAAATATTACTATTATCCTAAAAATTTAATAAGCTATTAAAAAAATGAGAAATTTAATCATTATCTAATACTCTTAGCATAAAGATTGTCTTATATATGTACCACCAAGAGAGAGATAAGACTCACTCGAGAACTTGTAATTGCAAACATCAGGGGTATTTATAAAGTGAAGGGGTCTTGACCAGGGATAATGAAACTTGATCTGATCTGCCCATATACACACACTCCCTAAGTCATTCTGTGCAGATTTTGGAAGCAGTTCTTCCACTATCTCAGCAGCTCCTTTGTTCAAGCGAGACTGTTTATATTACCACAGAAAACAAATAAACATGGTATAAATATTTCTGATCACATAGACAATACATTGAGATTAAGAAAGAAATTATTAAGCACCTG
This sequence comes from Quercus tomentella, assembly GCA_028535165.1. NCBI lineage: Eukaryota > Viridiplantae > Streptophyta > Magnoliopsida > Fagales > Fagaceae > Quercus > Quercus tomentella. The sequence continues at coordinate 40,291,188 of JAPQVY010000133.1, forward strand.
AGCAATGCTACAAACTATGTAATGCCCATCATGTCCCCAAGAATCAATTACTGGGAAGAGAAGCACCAGTGATACAATAGCCACTATCTGGAGTTTGCAGTATTCCATCTTCCTTCACTGCAAAATTACTACAACTTCATGTCATATATAGCACTAGAGAACTCAGAAAGGAAACTAGAGCTCAGGATTGGTTAGTGTGAACTGTATGAATAATCCATTTTATGGAATAATACATGTCTTTTTCAGAAAGAAATCATATTAATGATTGTCTTGCCAAAGGATGAATATACATTTGTCTTTTAGCTTTCTACCATGACATATACTGATTAAAGTATTAGAGTAGGAAGCAAAAGTAAATGCTAAAAATCAATCTGTTCACATTTATAGTTTTGATATTTTGAGTAAAGTGACCATTCCTATTGTAGTAACGGTAACGTGTTCATATGGGACATTAGGCATGCTACAATGAATGACTTTGCTGTTACGTGCCTGAAAAGGAAAGGAATTGAAAAAAAAAAAAAAAAAAAATCAGAAATGAAGGATAATGCGGGGTGGGCTTTTTGTGACTATAACGTTACTTTTAACTCCAAAAACGGGACAATCTAAAGAATATATCGTAAAGATTCTGCACAATAATATAGAATGATTGTAATTTCTGAATTTTGCATTTAGTGGTTCTATGAGATTTGACATAATGTCAAATATTCCAAAATAAAATCGATCTTAAAATTTGATATTGTGAAATGGCAATGACTCTAAACATACCAAATATAAAATGAAATCTTAAGTTAACCAATTAAGTACATATGAGGAAGGTCAAAAGATGCCCACTTTTAAAAATCATGAAAGGTGTCGATTTAATGGTCATTAGGCTTACTCCCAAGTGGTTTGGTGGACACCAAGTCCTACATTTGCTTCCCGCGATAAGATCATTGGAGAAATACCGGTTTAGTTCTCATCTCATTGATAAACAAAAAAACCAACAACACCCTAAACAGGGCTCTCACTTTTGGAGCTGGAGGTCAGTTGCTCTAAAGTAAAATAAACATATAAATAAAATCCAATTCCAAAAATTCTTTACTAGTATAACAGTTCTCTAACATCATATAAGTGGAAAAATTATACATAAGATTAATTTCTCTTTCATGAGGATTTCTTACCAAAGTTGCAATGATTTTCTTCACCTTTTCTCTTTATTTTTCTTATTTAACTTCGTATGCTCTTAAAAGACCTCCAAAACGTTTTATATTGATGCTTGGCAAGCATCAACCATCAAGTACGTGTATTATAATTCTCAAAAAAAGTATGTGTATTATATGTCAAATATATGTAACGTATACAAAGAATTGATCATTACATTATGTATGATGTGAAAATATAATTATTATTACGTCAATGCTTTTCTTCACGTTAACGATTGGATTATTTTCTCACATTTTCTCCACTTTTGGAGGTGCTTTAATTTTTTTTTTCTTTATTAGCTTAAATTTCCTCCGAAAGACTTTATAATTACAATTTACAACAATTTTGTTTTTGACAAACATCAAGTATGTGACTTACATAAACCAAGAATAAGTCATTACATTATTTTTTATATGAAAATATATATAACATTATGTCAATGCTTTTCTTCACTTTATGAACTATTTTGTAATGCATTTTCTCAGTTTTGGGTGTATTTTCTTTTTCATTAGCTTAAAAACTAAAAACCCACCAAATAGTTTTATATTGACATGAGCTAAGATCGTATTTGGGAAGTATCTTATTCTTCTATTACACAAGAAATGTAGTTAGCATAAAAGATAAATGAGTCATTAAAATATATTAGCCATACCCATATGATACTAAAAATATTTATATAGACGGTGGGTTCCAGTTAGCTCAACTGGTAAAGTCTCTAATGGTCGAATAAAAGATCTAAAGTTCAATTCTCGTCTACACCAAAAATTGATTGGTGTCTTGGCTTGATGATAAAAAGATATCATTAGGAGTAGATGCTATAGGTTGAAAATCTCACAAAAAAAATATTTATTAAACGCATAAGACACACACATAATTGTTTGTTATGATAAATGACTAAATCTGTCTAGTCTATTAAAAAAAATTCTCTAGATAATTTGTTAGGTTCTAAATATTTAGGATTAAATGTTTAGATTCTTAATTTATGTATATTGTCAAACCGAGAACAAAAATATGTCTAGATTAGGTGTTAGACATTGCTCAAGATTGTTCAAGTCAAGATTCAAGAACTGTTAAGTTGCATAAAGAAGAAGCAAGCTACTGTGAAACTCGACAGATCGAAAGATAGGTTCGATCGACCGAAAGTCGTATTCTGCAAATTTTAAATCAGGGCCAAGCCCATGAAAAAATCTAGGGTTTCAGTCCAACACTACTAAGTATAAAAGGAAAACTCTAATTACGTTTTAGAAGCCCTTGGAAGACTTGTGAGTTACTCCTTTGAGATTTGTGAGGTTTCTGTACATTCTAGCTCAACAAGCGTCTATCGGAACGAGATTTACAATCAAGAACTAGTGGAAACAAGTTGTTGCATAAAGATCTACTACTGATGGTGATCTAAAACCTTTGAATTGGATCTCAAAGTCACAAACGTGGGAGTTTGTGTTCAACAAATTCAAGATAGAAGAGTTCGTGGAGTCAAAGCTGCACGTGGTCGTGTTAGTAAGTTCTATAAGAGGTAGCTTTAGATTTAGGGTTTAAATCTATTGTAAACTTCCATTCTATCATAGTGGATTTGTTTATCTTGAGGATAGCTAGGTTAAATCCTCCCCAAGTTTTTTTAGCTTGACACGGTTAGTTTCATTGGTTTTCCTAGGTCATTATAATACTATCTTCTTTACTTTTCTACACTAAGTAATACGATTGCATGTGTTTAACCTAGATTTCATAATTAGCCTAAGTAACTACTTGGCTAATTCATTAGGTTAAACTAATTTGTTTAAAAGGGGTCTAAACAGAACAAACATAATTAATGAGTTGCAATTCATATATATATATATATATATAAAAGATATCTATCAGTTTTAAATTAAATAAACAATGATGTAGAACAGATTGCCATGTCCTTTCTGGACTCTCACGTGCCCCTGAAATCATCATGTAAGGCAAAAATGCACTAGCAAAAATCATGGGCCTCGGGGTTGGAAATGCATGAAATTTCATAGGCTGAATAAGGTCCTGCTTATTTTGGGACGACCCTTAAGGTTATTAGTTTATGATTTTGCATTTAACTCAATTTTGCCATTTTTGGTAAATTTTGGTATTTTGTGACCTAATCACGTAATTAGTGCGAATTAGGGTTTCAGACCTTTCCTAATTGTCCTAGGGTTTTTACGTTCTCAATATTTATATGTTTTGTACCCATTAGAGGCAAATCAGATTATTATCAATAAAATACAGACGTTTTTTCAATTTTCTTCTCTGGTGGATTCCAGTTTTATCATCTTGTGGATTCAAGGAACCCCTCGTGGATTTGAAGTTTTACTACCTAGAAACTAACAGTTTAGTTTTTGTTCATCAAAGAGAGTATCGTGTGTGCTTTCTTTTGACTTCCACGACACCAAACAATTACATTAAATTTACGTTAATTAGAAATAATCAATGATAGCCTATACTTATTGATCAAAGCAAATAAAAATGAAACCAAATTAAAGTGTCAAAAGTAAAGTATTATTTTTAACAGTTGTGTTTGACAAAAATAAAAACAATAGGTTATATTGGAATTAATTATTCATAGCTATTCATTTTAATTTATGGAACATGAGAGTCCTAGTTTTCTAAATGCTGATGTTGGAAATTTAGAAGAGGGAAAAGTAAGTCTCATACGTGCTTTAAAGTTAATCCTAGTAGGAGTTGTTTAACATTGAATTTATGATTAATTATCTTCCACAACTAAAAAGTATATGGTTATCACTCACATTACATCTATGCGGATTGGGTGTTGTAAAAGTTGGTTTTAAGTTTTCTCTAACATGGAACCTCCTTGTAATGGTAAGCTTTTGGCAAAGAAATTTTTTTAACTTGTTAAATGATCTGGGTAATTTTAGACATTTCATCTTGTACCCGGTTAATAAACTTTAGTCCCCGGTCTCAATGATGAGCTTGACATGTCTGCAAATGGTAATTGAAGTTATTTTGATAGTTTGAAAGTAATCACAACTCAAAAATGCTTAAGTCGCTTTGAAAACGATGCTAAAAATGATATTTTCTCACTGTTTTTACCATAACTTTTGATCCACAAAATATTTTGGAGTGAGGTTTATTTCATTGGAAAGTAGACATCCTAGGCTTCAATTTGAATACATATTTTTACCTAATTTGGACTTATATTGAGTGAGTTATGACTGTTAAAATTATGACCAACCTAGCAGTCAAAATTAGGGTCTTTGGGGATACATGCGTACGCATGCATGTACATGCACGCGCATGTTGCATTCTAGAACTCCCAAACTTCAATTTTAGGGGTCCAAAATATCATTCTTTGATGTGGGCTGGCCCCTAGACCCTTGGGAGCATCCAAAGACATCTAAATGGCCTTGAAAACCCTAATTTAAACATCTAAATACAACCTAATGTCTCCAAAATAAAATCCTAGCTAGAAAGAGTGCCTCTTCACTTTCTAAACCTTATTATCTCTCAAAAACCCTAGGGCAGCAGCTGCCACATTCTTTACAAGAATTCAAAACCTTTTTCTAGCACAAAAAAAGGTAGAAACATATTCTTAATAGGATTTCTCAAAACCTTTTATTTTTGAGTTGTGATTACTAATGGACTATTCACATATTTGATTCTCTTGATTATCAATCGATCTTGTTGTGTTGGCACTGTGGGGCCGGTTCAAATATCAACCAAGTTGTGTTCCATAAGCAGGGTGAATCTCCCTTCATGGCTTTTCCTTGATTTGGATTTTTTATAACTTGTGTTATTGTTGTTCTTAATTTTATTTATGTGTTATATATTCTTAGAAATATGATTTGATTTGTTGTGTCTCATCATGTTTTGATTAAAGAGTTGAATGATTGGATATATTGATGAACATGTTTTGATGTGTTAAATGTTACTCTTGTTTGTTGTTAGATCCAATGCATGTTTAGGAATAGTTTTTATTTTGTTTACTTTCATTTTGTTTATCTTTGATATATTTGTTACTAGTTTAGGTTGTTTAGTTGTGTATTAGAAGTATGCTAGGGTTTGTTAAATTGTTATTTTGTTTGTTGCTTTAAAACTATGTTTCTGGGTGTGTATGCGTGTGCGTGCTCTATGCATGCGTACGCATACTTTGAGTATGCGTACGCATATAGTTGGGATGCGCATGCATACTCGTGCCTAGAAATGTAGATTTAGGGTTCTTGCTATTTTTTTTTGTTTAGGTTAGTTTTAATCACATGTTTAAGTCTTGTTGAGTCTAGTTTTCACATGTTTAGGTCTAGGATTAGTAGAATAACATGTTTCACATGCTTTGATTGTTGAATTGATAATTAGGATTTATGCTTTGATGAACCACATGAACATTCATGAGAACTTGAACATGCATTAATGCATAGGTACTATGGTGCAGCAAGGTAAGTGAAGGTATGTCATGCATATGAATATGAACAAGCATCTTTGAATATGATGATTGGTCTCCTTGATTGATGAATAGCATGATGCTAGGTTTGAATGATTGAATACGCTTGATTAAATGCATTGTTAATGCTACTGCCTTGGATATGCTTGCTTCCCTTGGATATATTTTGCTAGATGAATGGTAGGGTTTTTATGCTATGGATGAGTGTGGGACATTTGTCATGTTTTGCATGTTAGTGTGTGTGAGTTTAGAATAACATGTTAAAGGACCTTTTGATGGGATTAGGATTTGGAATACAATGAGTGGAGGTCGATCTATGGGTCGGGTGGGGTTGGGTGCCTAACACCTTCCCATCCCCATTCCAAAACTTCCAACACGTGCTCTAGTTAAGATCAGTCCTTCCATAAGGGTGCTATATTTATGGTTCCTATACCTAATTTACATGGTGACTCCATTTCTTCTTTGCTCCGGTCCACTTGGCCGAGGCGTAGTCCCCCTATTGCGCCCATAGTGGTGACTTCGTTAGGGATAGAGAGTTTGACTCCAATGTGTTCCATCTCCTAATCTTAACAAAAGGCTTTTCTAATATTTTTTGCACAAACCTCACTTGGTTCTTTTCATCCCTTTCACCTCGGTTGGTGATGAGTGGGAAGATGAATATGCTCCATTCGGACCAAAGTCTTCCAGAGTTCATCCCACCAACTCACAATCTTTGCCATTGCCTATAATGGGCTTTGAGTACGTTAACAGTTTGCCACCAATCCACTACGATCCATTTAGGCTCATGGTTGGAATCATGACCCACCTAATTGTGAGTGACCTGTTGATCTTGTCCCTTTAGCATTAAAGGCCTTACCCACACATAGTGTAACCCTAGATCCAATTCATAGGGAAGCCCAAGTGCACGTGTTTGATCTTTGTTTGATTTAACCTAAAAGAAAAAGTTCAAAAAAAATTCCAAGAAAAGAAGAAAGTCTTTTGTAAAGAAGAAATGTGAGGTTGAATTTATTCAACCATCTAATTGGCTTTATTCCATGCCAAATTTGCTTGTAATTCAGCATTTAGTAACCCTGTATTTAGGTGGGTTTGATGTAAGGGTAGTGAGTGAGATAGAGTGAAGATTGCTCAAGAGTGTGCAAGAAAATAGAGACTCGCGGCTGGGACTCGCGGGTGACTCGCGGCTGCAAGCCGCCAGACGCAGCACACGTGCCAAGCATGCTGGAAGGTGAACAGTCATGCAAGCTGGAGCACTACATGACAAAACAGGACAACTGGCCATACGGTTATCTCGCGACTGGATCTCGCGACTTAGTCAAGCCGCGAGGTCAAGCCGCGAGCCACCCCTGTTTTGTAAAACCTGACGTTTCACATTCCTCTCCCACTCCAATATAAATACCCCTTTTACCCACGATTGTGAGAGAGCTTCCAGAGAGAATTTTGAGAGAGAAACCCTAAAGAAAAACAAGATTGATTCACCCACAATCTATACATTAGAGTCTCTTCAAATTCCTCATCTCTCTTCCTCTCCATAGCCAAATCCTTGAGAGACCATTATACCAAACCTGGTTCTCACCATCATCATCACTGTGAGACAGCTGTTTGGATATCTGGGAAGCAGTTAGGAAGGAACCAATCTTCATTGGTTGATGCTACGGTCTAGTAGCGGAATCCGGGAAGCTAGAAAAGAAAAAGGTTCGGCGCAACCTCGTTGGAGCAAGAAGCTTGGAGGGCTTAGGTGCACTGGGTAGATTAGGCTTGGAGGGTCTATTGCTGTCCATGTATCCCAACTGTATTTTCTAGTGGATTTTTTACCGCTTGGAGGGCGGCGGAGAGGTTTTACGCCGAGGGCTTCGGTTTCCTCTTCGATAACACATCGCGTGTTGTCTTTGTGTTTGCATCTTCCTTCCTCTCTATCTTTGCCTTTTAATTATCTGTTGTGGATTATATTTTGTTTTGGCTTAGATAGTTTTTACCAATTCCATATTATAGCATATGTTAAGTTTCCGCACACTAGTTGTTTGACATATTGCTTGAATTGGTTAAGTTGTAATTTGGGGGTCTAAACGTTCAAAGGTGTTTATACACGTTTTTGAACTTTCAATTGGTATCAGAGCGGGTTCACTTTTATTGGTTTCAATACCATTGTGTGATCCTTGACTCCCTTTTGAGATGGATAGGTCTCAATCCCTAAATGCACCTCCATATTTTGATGGTAGTAATTATGCTTTTTGGAAGGTTCGCATGAGAGCATTTCTGTGCTCCATTGATGAATCTGTTTGGGATGCAGTTGAGAGTGGTTGGACTAGACCTGAGGCAGCCAAATCCACATGGGATAAGGCAGCACTCGCTGCATCTAATGCTAACAGTAAAGCTTTAAATGCTATTTTCTGTGGTGTGTCTCCAGATGAATTTCACAGGATTTCTCATATCACCATTGCCAAAGAAGCATGGGAGATTTTGGAAACCACCTATGAAGGCACGAAGAAAGTGAAAGACACCAAGTTACAAATGCTGACCACTCGGTTTGAGGAGCTTAAAATGAGTGAGGATGAGTCCTTCGACTCTTTCTATGGGAAGCTGAATGAGGTGGTAGTCAGCAAGTTCAATTTGGGGGAGAAAACGGAGGATTCTAAAATCGTAAGGAAGATCCTTCGATCATTGCCGGAAAGTTTTCGTGCTAAAGTGACAGCGATTGAAGAGAGCAAGGACCTAGATGACATCAAAGTCCAAGAGCTGGTTGGTTCTCTTCAGACTTATGAGATGTCGCTGCCCAACCAACGGAAGAGTAAATCTCTTGCTCTTAAGACCATTAATGAGAAGGTAGAAGTCCATGAATCATCGGAAGACGATGTGGTTGACAAAGATGTTGCATACCTTGTCAAAAATTTCAGAAAGTTCTTGAAATTCAAAAATAATGGCAAATTTGATGATAGAAGAAAATTCCAAAGTTCTGGAAGGGAGAAAAGGGAATTCAAAAAGAAAGATGGAAAAGAATCCCAACCTATACAAGGTGTCACTTGCTTCGAATGTAACGGGCATGGACACTTTAAGAAGGAATGTCCGAATTATTTGAAATCGAAAGGTAAAGTGTATGCCACGACATTGAGTGACTCGGATTCGTCTGACTCAGAATCTGAAGAGAGCTGTGATGGAGAGGGGAACTATTCAGCTTTTATGACCATTGCTCATGTTGAGTCTTCAGATGAGTTGAATCTGCTTGTACAAGACCTTGGAGAACATAGTGATGATGAATCACTAGGAATTGTTGAAGAATCAGATGCTGAACAAGATGAAAGCACAGCAAATCTTCAAGAGAATTATAACTCACTCTTGGAGAAGTCGGGTGAGTACACAAGGGTGGCCAAGGCTGCTGTGAGAAAAATGAAGAAGGCAGAGGAGGACTACAAAAGTCTCCTAATCCGATATAGGGAGGCCAAATGCGAGATAGAAACTTTGAATGGTGAGTTGTCCGAAGCTTACACAAAAGTGAGATTTCTTGAGAATGAGGTTGTGCAAGCAAATGCTAAAATAGAAAGGGTCACCACCAAGAAGCTAGATGATGTTATTTCATCTCAAAAGAGCTTTTCAGACAAATCCGGATTGGGATATACCGGAGGGAGTAGTTCATCTGGAAATGTCACTAAAGAAGTGAAGTTTGTAAAGGCCAAAGATCCAGTTGTAGCTGACCTTACTGATGAGAAGATCAAGATGGAGGAGAAGAAGAATGTGGTGAACCAACGGATGCTGAATCCCCGTAGTCAATCTGTGGGCAGGTCTGAATCTCGTGCCAAGTCACGTCCACGACCACAAAGAGGTCCTAGAGCAACTTATGTGTGCCATTATTGCGGACTTCAAGGACATACCCGACCAAATTGCCAAAAGCTGAGAGCAAAGAATAGTGCAACTCCTCAAAGGTCAGGAGGACCTAGAAATGATAGAAGAAATTGGGCAGGTGATCAATCTAGAGATCAGAATGGTGATCCCGGAATGATGAACGTGATGAAGATGATTGGTGCATTCACCAACTGCTTGGAAAGCTTCTCACGAAGGTTTGAAAGCCCTAACTCCCGTACCCAATCCTATAAGAAAATCACCCCAAACGCAAGTGACGTGTGGGTGAAAAAGGGTACTCATGCATAAGCATTACAACATGTCCATGCATTAATACTTCCTATGCTTTGCGACGATGTTTGTTTGTTTGCTTATTGTTTTTGCTGCTGGTTGTTTGCTTGTCTACTTGTGCATATTTTTTTTCAATCTTTTTCTTCTTATGTGTCAAAAATCCAAAATTCACATAAAAATTAGAAAATCAAAAGTTTGATTGACATTGTTGAGTTTTTGTCTCAAAACATGTTTTGCCTTGTACCTTTGTGCAAATGGCTTTGTGCATTTTCGAGCATTGCTTGTTTCTTTGCACTCATATCTCTGTGGGAGAAATCTTGAAATCTTTGTGATTGTTGTAAATAGATCTTCAAACTTGTCATGAATGATTAGTGAATGGTTTTGTTGATCTTGAGACATGCATAGACTTGTGTCTATATATCTTCCCACTCTTTATTTTTGTTTTGCTAAAAAGAGCTCACCAAATGTAAATCTCCAAATGAAAATAGATATTGAGCTGCAAAAGCCTGTCGCACATACTAGTATTCGACTAGGAAAAAGGGAAAGCGACCAAAAATTAAAGAGAAATGTTTATTCAAAAGGCCAAAGGCTTGATCATTAAAGAGATTTATCAAATATCACTCTCACAATGAGAGGTGTTGTCTCAAAAGGATCAAAAAGATCAAATGTTATGATTGAAAGTGGAGTCAAATGTAAAGCTCCAAGTCATGTTATCAAGTTTTGTGGGAGGTCATATATACATATTTCTATAAGTGAGATAGATCACATGATCTAGTGCTAATTGTGTATGCCTTGGTTGAATTGATCATTGAAGCTTCACATTAGACTAAGGACTATCTCATTGTTGATATCCACACACAACACACAAGTTTATGTTCAATGAATGCCATAATCATTTGTGTAATTGTACTTGATGAAATATGTTTTTCACATGCTCAATCTATGTTGTTTCAAGCACAAAAAGATTTTTGAGTGTTTTAGGTGTTTTTGGAAAGTATTTTGTTGAAAAATCTGAAAATTTCAAAAATCCAGTTTTGCCCTGTTTTGGCGGCTTAGTCGCGGGTATGTCAAGTCGCGAGCCTCAGTCGCATGTTCGCGGGTCCATTTTGGCGACTTGTTCGCGAGTGAAAGGCCTAGTCGCGAGGGTTATCTAGAGATTTTCGCGGCTCAGCTCGCGACTCCCTCGCGGGTAGACCTTCCAGTCGCGAAAAACACTTAGAAAAATTTTTTCAAAATTTTTCCTTTGAGGGTCTTGGCGGCTCAACCTGGCGACTTGCTGGTGACTCACCTCAGTTGCGAAAAACGCGTGTTTGGCAAAAATAGGGACAGTTTTTAAAAGCGTTTTTCAGTTTTCCCTCGAACATTTGTGAACTATTCATCTTCTCTCTAAAATATCTCCTTCCCAAACACTCCGTGCTCCCATTTCCAATCTCCATTGTTGCATATTTTCTGCTCAAATTCTTCATGTCACAGGTATGGGTTTTCAGTTTCGAACTCATTTCTACTTGATTTTGTGCTTTTCCCCTTGATTTTTTTTGCATATGTTTATGATTTAGAAATGGGTTTGTGTTTCGGCTATTGCTCTTTGTTCATGCTTAGCTTGCTGATGATGTTGCTAAAGTTTGTTTTGTTCTTAGTTGTCTTCATCCTGTGCTTAGCTAAGTGTGTCTTTTATTTTATCTGATATTGAGCTGTTGAGTTGTTCTCAAAATGTTCCGTTTGATGATGTGCATGTTCTATTGTGTTAATCTGTTGGGAACATCTGCTAGTTTCAAAATGTTGATTGTGTGTCATATCATTTTTCCATTATATCTCTCATTGACATATATCTGCCTTTAGGATAGTTTCTCCATGTTGTTCTTGTGTTTCTTTTTTGGTTTGTTTATCCATGTGGTTGCTCTAAGTAGCTTATTGTTTAAGTGTTCATGTTCATCTGTGTGGTTGTAATCTCTTTGTTACTTACATGGTACTGACTCGGTTTACACATATATTGTTCTATGCTGTTGTGGCCTCTTCTGATTGTTCACAGATGGCTCCCTCACCTCCGAAAAGGAAAACTCCTGCAAAGAAGGCTGACAAAAGATTGAAAATGGATTCTAAACTGTTTAGGTCAGTTCATCACTTTGAGAGATACAAGGATATCTTCTTGAAAGCAGGAATTATTCAAGAAAGATTTGTAGATTTGGAAGACTTAAGACAATCCTTTATCCCCAGCTGTTTTGAAGGAAGAGGATGGGAAAAGCTTCTGAGTGATTTCCCTGTAGTATGTGAACCCCTGATTAGGGAATTTTGTTCAAATGCTGTGATAAAGGAGAATGAGTTAAACTGCTGGGTTAGAGGTAAAGAATTCATTTTGGATGCACATGTCATAGATGATGTGCTAGGGCTTGAAGATTTAGAAGATCAGGAATTTATCAATTACAAGGATAGGAGTGTTTCTATTGAAACAGTTCAACAAAGGATAGATGGGCAGAGAGAAGGGAAATGTTTGAATACCACTGCCTTTCCAGTGGACATAAGGTGTCTAACAATAATCATGATGTTTAACCTCTATCCCATAAAGAAGTTGACTACAATCAACTGTGCTAGAGCAATCTTTCTGATGGATCTCAAAGAAAAGAATTTCATTGACATAAGTTCCCACATATATGACACCATTGTGGATGAGACAAGAACAACCTCTAGGCCAAAATTGATCTTTCCTAGTTTGCTAATGAGGATTTTTAGAAGAAAGGATGTTCCAATCCCTCAAGACATCAGTCCCATGTCCACACCCTCTGCAATTAACAAACTTACCTGCAAAAGGATAAGTGTTAGACTTCCAGGAGAAGAAGATGAAGGTGATGAAGGAGAGGGTGTCCCAATGGAGACTGAAGCAGAGGTAGCAAGGCATGCATCAACCTCAACACCCAGGAGGAGTGGCAAAAGGTCTAGAGCATGAACTTCTTCAGATACACCTCCAGATGCTTTCCAAATCATTCTGGAACGACTTGATGGGATCAGAGTAGTCCAGATTGAGCACTCTGAGAGAATGAGAGCCATGCAGGACCAGATTGATGTTTTGTCTGCAAAACTTGATAGCTTCACCACCTAGCATGAACAGTGACCCTTTGGCCATTCCGGTCAAAAAGGGGGAGAATGTTATGTTTCTTTCTGTTGGTAATGACATTGATGATGAGAAGCAGTAAAGCAGCTCTTAAGGGGGAGTAATGTGTTTAGGGGGAGTTGTCAAAGTTGTCAAAATCAGAGACTTTGTTTATATATGCTTATGTTTTGAGTATTTAGTGTTATTTTGTGGCTGTACCCATGTGCTTTTGTAAGCTTTTAGGGTTTTTGTTTTATGCATAGTTTGTAGGCTTTATGGTATGTACCTTGCTTAATTGCAGCCTTTATACTATGTTGAAATCAGTACTTTAATCTAAATGTCTTGCATTTTGATCTATGTACTGTCACTCTTGTGCCCTTGTAGGATTGTTCCTAGATGCATATACCTTGTGTACTATGCATTGGTTGAGTGTTGAACATACAAGTGTCTTGCCTTGTGCTTGTTAACTTGTATGTCCTTGTGTTCATTCCAAGTGTGAATGAGCACTGTGATCACTACTTTGTGGTGTTCACTTGGTTGATTAAGCCATGGTTTGTTTCTTAACTCCATCTTTGCTTGATCACATATTGCCTGTTTCATATGCATGTTATGATTTTCTGCCTACAATGATCATGGTGTATTGTTGTGTTTCAGGAGTATTATGTTCATATGATTCAAGTGCTTCACAGCTTCTAGAGTTAGGTGTGAGTGAGTTTTGTTCAACTGTTCCCAACTCACATGTTAAGTCTAGAGTCTGTTTTAGGGTTTTGTCACGGAATAGCCAAAGGGGGAGATTGTAAGGTTGAATTTATTCAACCATCTAATTGGCTTTATTCCGTGCCAAATTTGATTGTAATTCAGCATTTAGTAACCCTGTATTTAGGTGGGTTTGATGTAAGGGTAGTGAGTGAGATAGAGTGAAGATTGCTCAAGAGTGTGCAAGAAAACAGAGACTCGCGGCTGGGACTCGCGGGTGACTCGCGGCTGCAAGCCGCCAGACGCAGCACACGTGCCAAGCATGCTGGAAGGTGAACAGTCATGCAAGCTGGAGCACTACAGGACAAAACAGGACAACTGGCCATACAGTTATCTCGCGACTGGATCTCGCGACTTAGTCAAGCCGCGAGGTCAAGCCGCGAGCCACCCCTGTTTTGTAAAACCTGACGTTTCACATTCCTCTCCCACTCCAATATAAATACCCCTTTTACCCACGATTGTGAGAGAGCTTCCAGAGAGAATTTTGAGAGAGAAACCCTAAAGAAAAACAAGATTGATTCACCCACAATCTATACATTAGAGTCTCTTCAAATTCCTCATCTCTCTTCCTCTCCATAGCCAAATCCTTGAGAGGCCATTATACCAAACCTGGTTCTCACCATCATCATCACTGTGAGACAGCTGTTTGGATATTTGGGAAGCAGTTAGGAAGGAACCAATCTTCATTGGTTGATGCTACGGTCTAGTAGCGGAATCCGGGAAGCTAGAAAAGAAAAAGGTTCGGCGCAACCTCGTTGGAGCAAGAAGCTTGGAGGGCTTAGGTGCACTGGGTAGATTAGGCTTGGAGGGTCTATTGCTGTCCATGTATCCCAACTGTATTTTCTAGTGGATTGTTTACCGCTTGGAGGGCGGCGGAGAGGTTTTACGCCGAGGGCTTCGGTTTCCTCTTCGATAACACATCGCGTGTTGTCTTTGTGTTTGCATCTTCCTTCCTCTCTATCTTTGCCTTTTAATTATCTGTTGTGGATTATATTTTGTTTTGGCTTAGATAGTTTTTACCAATTCCATATTATAGCATATGTTAAGTTTCCGCACACTAGTTGTTTGACATATTGCTTGAATTGGTTAAGTTGTAATTTGGGGGTCTAAACGTTCAAAGGTGTTTATACACGTTTTTGAACTTTCAAGAAATTTTTTCAAAAAAAAAAAAAAAAAAATCTTTTGTAAATATTTTTTCAGAAGTGGAATTAAAAAAAAAAAAAAGTTTTTGAAAGAAAAAAAAAAATAAAAATGGAAAGAGAAAAGGTAATTTGTTTTTGAAATGAAAAGTTCAAAAAGAAGAAGAAGAGATGATCCATAAAGCCATGAAATACCCTAAGTTTTGGGCCCATTAAAAAAAAAGTCAAATCAAGAGAGCCCAAGATCATGAGTATATACCATAGACTTTGGAGGAAGGCATTGAGCCATAAGTCATAACATACCCTAGATTTTGGATCAAAATTCAAAAATCTTTTCCAAAAGTAAGAGAACCCAAGCTCATGAGTATGTTATAGACTTTATTGAAAAGATGTTGGACCCATCCATGTTTTGGGAAAATTTTGAAACCCTAAAACCCAAAGACATGGGTAGGCTCACCAAAAGCCCAATGAGGATTAAAAGATGAAATCTTTTTGAACTAATTGACTCAAACTAGGGGCAAGGGCCATTTGAGAATGAAAGATAAAAGTGGATCAAACTTTTGAAACTAGGGGCAAGCCCTCATGAGGGGAGAGAGTGAACATTCTAGATGGGCTTTTTAATGGGACAAATAAAAGACTTTGATGTGTTGAGATAAAACTTGGTCATTTTTTTTTCAAAAAAAAAAAAAAAAACAAAACAAAATCCAAAAAAAAAAAAAAAAAAAGAAGAGAAAAGATGTGGACTTCTAAATGTCATGGCTCATTTCAAATACAAGTTCAAATAAGTTTTTCATGAGAAAAGAAATTTTCCAAAATATGTTGGGCTTGCATTATAAATGGGGCATTGATTTTTGTGTTTGAATTCTTTGACGAGACCATTTTCATAAGGTCTAATAGAGTACAAGATGTGGACTAACCTTGCAAAATTCATGAACAACCTATGCTTGAGCCCAAACGATGATGAGAGGGTGAGATGAGTGACTTGTGATTGGATCCAAAGTCCCAAAGAAAAAAAAAAAAAAAAAAACCCAAAGAAAAAATAAAACCAAAAGAAAAGAAAAAGAAAGAAGGAATGTTGGGCTTGGATTCAAATGAGGAAAGATGAGAGAGTGAGATGTGTGAATGAGGTAATTGGGCTTTAAGCATAGGGAAAACATGAATTTTGAAAGATTGATGTAGCTTATTCTATTTATAAGTCTAAGATAATATATTGATACAAAACTTAGAATAGGAATGAGGCGTACATATAGTCCACATTTTGATGCAAGCAAGAAAAGTTGATTAAGATGTTGGGTCCAAAACTTTAAAAGTCATTGGGAGAAACATATTTGTTTGATCAAATTTTATTTCAGGCACAATAACACTCCCTACTCAAAAAAATTCCTAAGTTCACTTGGTTTCGATCACTTACCCCTAGTCGCCTAAAGGAATTTGACACTATTGTACTAGAAAATATGGTTGGAACTACTAATGAGGCAATTGAGAAGATTACCCAAATGTTACAAGGAGAAATGCTAGCACAATTGGGATATCGCCTAGGTTGTTTGGAAGAAGGAAGAAGGGAGAAATCCCAACAAGATAAGGAAGGTGAGGAAGATGAAGTTAATCGTGACAAGAATGGGAAGATAGACAAGATAGCTATTTAGACCGCCATGATGAAGGACAAAATGGAAAAGATGCAACAAGCCTTTCGCAAGGCCCAAAGGATGGATGACTTCTTGTATACTATGGGTGGATTGGGCTCAACCCTATTGGTGTAATTGCCTCCCAAATTCAATATTTCTAATGCTGAAATGTTTGATGGAAGTGGTTGATAGGCCAAGAATGTATTGACCTCTTATGATGAATTTACCAATTAATTAGCCAAGTTAATTAATTAATTCAATTAGCATGCAATAGCGTGGTAGCACAAAAAAATCACCAACTAAGTTAAACTGCAGTGGAAAATAAATTGACACGGTGATTTGTTTATGAATGAGGAAAACCTACACAGCAAAAACCCTACCGGGCGATTTTAAGGTCACCACTCCCGAGAATTCACTATTATCACAACAAGCGGTTACAAGTAAAGGAATCCTAGTAACTTATACCAACCTACAGTTAAACCCTTACCCCAATACTCAATTGGACTTGTTCTATAGTGACAATCTCTCCTTTCAATGCACAGCTCCCAATATGTGACTAACTAATCAATGCACAGATCCCAGTACGCGGCTTACTCAGCAACTTGAGAAAGATGTTGCAAAGTTTTTCAATTCATCAACACAATGAAGATCACGAAACTCCTTGGTTACAAAACCCTACAGTGTACAAACACAGCAACTTCTTTAAGAGAAATTTTGCTTGTAAAAATTTTTTGCATTGAGTTGCATCAGTTGTGACGGCCCTTAAAACAATCCTTATATATATATATATATATATATATATATATATATTTAGGGTTGTGAGAAAAGAAATGCCAAACATCTATTCACGGATTGGAGTGAAATCAGTTTTGAAAAACTGAATTTCATAAATCTCGACAGATAGCCTATCTATCGAGAAGCTGTTGAGCATTGGGCTTAAACAACCTTTTAAACCTCGATAGATACTAGCTGTCGAGTTTTAAAATCCAGCACTTCTTCGCTTTTTTCTTGGATAGACTTGCATGTCTTTAACACTTGAACTTGAAACCTTGTTCCTTGAAGCATTAAACACATCCTAGATCTACCCAATTATAAGTAAAGTTTGTTTTGTCAAAGGATTAGCCAATTCTATATTGACATATGTTCCTAACATTGATTCACATATGTCCTAACAGTGGTGATCCAAGGCAACATATTCGGCAATATTTGAGCTCAATTGGAATGAAGGGATTGGATGAAAAGCAAGCTTTGTGTGCCTTCCCCATGTCTCTCACGGGAAATGCCTTAAGATTGATGTGAGTTTGAGACTACTAAGCAACGGTTCAATGAGACATTTTCTGAGTATATGATGAGGTGGAAGAAAAAAGTTTCAAAGATGGTTAATAGGCCCAAAGAAAAGGATTGGATTAACATGATCATCAAGAACTTGCTTCCAGCATACAATGATAGGCTTTTGTTGTTTTCCCCTTAACCCAAGGTTTAGGATAACGAACCTAGGATAATAGGGACTTGCCGAATCCAGTGATTGGATTTTGCACCCACGCCCCATGTTTTCTTTTTTGCTTGCATGTTTGTGTGTTTGTGTAGTGTGCGTGTGTGGACTAAAAGTTTATTAACCTGCAAAATGGTTCGTCTCTTCAGGCTTTCGACTACACTTATAGAGCAAGTATAGCCAATAGAGGGGCATCTATAGATAAGTTATCTTGTACTTGATTAATAAACATTAGTCCCTGATTCTAATGATGAGCTTGACATGTCTACAAAAGGTAATTGAAGTTATTTTGATAGTTTGGAAGTAATCACAACTCAAAAGTCCTCAAATTGCTTTGAAAACGATGCTGAAAATGACATTTGCTCACTGTTTTGACCATAACTTTTTCTCCACAAAGACTTTTTTGAGTGCGGTTTGTTTCATTGGAATGTTAACATCCTGAGCTTCAATTAAAACACATATTTTGCCTAATTTGGACTTATTAAGTGAGTTATGACTATTTGAAATCAAGCCAACCGAGTAATCAAAATTAGAGTTTTTGGGGACACATGTGTATGCATTCACACGTACATGCACGTGCATGTTGCATTCCAGAACTCCAAAACTTTAGTTTTAAGGGCCCAAAACATCATTCTTTGATCTGGGTTGGCTCCTAGACCCTTAGGAACGTCTAAAGACGTCTAAAAGGCCCTGAAAGCCCTAGTTTAAACATATAAATTTAACCTTATGGCTCCAAACTAAAACACTAGCTAGAAAGAGTGCCTTTTTGTTTTCTGATAGGGTCCAAACCAAGCTTAGTTCGTCTGTGGTGGTTATCCATGACCAGAACACGTCTATAGGGTTTTACGAGAAAAGATGCCCAATAAAAGCACCCCTAACATGAACAAGATCCCTTTATAAGATATTGTAACTGTCCAAATTAGGATTATCATCCATGACTCACAAGGTTACGAATGACCAAGTATAATTGTCTAGAGTTCACAAGGGTATGGACGACCATACAATACTTAGTAAATTTCAAGGAATTCTCTATAAGCCCTACACATTCAAACCACGATCTATCATTTCAGAACGTGGAAAGAATTCCTCGAAACCCGCTCCATTTTTCCCATTAACTTCACATATCTCCCATGATGATAGTGGATCTGAACAAGTAGACCCACTCCTAACTCTCTATAAAAGGATTAAGTCACATTCGACTAGGGTAAGTTTTTACTATTCACAAAACCACTATCCTTGTGTTCTAGAGAGAAAATTGACTTAACCGTTGAAGGGTCCTTGGCCGATTTACACCGGTCACCCTTGATAATCTTTTCTTTCCTTTCAGGTCCTAAGGCCATCACCATAGCTCGAAGCATTCCAGCTTACTGATTTTTCATGCATAATCAGTGGCGCCATCTGTGGGGAGGAGATAAGGTAGTAAGTAAAGTTTCTAATTGCTAACCGCCTTACTTTCCAAGACAAAAGGTTGCATGGTTCAGACTAGGTCCATGGCCACTAGTCTAGAAATCTAGGAGAGTAGAAATGCCTCCAGTTACCCAAACCGTGCACCAACACCATCACTAACCGTCCAGCAATAGTTGCGATCCATGGCAGCTGCAATGGCGGACTTAACACAACAACATCAGGAGTTAACTAGAGAAGTTAATAGACACCATCAATAGCGATGCGGTGAGGAGCACGGGCAAAATTCAGAGAATGAAGGGCAGTGAATGGTGCTGAGGAAGGAGATCAATCTAGAGGTACTGTCACTCGTAGGTTACCATACTTAGAGAGAGAGATGGATTAGATGAAAAGAGCTATGGTGGAGATAAAGGACTCCATGAGGAGGTCAAATCACGTGGATGACCTTGTCCATAGGACTGACTCTCCCTTCATCATGTTTATCACAAGTCACCCCCAACCTTCCAAATTCAAAATGCCTACCTTGGACTCATACGATGGAACGCGGGACCCTTGTGATCACATTGCCACATTCAAGACAACTATGCATCTTCAAGGTGTTCTAGACGAAATCATGTGCAGAGCCTTTCCTACCACATTGAAAGGCCCAGCCAGAGTATGGTTTGGTAAGCTACCACCAAACACCATAACTTTGTTCCAGGAATTAAGTAAGTTGTTCGTCAACAACTTTGTCGGGGGCCAAAGGCATAAGCGTTCCTCGTCCAGCTTGCTGAACATAGAACAAGGAGAAAATGAGAGTCTGCGTACTTTCATTAGCCGCTTTAACAGGGAAGCCCTGTTGGTAGATGAGATGGATGACAGATCCTCTTGGATGCCTTCTACAATGGGGTTACTTCAGATTTGTTCATCCTCAAGTTGTATGACCAAGAGCCACAGACGATGGCTGAGTTAATACACTCAACTCAAAGTTTCATGAATGTTGAGGATGATATAATTGCCAAGAAGAAGAAGAAGGTTGAACGAGTGGAAACTAGTTATGTACATCATCCGAAGTAAGGACCTTGTCCAAAGAAAGCCAAGACAGGGGAGAAAAGGGATCGAGATGGCAGGAAGGTTGGGCCGTCCTCGAGACGGTATTCCAACTACACTCCCCTGAATACCCCACTTGACCAGCTGTTGATGCAAATTAAAGATGACCCGTCCTTGAAATGGCCCGATAAGATGAAAGGAGATCCTAGCAAGCGGAACAAAAACAAGTACTGTTATTTCCACCGAGACCACAGACTTGATACAAATGAGTGTTACAACTTGAAACAGTAAATTGAAGTTCTCATTAAGCAGGGAAAGTCGAAAAATTTCCTTACACGAGACCACAAGGACGAGAG
Source organism: Quercus tomentella (assembly GCA_028535165.1). Classification (NCBI taxonomy): domain Eukaryota; kingdom Viridiplantae; phylum Streptophyta; class Magnoliopsida; order Fagales; family Fagaceae; genus Quercus; species Quercus tomentella. Next base: position 40,311,780 of record JAPQVY010000133.1, read on the forward strand.
GTAGCCATTGAAAGGCAAAGCAGAGGAACCAGTGCATCAACCACTTGGAGAAATAAGGGTCATTGTAGGGGGGATGTCAACTAGAAGCTCATCCAAAGCCAAGAAGACCTACTTGTTGGTAGTCCAGAGTGTTCAACTAACTGGCCAACCACCAAGGATGATCAAAGAAGATGAGCCTCCCATTATTTTCACAGATGAAGATGCGAGACGGCTGCACCATCCTCAGGACGATGCAATTGTTATTACTTTGACGATTGCAAATTATACAACTAGAAGGGTGTTAATAGACAATGGGAGTTCAGTGGACATTCTCTACTATCCAGCCTTCCAGCAAATGAGAATCAACAAGGAGTTACTTCATCCAGTAAATGTGCCTTATTGGATTCGGAGGAATGAAGGCTCTACCAGTAGGTACCATCTCCTTGCCAGTCATGGTTGGCTCTTACCCACCGCAAATTAATAAGAAAGTAAACTTCCTTGTTATGGATTGTTTGTCCTCGTACAATATGATCATAGGACGGGCAACTTTGAATAGTTGGAAGGCTACAGTTTCCACCTATCACTTGTCTGTCAAATTTCCAACAGAGTATGGCATTGGGGAGTACAAAGAGACCAACTAGCTACTAAAGAATGTTACTTAGCAATGTTGGCAATGGACGAGCAGATGCAAACGATGAACATTGAAGAAAGAAGAATAATGGTTGAACCAATTGAAGTATTGGAAGATGTTCCATTGGACGAGTCTAACCTGAAGAAGTTTACTAGGATTGGGACAAGCATGGAAGAGAAGACGAAGCAAGACCTTGTCCAATTCCTCAAGAAGAGCACAAATGTTTTTGCTTGGAGCCATGAAGACATGCTTGGGATTGACCCAAGTGTGATTACTCATCGTCTAAATGTGTCCCCATCTTACAAGCCCATTCGTCAGTAAAGGAGAGTGTTTGCCTTAGAACGAGACAATGCCATCAAAGAAGAAGTCCGGAAGTTGGTAACAGTAGAGTTCGTCCGCGAAGTCTACTACCTTGACTGGGTAGGTAATGTAGTGATGGTAAAAAATGCTAATGGCAAATGAAGGATGTGTGTGGACTTCACGGATTTGAACAAAGCATAACCCAAGGATTGTTATCCCTTTCCACGGATTGACTAGCTGGTGGACTCAACAGCTGGACACCAATTGCTGAGTTTCATGGACGCATTCTCAGGGTACAACCAAATTAAGATGGATGAGGTAGACCAGGAGAAAACATCCTTCGTCACAAGCCAAGGTTTGTTTTATTATAAAGTCATGTCATTTGGTCTGGAAAATGTAGGAGCTACCTATCAAAGACTAGTCAACCACATGTTTCGTCCACAAATTGGGCGAAATGTTGAAGTGTACATGGACGACATGCTGGTTAAAAGCACGAGAGAGACATAACACCTGGACGACCTCCAAGAGACCTTCGATACGCTTAGACGATACAAGATGAAGCTCGATCCAAGCAAATGTGCTTTTGGAGTTACATCAAGGAAGTTCCTTGGTTTTATGGTTTCACAAAGAGGAATTGAAGCAAATCCTGATAAAATCCAAGTGATTTTGAACATGGAACCCCCAAAGAACATCAAAGACATCTAGAGCCTTACTGGATGAGTAGCAACCCTTAACAGGTTTGTCTCAAAGGCTACTGATAAGTGTTTACCATTTTTTAGAGTGTTAAGAAAAGCATATGAATGGAAGGACGAGTGCCAACAAGCATTTGAAGACCTTAAGGCTTATCTCACTTCAACTCCGTTGCTGAGCCCATCCAAACCAGGTGAAGAGTTATATCTCTACCTAGCAGTGTCTCCTCATGCAGTAAATTCAACCTTAATCAGGGAAGAAGGAAATACACAGAAGCCCGTCTAGTACACAAGCTTTAAGAGGAACAGAAGGATGGCACCTGCTAATGGAAAAGTTATCCTTTTCATTGGTAATAGCAGCAAGAATGCTCAGGCCTTATTTCCAAGCTCATGTTATCAATGTCCTGCAGATCACCCGCTGATGAAGGCTATGAATAAGCTGGAAGCCATTGGACGATTAATCTAGTGGGCAATGGAACTTAGTGAATTTGACGTGAGATATTGACCAAGGGAAGCGAAAAAAGCCCAAGCCCTTGCAGACTTCATTGCCAAATTTACTCCTACCCATGATCAGCAGAGTAGAGACTAGGGGGCAAAACAGTGGGTTGTCTGTGTGGATGGTTCGTCTATACAACATGCAGGAGGAATTGGAATAGTATTGCAATCATTAGAGGGGGATCATCTAGAGTATGTTGTCCGTCTATAGTTCCAGACGACCAATAATGAAGCTGAATAAAAAAACCCTACTCTAGGATTTGGAATTAGTTAAATCACTTGGTGCAGATTCAGTTCTCGTCCAGGTAGACTCACAGTTGGTGATAGGCCAAGTGAATGGAACTTGTTAAGCCAAGGACGAACGAATGAAGAAGTACTTGGGAAAAGTTAAGTAGTGGATCAAAGGCTTCACAACAACTCACTTTCAATAGATACCAAGGGAGGAAAATGCAGAAGCTGACGTCTTAGCCAAGGCATCATCTGCAGACGAAATAATGGGTGTTCAAATTAAAGTCCAGTACATCCCAAGTATAGACGTTTTGGAAGTGAATCAGATGTAGTAGCCAACTAGACCACTCCCATTATGTCTTATCTCAAGGATGGAATTCTCCCCGAGGATAAAGAAGAAGCAAGGAAGCTAAGGGTAAGAGCAGTGAAGTTTGTCCTTAGGTACGAGGTGCTATATAAGAGGGGTTTCTCTCAACCTTATTTGAGGTGTTTGACTCGAAACGAGTCCCACTACGTCTTAAGGGATGTCCATGAAGGAGCCTATGGAAACCATTCATGGGCTAACTACCTCGTCCATAAGATAGTCTGCGCTGGATACTATTAGTCGTCCATGCAGGCAGATGCCAAAGCTTCTGTCAAAGCGTGTGACAAGTGTCAATGCTACAGCAATATACCTAGACGACCTTCAGAATACCTCACTCCAATGATGACTCCTTGGCCCTTTTCCTAGTGGAGACTTGAAATCCTTGATCCCTTTCCTATGGAAACAAGGCAAATGAAATTCTTAGTGTTAGGGATTGATTATTTTACTAAATGGGTGGAAGCAGAGCCATCGGCAAAGATCACCGAGCAGAATGTTAGAAGCTTCATCTTAAAGAACGTTATCTACCATTTTGGAATCCCTAGGGTGCTCATCTCAAACAACGGACATCAGTTTGACAATACACCCTTTAAAGAGTTTTGCGAGCAGCTAGGAATCAGGAATCACTACTTTTCACCTTCCCACGCACAAGCTAATGGACAAGCAAAAGTTGCAAACCGATCCTTGCTGAAGATCATTAAGACTCGGCTTACGGGGGAAAAAAGGATATGGCCAAATGAATTACCCAGCGTCCTTTGGGCCTATAGGACAATAGTGAGGACTCCTACTAGAGAGACTCCTTTTAAGCTAGCATATGGAAGTGATGCGGTGATACTTGCAGAGGTTGGTTTAACTAGCTATAGAGTGGCCCGCTATAAGGATGAGGAGTATGAGAAGCAACTTCGTCTAAGCCTCGATCTCATTGACGATGTAAGGATGGATGCGGAACAAAGGGTGGCGCGTTACAAGAACTTGATGACTAAGCACCATGATGTTTTGGTCAAACCAAGGCAGTTCAACATTGGGGACTCATCTTGAAAAAGGTGTCCTTTGCTACTAAGGACCCCGCTCATGGAAAGTTGGGACCTAATTGGGAAGGACCATATAGAGTCATCAATTTCAAGAGACGAGGGTCGTACTATCTAGAAGCCTTGGATGGACGAAACCTAGAGCACCCGTGGAAGTACTACTAGTAGAGATACGTTAGGAAGGTCAACATGGGCGAGACTAAAAATTACTAGTGACCACTAGTAGTCTATTTCTGTTATCTCTTAGCACTTATATTTTCTAGTAGTATTTTATGTTTTTTAGCATTTGAATTCCCTAAGAAGCACTAGCTACTAGCATGTGCTATGGACGATGTCATGAGCAAAGTCCTTTTGTATATAAAGTCGTTTGAATTCCCTAAAAAAAGAACTAGGTACTAACATGAATGATGTTTTTGGACGATGTTATGTACAAAGTTCTTTATTGTCTATGGACGATGTTGTGTACAAAGTTCTATGTTGTCTATGGACGATGTTATGTACAATGTTTTCTATTGTATATAGAGCAGTTTGAATTTTCTAACTTAAGTTTTGATGATTCTTTGCGAAAATAAAGTCCATAGAAAATTAAAGACATCTAAAATCTCTGGACGCAAAGATGAATCATCATGAGCCATCCTTAGACGAGGAAAAGGCAAATTGTCATAAAACCTTAAGGTAAAAACATAAGTACAAAGGGAAGGAACAAACACCTCCCAATACACTCATCCAATAACAAAGGACGAAGAAAGGCATACATGCAATATACCAAGAATTTCTATGGATGACATATGTCCAAGCCACTGAGTAATCCAAACTATGGACGAAAAGAAAAACTTGGCCAATTAAAAATTCCAAAAATAAGTCAAAGTTAAGGACGAGGAAAATACTTAGCCGTTCCAAGATAAAGTCCTAACTATGGATGAGAAAATACTTGGATATTAAAATTGGTGAAAAAAAAAAACAAGCGTTCAAACATGGACGAAAATATATTTATAGATAAACTAAGGGTAGACGACCATCGTCCAAAAACCCTTTGAAGTAACAAGCCTAAAAAGGCAATTATATGAGTACCCGTCCTTAAACATGGACGAGATAATGTACTTAAAGAAATTAAAAATGGTCTAAAACAACGGACCCCTAAAAAGAAAGAGCAAAGAAACAAATAAAGATAAAAATAAAATTTTATTTTGGTGATAAACCATTGGGGACAGTGCTCCCAAACTTTGAGTCATCCTTTGCAGACTGAGGGGTAGAAGCATCGTCCTTGATATTTACATCCTCATAGCTCGTTTGGGTTAAAGAACTTTCAACAGCAATGGGAAGCTTTAGAGGGCTAAAATCCACCCCAGGAAAGGATTCAATGGCATCCATGAGAAAGTCCTCAAAACCTGCCACATAGGTCCTATCCAAAAGGTCAGTGAACTCACTAGACACCTTAAACTCTATGATAGCTTCTTGCTTAGCCTCCCTTAGGGAAGAACAGAGCTCATCTCTTCTCTTTTGAAGGTGGTCTAGACAAGTGTACTTCTCGATGGCGTTTGCCTTCAGCTCCTCAATGAGATTCTTTAACTCTTTTATCTCGTCCTCCAGCTTGACCCTCTCCCCAGCTCGACAGCTAGATTCCTTTTCTATGTCACGAACCTTTGCCTCAAGCCTAACCTTCTCCTTGTCCAACTCATAGGCTTGTTTGGACGCCGCCATAAACTTAGACATAGCCTGTATAAAGAGATGAAAGCTAGAAAATGTGTTAAAAACACAAGAGCTGTTTAGACCCCCAAATAAAAGTTATAGCTCGATAAACAAACACAGATAACATGCCGATGTGTTATTGAAGAGGAAATCGAAGAACTCGGCGAAAAACCTCTCCGCCGCCCTCTAAGCAGTGATCGATCCACTAGACAATCAGTTGGGATACATGGGTTAGCAAGAGACCCTCCAAGCCTAATCTACCCGCTGTACCTAATCTACCCGCTGTACCTAAGCCCTCCAAGCTCCTACTCCAACAAGACTTCTCAGAACCGTGTCTTGTCTAGCTCTCCGAATCCCGTAACAAGCTCCATGTTACATCTGCCATCCTTGGCTTCTTCCAATGCTTCCCAACAGCACCAAATGATCACTTGACACTTTAAAAGGGTGTGATAAGTATTTGGGCTATCAACCTCTCAATGGTATGGAAATGGAGAGGTAGGAGTTGAGGAAAATCCACAAGCTATTGTGTAGAGGATTGTGGGTATAACAATCTCTAACTCTCAAGGTGTTTGGCTAGGGTTTTCTCTCAGAAGCACTCTTTAACATTTGTGGGTAATGTGGGTATATATAGTGTGGGTGCAAAAAGTGTGTATCAGATAGTACAGTCTGACGAAACAGAATGTCTCACGGGTGTCTCGTGGGAAGGCCTTACCCGCGAGATACTCGCGAGACACAGTTGTTTCCATTTGTACTGACTTTTCGTATTCCAGTCATGTGCAGGGCACATACATTACTTCGCGGGATGCTAAGTTGCGAGATACTCGTGAAAACCTCTTTAGTCTTCAATAGCTTGAGTCTTCATACTCTCTCTCTCTCTATCACATAACCTTTACAATCAAATCCGACAATAAATACAGGGTACAAAAGATTGAATAAAATTACTATCAAATTTGGCACGAAATAAAAGCTAACTAAATACATAGTTGTAAATCACAACTTTACAAAAGATATGGATGCGAGATAAATGGTTAAGGACAGTTTAATTTATGAATGGTTAAGGACAAGACAAAGTACCTTGAAGAGGTTGTGAACTGTAGATTGTTCAAATTCCTTCTCAAACATGTCATAACAGATGGCAATGTCCTTATCAGTCATAGCTTGCTTAAACCTATCCTAAGCAAGGCCTTCACTCCTTAGGAGGGTCATAGGGCCACTATCAGGAGGTCTAGTAGGAGGATTGGACGGGTTCACATCAAGATTTTTCACTGTGGACAGCTGTTTAGTAATAACAGGAAGGACGGAAGGGCCAGTCTCGACGACCATAGTTTTGGACAAGCCATGTCTTGGCTTTTTATTGCCTCGATGGCTTGGAAGACAGTGTCTTCCTTTTCCCTAAAACAGCTGGATGAGGTTGGGAGTGGACGTCTTCCCCATCCTAGATGGATTCTTTGTTTGCTAAACCTTTCCCCATGTTATCTTTCATGGTTGCCATTCCTATATATATATATAAATACTTTTTAGAGTCTAGATGAGTTAACTAGCCAAAGTACAGTGAAATGAATAACTTATGTCTATGGGTGGTAAGCTCATGGGCAAGTGCTTCTTTTGTAGGCTCGGGTCCAAGTCCCTAAGTCGCTAGACGACGAAGTGTCACCAAAAAGTGGAAAGTCTTGTCTGCAAAAGAGTGCGCTCATTGGACGCGGTCTAAGAAGAATTTGGTCAAAGAGGATCATCTTATAGTTTAAAAAAAAAATGGAGTTAGGAAAATATAACAAAAGTAGTAAGACGAGCAATGAAAAATAACGTACCCTCTGGACATGGATGACCCATCTCACTAGTATAGGGAGGGAAGGGGTCCTTGCCTACCTCAACAGGGTTCCCTACCCAAAACCCTGAGACAAAGAAAGACCCCGTCTTCCATCTCCTATCAGACGAAGGAATAGATCAAATTAACCTATAGCTAGAACCTCTTGTTGAAAACTGATAGAAACCCAAGGATTGACTTATTTCAAAAGGTTTATAACAATATAGGAACTCGTCTACACTGAGTGGACGGTTCCCATTAAAGACCTCCCTCCATAACACTTGCATGGATACAATGAGTCTCCATGCGTTGGGGTTAAGTTGGTTTATTCCTATACCTAACCTATGGAGGATCTCCCTAGAAAAGGAATTAAAAGGTAATCTAAGACCCCCTAATAGGTAGGCCTCATATACACCAACTCCTAAGTTGGGAGTACAATACCACTCATCAGGAATCGCTAGATGAGGGTTAAGATCATTAGGAATCTAGTACCTACCCCTAAGAGAAATAAGTTTTTTCTCGTCTGTCTTTGAAGGAATACCTATAACACAACAATACAAAATGTCCTCCTCCTCGCTTAGGGAGGGGATGGACGCGAGGTCATTGGTAGACAAACCAGCAGACGACCCAGAAGCAGCCCTCATCCTCATTTCTTCTTGAAGGACCTCTAAAGGAACCCTAGGGACTCTGAACGAGTATTGCTCATCTGTGGTATTCCCCCTACTATTGCTACTACAACTACTATCACTCTCGCTACCACTACCACTACCACTAGTATTACTCTCATCGTGATACTTGTCTATTTCTCTCTCATCCCTATTGCTAGACGTTGACACTACAATCTCAGCCATTTATAAAGAATGCTAAAGAAGAAAACCTACAAGTGTGAGAAGGAGGATATCTAATTCTAGACGGAGAGGACTAAGTACGAGAAGAAACTTCTAGATGAGGCGTAGAGGACAATTGATGTCAGAAAGGAAAATATGAGAAAGTGAGAGGGTAAGAGAGGTATTGGACTATTTATAGGCGGTAGAAGTGGACATTGAAGTGACGCGAGCCAACCAGAACATGCCACATGGCAGCTTTTCTAGAAGAATGAAACGACACAATCAATGGTCCTCTAGGATTGAGTCACGTGTCAACATCTAGGGCATTTGATCTTAAACCACCTTGATATGGCACCTAGACAATCTTCAAGCCAATAAAAAATCGCCATGTGTAAAGGCAACAGTGACATGGACGACACAAGGATAAGGGGGCAACTGATAGGGTCAAAACCAAGTTCAGTTCGTTCGTGGTGGTCGTCCATGACCAGAACACGTCCATAGGGTTTTACGAGAAAAGAAGCCCAATAGAAGCACTCTTAACATGAATAAGATCCCTCCATAAGATATTGTTACTGTCCAAATTAGGATTATTGTCCATGACTCACAAGGTTATGGACGACCAAGTATAATTGTCTAGGGCTCACAAGGGTATGGACGGCCATACAACACTTAGTAAATTTCAGAGGAATTCTCTATATGCCCTACACATTCAAACCATGATCTGTCATTTCAGAATGTGGAGAGAATTCCTCGAAACCCGCTCCATTTTTCCCATTAACTCCACACATCTCCCATGATGATAGTGGATCCAAACAAGTAGACCCACTCCTAACCCTCTATAAAAGGATCAAGTCACATTCAACCAAGGTAACTTTTTACTATTCATAGAACCACTATCCTTGTATTCTAGAGAGAAAACTGACATAACTGTCAGAGGGTCCTTGGTCGGTTTACACCGGTCACCCTTGATAGTCTTTTCTTTCCTTTCAGGTCCTAAAGACATCACCATAGCCCGAAGCATTCCATCCTACTGATTTTTCATGCATCATCACTTTCTAAACCCTATTCTCTCTCAAAAATCCTAGGGTAGTAGCTACCACGTTTTTCACAAGAATTCAAGACCTTTTTCTAGCAAAAAAAATGGCTGAAACTTATTCTTAATGGGATTTCTCAAAACCTTTTCAAAACCTTTTATTTTTGAGTTGTGATTACTAATGGACTATTTACATACTTAATTCACTTGATTATCATTTGTTCTTATTGTGTAGCAACTGAGAGGGTCGGTTAAAATATTATCCAAGTTGTGTTCCATAAGCAAGGTGAATCTCCCTTCATGGCTTTTCCTTGATTTGGATTTTTTATAACTTGTGTTATTGTTGTTCTTAATTTTATTTGTGTTATATATTCTTAGAAATATGATTTCATTTGCTTGGGTTCGATTTGTTGTGTCTCATCATGTGATTGATTAATGAATTGAATGATTGGATATATTGATGAACATGTTTTGATGTGTTAAATGTTGCTTTTGTCTGTTGTTAGATCCAATGCATGTTTAGGAATAGTTTTTGTTTTGTTTACTTTCATTTTGTTTATCTTTGATAACTTTGTTGCTAGTTTAGGTTGTTTAGTTGTGTATTAGAAATATGCTAGGGTTTGTTAAATTGTTGTTTTGTTTGTTACTTTAAAAATGTGTTTTTAGGCGTGTATGCGTGCGCATGCTCTATGCATGTGTACGCATAGAGTTGGGACGTGCGATTACCTTATGTATGCACATGCATACTCATGCCCAGAAACACAGATTTAGGGTTCTTGCTATTTTGTTTGTTTTGGTTAGTTTTAATCATATGTTTAGGTCTTATTGAGTCTAGTTTTCACATGTTTAGGTCTAGGGTTAGTAGAATAACATGTTTCACATGTTTTGATTGTTGAATTGATAATTAGGGTTTATGTTTTGATGAACCACATGAACATTCATGAGAACTTGAACATGCATAGGTGTTGTGGTGCAGCGAGGTAAGTGAAGGTATGCCATGCATATGAATATGAACATGCATCTTTAAATATGATGATTGGTCTCCTTGATTAATGAATAGCATGGGTAGGTTTGAATGATTGAATATGCTTGATTAAATGCCTTGTTGATGCTACTGCCTTGGATATGCTTGCTGCCCTTAGATATATTTTGCTAGATGAATGGTAGGGTTTTTATGCTATGGATGAGTGTGAGACATTTGCCATGTTTAGCATGTTAGTGTGCCTGAGTTTAGAATAACATGTTAGAGTACCCTTTGATAGGATTAGGATTTGGAACACATTGATTGGAGGCTGACCTATAGGTCGGGTGGGGTTGGGTGCCTGACAACTTCCCATCCCCATACCTAAACTCCAGACATGTGCTTTGGTTAAGATTAGTCCTTTCACAAGGTTGTTATATTTATGGTTCCTAGACCTAATCTAGGTGGCGACTCTATTTCTTCTTCACCTCAATCCACTCGGCTGAGGCATACTCCACCCATTACGCCCAGAGTATTGAGTAAAAACAAAAATACACTATTACTTTGGATATTACTTCTTACAGTGATACTTTGGTGAGTAGCTTAAAAAGTATTTTATGTTGGATCTTGTTTGCCCTATAATTTCGATTTTTTTTTTTTTTTTTTTTTTTTTTTTTTTTTTGTTATGGTGCACATAATTTACACCTTATTGTACAAGAATGTTTGAAAGTTATAAATAAGGTTGTGCACAACATACACGGAAGTGTGAGATATTGGTCAATGAGATGGAATTCAACATACTTGCTAAATTAAGATTGCCCTTACACTTCCACATGCATTTTTCCATTTTAAGTATAGTTGATACGAATTTTCACACTTGTTCCTCAAATGACAAATGGGATAGGAAAGATAAGATAAAAAAGTTTTTGAAGTCATTCTATGACATTGCCACCCTTTTTTCAAGCATTCAATACCCCATTACAAACCTATACTTTCATGGTTTTTGAAAAATCTAGTTGTGGATTTAGAATAGGTGGAAGATGATAATAAAGTAATTTTAATACCTTGGACAAAACAAATGAAAGGGAAATTTGATAAACATTGGATATTGTAAAGTTGTGATTTCCAATTATGTTGTGTTAGTTTTAATTTCATACGAAATTTGATTGTAATTTCCTCAATCATTTTCCCTGTATGTAAGTGGGATTAATTGTAAAGGATGAGTGTGAGAGATCAGTGAAGACTCAAGCTTCAAAGAATGTACGAGTGGATTTCGCGACTGTCTCACGAGAAGCTTACCTTTGAAAAGAGCCACATGTAGAGCACATGATTGGAAGATGAAAAGTTGCGCCAAGCTGTACTTTTCACGAGTGTCTCACGGGTAAGGCCAACCCACGAAGGACCCATGAAACATTCTATTTGGAAAAAAGTTATGTTTTGCTTTACCATGTCTTTACACACACTATATATACCCTCATTACCCACAAATTGTAAAGAGTGCTTTTTAGAGAGGAAACCCTAGAAAACACACTTGAAAGTTAGAGATTGTCACACCCATAATCATCTACAGATTTCCTTGTGGTTTTCCTCAACTCCTACCTCTCCATCTCTATATCTTTGAGAGGTTGCTAGTCCAAACACTTACCACACCCATATTGGGTGTAAAGTGAGATTTTGGTGCTACTGGGAAGCATTGGAAGAAGCCATTCATTGGCGGATGCAATCGGGCTAAATTGTGAGATTCGAAAAGATAGAGAAGACAAGGCTCTATGAAGTCAGTTGGTAGCAGGAGCTTGGAGGGCTCAAGTACATGGGGTAGACTAGGCTTGGAGGGTCTTTTGTTATTCGTGTACTCCAACTTTAGTTTGTAGTGGATCGATTTCGACTTAGAGGGCCGCAAATAGGTTTTTCATTGAGTTCTTCGGTTTCCTCTTCGATAACATATCTCGGTGTTATCTTGTGTTTGCATCTCTCTTCCCTACTCTTTAAGCTTTCATTTTATTATTGATGATGGATGAATATGGCTTAGGGTAGTGTTATCGGTTCATTGCGCTTATATACTCTTGTTCTGCACTTAGTCTAAGTTAGAGTAAAAGCAATCTAGCCGTAATTTTTATTTGGGGGTCTAAACAAGCTCTTGTGTTTTAGCACAAATCCGAGCTTTCAATTGGTATCAGAGCGGGTATGATTATCAGATTTCGTTATTCTAGTGTGATCCTAGACCCCAAGTGAGATGGATAGATCTCAATCCCTTAATGCTCCTCCATACTTTGATGGGAGTAACTATGCTTTTTGGAAAGTACATATGCATGCTTTTCTTTGTGCTATTGATGAGACAGTGTGGGATTCTATTGAGAATGGGTATGTAAGACCAACTACTACCAAATTCGAATGGGGTAAGGCTGCTCTTGCTTTGGCAAACGCCAATAGCAAAGCAATTAATGCTATTTTATCATGTTTCTACTGATGAGTTTCACAGGATTTCGCATGTGAAGATCGCCAAAGAGGCGTGGACCATTCTTGAGACAACCTACAAAGGTACCAAGAAGGTTAAGGACACCAAGCTTCAAATGTTCACTACTTGGTTTAAAGAAGTAAAGATGAGTGACGATGAGTCGTTTGATTCCTTTTATGGGAGACTTAATGAGATAGTAATTACCAAGGTCAATCTTGGGGAGAAGATTGAAGACGCCAAGGTGGTGAGGAAGATCTTGAGATCCTTACCCGAAAGCTTCCGGGCTAAGGTCACTGCTATAGAGGAGAGCAAAGATTTGGATGAGATAAAAATTCAAGAACTCATTGGATCTCTCAAAACCTATGAGCTCAGACTGCCCTCTCACAAGTCCAGCAAATCCCTTACTCTTAAAACTATAAATGAGTGAATGGGTGATTCCTCCGATGAAGGGGACGTAGAGAAGGAGGTGGCATTTCTTGCGAAGAACTTCCGGAAATTTCTCAAGATCAAGAATAATGGGAAGTCATTTGGCAAAAGAAAATTCTCATCCTCAAAAAATGACAAGAAGGAGTTCAAGAAGAAGGGTGGGAAAGACTCTTCATCAACTCAAGGAATCGTGTGTTATGAATGTAATGGGCATGGACATCTCAAGAAAGAATGTCCAAACAATCTGAGAGGAAATGGTAAAGTGCATACAACCACCCTTAGTGATTCAGAAAGCTCAACGTGGAAGGAGAATGTGATAATGAGGGAAACTATTCAGCTTTCATGGCAATTACCACAGTTGACTCTAGAGATGAGTTGAGCGACTTGGTTGATGAGCTAGGTGTACATTTTGAAGGTGAAGAAGTTGATGATTTAGAAGATGAGGACGTGTGCCTTAACGAAGGTGAGAAGAACCTTCAAGAAGTGTATGAAGTATTGCTTGATAATTGTGGCAAATATGCCAAAGTTGCAAAGAATGCGGTTAGAAAGATGAAGAAAATTAAAGAATAGCATAAATCCACACTTGTGCAACTTAAGGAAGCTAAATGTGAAGTTAAAGAGCTAATGGAAAAGTTGATGAATGTGTATTCTAAAATAATCAAGTTCCTTGAACTTGAAATAATCCAAGCAAATGTCAAAGTGGAGCGCATTTCCACCAAGAAGCTTGATAGTGTGCTTTTTTCTCAAAAATCTTCAAATGACAAGACCGGTTTAGGCTATACCGATGAAGGAAGCTCAAGCAGCGGGCCTAAGAAGGAAGTGAAGTTTGTGTCGACAAAGAATGTTGAAAAGCCTAAAGTGAAGAAGCCCAAGATTGAACCCTCGTTGTTGTAAAGAGAACCATTGGTCCAAAACCAAAGGAAAAAGGGAAGTCATTACCCAAAAGTCAATGGAGACCTCAAGTGAAGCATTTTTTTCATCACTGTGGCGTGCGAGGGCACACAAGACCAAATTGTTTCAAGTTTCAGGCACTCAAGAGGGCTAATTCTTTGTGTGGCCAAGACAACTCAAGAAGAATGCCAAAGGGAAAACTCATTGGAGATGTTATGGAGATGTTGAAGAACATTTCATCATTCCTCACTAGCTTCACCCCAATGTTTGAGAGTTATGTTGGTCGTACCCCTCCTTCCAAGGATCTCACCTAAAACACTCATACAGTGTGGGTGAAGAAGAGTACTCATGCATGATCACTCACTATGCCCATGCATTAATACTTCCAACATATTAGGGTTATAGTTTCATGAATCATGACATATGCAATCTTCTTGTGTCATTGCTTCCATTTTAAGTGTGTTTCTTTTACAAGTTTTTGTTTGTTTAGCTTGTTTTTTTGTTGATCTTACTTTGTTTGTTCTGTTTTTGAATGTGTTGAAAAATTTAAAAACCCATAAAAAGTGAAAAATATTAAAAATTTTGATCATTAGTATTGTGTATATCACATTTGAGTTTGGCCTAGTACCTCCATACTAATGGTGTAGTGCATTTATGAGCTTAGCTTGTTATATATGCACATTCTTTAAGTGTGAACAACATCTAGAAATCTACGTTTGATTGTTGTAAATAGATCCTCAAGCTTGTCATGAATGATTGGTCAATAGTCCTGCTTAATCTTGATACATGCGTAGACTTGTGCCTATATATCTCCTCACATTTTTTTTCAAAAAACTCTACAAATGTCTATCTCTAAGAGGAGAAAAGGTCTAAAAAAGCCTTGCTTTGAAAACTAGTTTGACTAGGAAAAGGTGGAGCAAATTTGTATTAAAATGTATGGTGTCAAATCCAAAGGCTTACTTGTCAAAAATATATCAAAATGTTCATGGCATCATTTCTCAAGAATTTGAGTTGCATTTGATCAAAAGTATGAAAAACGGAAGCCAAATGAAAAACTTTCAATCAAAATGTAAACACATTGGTGAGGGGTCATATATGTTCATTTCTACAAGTGAGGTCACTTGACTTCGTACTAGTTGTGTATGACTTGATTGAATTGATCATTGAAGCTTTATACTAGACTATGGACTAATTTATACTTGATCCACACACACAACACACAAGTCTAATGTTCAATGAATGCTTATTCCATTTGTGTGATTGTACATGTTCAAATGTGATGTGTATACTCAATTGCTTGATGATCAAATCCAAAAAGATTTTTGAGTTTTTTCTCATTTTTTATTTTATTTTTTAAAATGTTTTTAAAGTGTTTTTATGTATTTTTTGTGTTCAGAGTTTCTTTCAAATTTTTCCATTTCATTTTTGTTGAAGAAACTCTTTTAGAGGCATTTTCATGAGTAAGTCACGAGTAAGAATCTACCAGCGAAGATGAGGAAGCAAATTTCAGTATTTTCTGAAATTCACACAGAGAGTTTTGCAACTGTTTTGCAAGTAGAAGCTACCTGTGAAATCTGTCAAGGTGCTTTAGAGGACATTTCGCGAGTAACTTTGCGAGAAGCTTACCCGTGAAATGAGCAATTTTGTTGTTTTTAAAGCCAAATAGTGATAGTTTTTCAAATATCTCTATTTTGCCTCCTCTGTGCCTCTCTCAACCCAAAACACTTTCTCTCTCAGAACCTCACCCAAAACTCAAGATCAATCCTCCTAAAACTCATCTAAGGTATGTTTCAACATTTTTTTACTCTTGTTTCCTTAGATTAAGTCTTAATTCTAGGATTTCTAAGGTTGGGTTATTTTTGAAAAGGGTTGGGAAAACTTACTTTTCTTGCAAAATTTTTAATTTTCTTGATTAGGTTGTGTCCCATTGTGTTTGTTTGTGTTTGCATTGGCCCCAAGTGGCATTTTTAACATGTATTTAGGCAAGTTTTTATCATGTTCATGCATTGTTTTACATGTTAGTGGTTTGTATGCATTCTAAGTGTTTGATGAAAATGCCCAAATGGCATTCTCTCATTGTTTTGGACTCCGATGAGTACCAATTTTTGGGGTTTACTATGTTTTTACATTCTTAACATGTTTTCAACATTGTTTGTGTGTTTCACACACTTTGCCCCATGAGTGCCTTATCATGCATTGCTCATGCATCTCTCATGCACACCACATGCACACACTTGATCAATTGACATGTTTTGCATTTCACTCATGCTAGATAAGTCTAGTTAGACTTTTAGCACTTAAAAATGGTCTTGTGACTTTGTTTACCTGTTTTTATGTTCTTTTTAGGACTTTTGTTCGTTTTTATAGACTAACATGTATCTAATCAAGTTTGTTTCCTTGTTTGTGTTTGTCTTTGTTTCTTTGTGTTTGTGTTTGTTTTGCAGATATCTCCTATTAAGAAAAAGGCCACAAAGAAGCCATCAAAGCATCCCCGTACCTCCTCGGATTTGTTCCGAAATGACGATGCTGATATGGCCTTCAATGATCATTACAAACAGGCCCCAATCATTCTAGAGAGGATTGTGGACTTAGATTCTCTAGAGGGCACCTTCATTCTGGATCTGTTCAAAGAAAGGACATGGATAAAATTGCTTAATCTGAGGGGTGATGTCTTTGAAACTATCATTCGAGAATTCTTCGCAAATGCCATTGTGGAAGGTGATCACATTAATTGTTGGCTAAGGGAGAGAGAGTTCTCAATCACGAGCGAATCAATTCAAGATGTTTTGGAGATTCGACCGTTGACTCTACACACATCTCTACAATATGATGAAAGAAAGGAGAAACTAGAACCCCTTGTGGAAATCCTTGGTGGACAACTCAATAAGAAGGCCTTGCACACTATTACGTTCACCCCGGAAATGCGAGACTTGGCCTATATCATGATCTTCAACCTCTACCTGGTGAGGAACTTGATGAAATTGTAAGCATTGAGGACCATATTCCTATTTGATCTCTTCACTCATAAAAAAATCGACATCTGCATCACAAAAAGGAATTCAAGGCTAACTTTACCATTCCCAGGCCTTGTCATGTCTCTTATTTTAAGGGCAAGGGTAAAGATTCCAAGTGGACTTCAAGTGATGCAAAGAGAAGGTCCTATAAGTGAGCAAACCATCATTCGAAGCAAAGCTCATATCCCTGGACCAACTGTTGGTGTCTCTCAAATTCCAAGAGATGTCGCTATTGAAGAAGGAGGAGACACCGAAGAGGGAATCGAGCATTTCACTTTAGTTTCGGAGGACACTGCATAACCTTCTTCCCAAGCACGTGCAAGAGCTCCCAATTGCCTTGATCGTCTACTCGGAAGGGTTGAAGAGATGCTTGTTATGTTAGCTTCATACATCAGCTACTCCACATCTCAATTCACATACCTTGAAGGCCAAATCACTGCTCTCTCGTCTTAGATTGATGACATGATGAGGAAATCGAAGCCGACATAAGATTTGGAGTCCGATACATTCTAGTCTCTTTGGCCATTTCGGTAAAAAATGGGGAGTAGTTTGAGGGGGAGTATAGCTTGAGGGGGGAGTAGCGAAGTAGCAAAGGAACATATTTGAGTATACATTGGTTTATTTTGGTGGTTTCTAGTTTACTTTAAGTTTTTATAGCTTTTGGATATTTACTATGCTTTCGTTTAAAGCTTTCATGTACTTTAGTTTAGAACTTAGTTTTTTCTTTAGTACTATTTTGTATCTTGGTTTTTATAGCCGTTTCTTGATGCTTATCGCTTTCTATTGCTCATAGCCATAGTTTCTTTAATACATCATGTGTTTGTTGGACATGCAATTGATTTTTGCATTGCTCTTAATTGCATTGCGTGTCCGGATGATCATTTTCTTGATAAATGTTCATTGTGGTCATTTCTTAATGATTGTTCATGTTTGATCAAGTTATGCTTCATAGCTTACATTTCTTTCGGTATCTTGACCACATTTTACTTGTTCCTATACATGCCTTATGTTCTACTTGTTATGAGCCTAAAGAAAGTTTGTTGTATGTGCTAGTGTTTTAGGATACAGGTGTATATGGTGCAAGTGCTTCACAACTTCTAGAATTAGGTGTGAGTGAGTTTTGCCTATGTTCCCAAAGTCACGTTTAAGTCTAGAGTCTATTTAGTGGTTTTGTCACGTAATAGCTAAAGGGGGAGATTGTAAAGTTGTGATTTCCAACTATGTTGTGTTGGCTTTAATTTCGTGCCAAATTTGATTGTAATTTCTTTAATCATTTTCCCTGTATGTATGTGGGATTAATTGTAAAGGATGAGTATGAGAGATCGGTGAAGACTCAAGCTTCAAAGAATGTACAATTGGATTTCACGACTGTCACGTGAGAAGCTTACCTGCAAAAAGAGCCATGTGTAGAGCACATGATTGGAAGATGAAGAGTCGCGTAGGCTGCAAATTTTGCGAGTGTCTTGTCGGTAAGGCCAACCCGCAAAGGACCCGTGAAACATTCTGTTTGGCAGAAAGTTATGTTTTGCTTTACCATGTCTTTACACACACTATATATACCCTCATTATCCCACAAATTGTAAGGAGTGCTTTTTAGAGAGAAAACCCTAGAAAACACACTTGAGAGTTAGAGATTGTTACACCCACAATTATCTACATATTTCTTTGTGGTTTTCCTCAACTCCTACCTCTCCATCTCTATATCTTTGAGAGGTTGCTAGCCCAAACACTTACCACACCCATACTAAGTGTAAAGTGAGATTTTGGTGCTACTGGGAAGCATTGGAAGGAGCCATTCATTGACGGATGCAATCGAGCTAAATTGCGGCATCCAAAAAGCTAGAGAAGACAAGGCTTTGAGAAGTCAATTGGTAGCAGGAGCTTAGAGGGCTCAAGTACATGGGGTAGACTAGGCTTAGAGGGTCTTTTGTTATTCGTGTACTCCAAATTTATTCTCTAGTGGATCGATTTCAACTTGGAGGGTCGCAAAGAGGTTTTTCACCGAGTTCTTCAGTTTCCTCTTCGACAACACATCTCGGTGTTATCTTGTGTTTGCATCTCTCTTCCCTACTCTTTAAGCTTTCATTTTATTGTTGATGATGGATGAATATGGTTTAGGGTAGTGTTATCGGTTCATTGCGCTTATATACTCTTATTCCACACTTAGTCTAAGTTTGAGTAAAAGCAATCTAGCCGTAATGTTTATTTGGGGGTCTAAACAAACTCTTGTATTTCAGCACAAATCCGTGCTTTCAAAAATGTTACAGCATGGCGCTATCATTTGTTGCCATTTTAAACCCCTGTATAAGTTGCAATTCATAGAATTCTGTTATAAACAACTTCATGGACACTTGTGGCACAAAACGTGATGAATCTTCTTGACAAATTGTATTCCCTTTTCAATGAATATATGGACTCCTCTAGTTATGAAACATGCAATATGGTTGAAAAGACATCTAGCATTGGTGATTGTAATAATGTGAAAGATGTTGATATTACTGGATTTCATACATTTAAGAGTTAGATTGTTAATTTAATTAATCATAAATCACAATTAGATATGTACTTGTAAAAGACCCGACTTAACCATAGCAATCATATAGAGTTGGATATTCTTCATCATTGGGAATCAAATTATTATCATTTACCATAACTTTCTTTAATAGCTTCTGACATTATGAATATTCCTATATCCATTATTGTCTTAGAGTCTATATTTAAGTACCACACTTCTGTATTGTAACAAAATGCATAGTCTTTATTATGTTCTTGAGAATAGTTATTCGGAGTATTAAGTAAATCTCTATTAAATCTACTCATAATTTTTGTTGAATTATACATGCTTCCCTTTTATATGTACTTACTAATCTACTTCTTTACTAGTTATAAATGATCTTGATAAAGAATGCCTTGTAGAGGATTTTGAAGGCCTTTACATTTCTTGACCCATTGCATATATTGTTGATGTATTGGTAAATTTTAACGCAATTCTCATTTCTCATGCTTGACAACTAAATCTTTTTATATAATTTTCTCTTGCTTATGGTATGCTATAAATTCTCTAACACAATTCTCATTTCTAATTTTCTCAATATATGTAGTGATGATGCACAAAATCATTAGTGAGTTGAATGTCCACACGCGCGGTGAATGAGGGTACCTAAAGAACAAAATACAAAGAACCAATAGAGGGCACCAATGAAGTGCTAGCCAAAGGCCCTCCGAAGGTTAAGTTAGTGATAGAATAATTTTTGTTAGGTTCTAAAGACTTAGGAACTTATGTATTTAGAACTCTAATGTGTATTGTTGGCAAACCATGATCAAAAAGCTGTGTTTAGACTTGCTCAAAGTTATGTTATTTATGTAAAGTTGGATTTATGTTGATGCAGAATTAATAGTGCATTTCGGCCTGGTTCGATCGATCAAAGCTTAGGCTCGATCAATCGAAATTTGGGCAGAATGCATTTTTTTGCAGAATTCCAACTCAGCCCTAGTTCATTTAAAACGTTTAGGGTTTTGTGTTTTTGCCCTAGGTATATAAGGCAAACTCTAGCCACGTTTTAGTGTTGCTCATATTGCTGTTTGTGTAAATCTCTTGTGAGATCTGTGAGGAGCTTTCCTTTACACAAGCTTAGGATTATCAAGAAGAAGATTCGTTCAAGAACTTGATGATCATTCAATTACTGCCATAAGAACTTAAAGAAACACAAGCAGGTGTGCTTGTACTTGTTGGAGAATCCAAGAAAGAAGGAGTCCGTGGTCTCGGAGCTTGCACATGGTCGTGTCAGTAAGTTTCTACTGGTGGGTAGCAATAGGATGTTAGTGGTCTAAATCCTATTGTAAAACTTCGATTCTTTCATAGTGGATTCAGGTTTACCTTGAGGATAGTGATGACTTGCATAATTGAGTGTAATTTATCACTTCTCAACTTTAAACTTTAATCTAATTTTATTTATTTTGTTGATTTTAGACTTGATTTTTGTTATTTAAATTTTATTCCAGATTTGAAGAAAATAAAGATTTACTCAAATAAAAGAGATGTGAAGCAACTAGAGAGAATATTGGGTCTTGGATAAATGGAACCAAAGGAAGATTTCTTTATGGCCTTAGAAGTTGGCAAGGAAAAAAATTGAAAAGAAAAAGGGCTGGAACAGAAAAGAGGGGCTGAACTAAAAGGAGCAACACGTTGGGGCTTTTGAAGCAAAATGTTTTGGGCTTTTTGGGCTGCAACAAGTTTTGGGATGGCCTTTAAAAACGTAGGGCTACAAGAAGACAACAAAAAGGGAGGCGCTTAACAAGAAAGAGGGCTGAAACAGAAAAAACAAGAAAAGTGGCGCTGAACAGAAACAAGAAAGAGGGCTGAAACAGAACAAAAGAAAGAAAGAGGGCTGAATAGAGAACAAAAGAAAAGAGTGCTGAAGTAGAAAGGAGGGCTGAAGCAGAAAAGTCACTGAAAAAGATTCTTTTGCGTTCATTTTTTCCTTCAAATCTTCTCAGAAAAATTATGGTGAATTCGTTTATGTTGAATTTAATTTTTAGCATGAACTAAATTTTCTTTATTCTAGGAAAACAATGTAATCTAGTTCCAAACTATGCTTGCTTTTCTATGTTAATTTGAACAATTTCTCTTCATGTTTGTCTGATTTATTCTAAGCTTATTGCTTCTAATTAACTGGCCATTAATTAGATGATTTTAATCTTGTGATTTGCTGTCGAAAGAGGGGATTATAGGATAGATCTTGAATATTTCAGCATAGGTAAATATAGAGATCGAAAGACTTGTATGAACCTATGTAGTATTAAAATCGTTGGTCTTAATACTTTCTTGCTTTATTAAATTGCATACTCTTGTGTAAAATAATGAACAAGAATGTTTCCAATTGACTATCGAAAGAGGCTTTTGGATGAATTTGGAGATTGCTAACAAACAGAGAGAATTAAATTCAATTAGCTAGATGAGTAAAGCATAGTGAGGGATTAGGTGAAATCGATTTCCTAGAAGTTTCTCTCTCATTAAGTTGATTTTCAAGCAACATCTTTCTTTTCCTCTGTGTATCTTTTATTTAAATTGATTTTATTTTGAATTCCAATTACAAAAACCTTAGTGACTTCTCTAGATAAAATCAAGATTAGCATAATTTTGGTACTTGTCAAAAGTAAGTTACCAATCCCTGAGGACGATACTCTTCTCATCACTTTACTATAAAACTACGATACTGTGCACTTGCAGTTTTGCACCGATCAGATAGCTAGGTTAAATCCTCCCCAGGTTTTTACCGGTTTGGTTTCCTGGGTGATCATATCATTGTGTTATTTGTCTTTCCGCTGCTTTGCATGATATGATTGTTTGATTATGTTGACCTAGCTTTGGAATTTGGACTAAGTAATAACTTGGCTAATTACCTAGGTTAATCCAATTGTATTTTTAAGGGGTCTAAAAACGTACAATTTTCAATAACTTAAAAGCATAAGAGCCCAAAAATTTCACGTACCTTGGAGAAGAGAAAGCTTGGTGTAGATATAGTGGTGTAGAGCTGACTGAGATCCTATGAACGTAGGGTTTTTTCTTGTAGATAAGATTTGGAGTTGTTAGGTTTTAGACCCCTTAGCACAATGTGTTTAACCTAATTGAATGATCAATATGTGTATAAAACACTATGAACGTTTAGACCCCCAATTTCCAAATTATCAATTCAAGCTTATTATCAAACAATTAATGTGCGGAATATGAACATAAGCATATAACAGAATTGATAAACAATCTAAACCAAATAAAATCACATCCACAGTAGAAATTAAATGGCAAATATTAAGGGAAGAGAGATGCAAACACAAGGACAACACAACAATGTGTTATCGAAAAGGAAACCGAAGCCCTCGGCGTAAAACCTCTCCGCTGCTCTCCAAGTGATAAATAATCCACTAAAGAATGTAGTTGGGATACATGAACAGCAAAAGACCCTCCAAGCCTAATCTACCCAGTGTACCTAAGCCCTTCAAGCTCCTACTCCAACGAGGTTACACTGAACCTATTTCTTCTTTAGCTTACCGGATTCCGCTATAAACCATAGCATCAACCAATATGAATTGGTTCCTTCCGAACTACTTCCCAAAGCACCTAAAAGCCTTCTCACAAATATGGGTAAGGTGAGAAAAGGATTTGGTTAAAGAACCTCTCAAGGATGTAACAATGGAGAGGGTGAGAGTTGAGGAATTTGAAGAGTCACTATGTGAAGATTGTGGATGAGTCAATCTTGTTTTTCTCTAGGGTTTCTCTCTTAAAATTCTCTCTGGAAGCTCTCAATATTTCGTGGGTATAAGAGGTATTTATACTAGAGTGAGAAAGGAATGCGAAGAGTTAGTTTTTCATAACAGAGTGGACTGGTGACTTGGCCTCGCGACTTGACTGAATCGTGAGTCCAAGCCACGAGCTACCTGAATGGCCAGTCTGGACTTTTTGTCCTGTAGTGCTACAACTGGCATGACGGTTCAGCTTCTCTGCATGCTTCACTTATGTGCATCTTCTAGAGGCTTGCAAGCCGCAAGCCACCCGCGAGGTCCAGCTGCGAGTCCCTGCTTCACTGCACAGTCTTGAGCATTTCTTCACACTCTCTCACACACTACCCTTACATGATTCCCACCTAAACACAGGGTTACTAATTGCTAAATTACAAAGCAAATTTGGCACGGAATAAAGCCAACAAGATGGTTGATTAAATTCAACCTTACACTAATATTAAGCCAAGTTGATTAACAGGTTTGTTAATTAAATCTAGGTTAAACCAATATGTGTAAAACAAATATAATGCAGAAAGAAAAGAACTCACAAATCTGATGACCCAGGAAAACCAAACCAATAAAAAACCTGGAGAGGATTTAACCTAGCTATCTTCAAGGTAAAAACAGATCCACTATGAAAGAAATGAAGTTTGTATAATAAGACTTAGACCACTAACATCCTATTGCTACCTCGTGTAAAAAACTTACTACCACGACCACGTGACAGCTCCAAGTCCACAAACTACTTCTTTTCTTGATCTGCAGCAACCACAAGTTCTCCTACTTGTGACTTTGAGACTCCACTCAAAGGTTTTAGATCTTCTTGAAAGTTCTTTATGCAACAACTGAAACAACCATCAAGTTCTTGATGTGAATCTTGATCTTGATAACTCTATGTGTGTGTTTGAAGGTAAACATCTCTCAGATCTCACAAAAAATTCAACACACAACTCAACCAAGACTCCTAAAATGTAGCTAGGGTTTTTCCTTTTATACTTGGAGTGAAACACTTAACCCGACATGTCATATGGGCTTAGGCTGGTTTAGAAATTCTACAAAAAATTCCTGATGCACGATTCTCGATCGATCAGTCTAATTTTCAATTGATCGAGCCTTGCAGAAATAGAATAGTAATTTCCTGCAATTACTCGATTCCAAACTTACATTAAACCAAACTTTGAGCAAGTCTAAACCTAGACTAAATGTTTTGATCATGGTTTGCCAACATATGCAATTTAAAGTTCTAATACATTAGTTCCTAAAGTCTTAGAACCTAACAGGAGTTAATGTTCCAAGATCTTAGGGCTTTACTTCCAATATTTGGAGAATAAGAATATGTAGAAGGATCTTTAGACGTGGTGTGCAAATTCTTTCCATATAGGAAGACATGAGTGGAGAACACGCAAATGGTGTAGGGCTAACTGTACTCCAACGTCGGTATTGGGTAACCTAATGGGTGATTTCATACCCGACGGAAAATGTGGGTGAGGGTACGGAAGGTGCCTTTATTGATATCAAACCCAAAGGGGACCTCTAACTCGAAGGGCATCTTCATCTCGAAGGAGACTTCAAACTTGAAAAGTATTTTCATCCCAAAGGGCAAAAAGGAGCTAAAAAGTTTCTTACTCAAAATATTCCCTATCATGTAGAATGTTAACCACGTTGCTGGAAATCTTTCTTCATTTCTTTCTTCGTAATGCACTATATATGTTACTTTGGGATTGATTGAGAAGTTTTTTATCTTTGCTATTATTATCTATATATATATATATATATATATATATATATAATAGCAGAAGCCTTTTCCTGTAATTAAGGAGGTGCTGCCATATAGGAAAAAAGATCACTTTAAAAACTGACACATATATAGCTTTAAGTTAAAACACCCGCACGACACATCATTTCAGTAATCTTAAAATTTTTACTTTTACTTCTACATCAGCATTTGATAGCCTCTCACTATAAATAAAAAACTCAAAACCAAACGTTAGCATTTTATTCCATGAGTCTAAAAACAAAAGCATCCATTGTTTCCATTTGTTAAACACAAACGGCCAAAAGAAAAATCCCTCCTTACCGATCTGCTTTGCAGTTTGCACTATGTTTTGTTTCTTCTTGCAATAGAGTACAAACTTGCCCACTTAGATTTGTGCTACCAAGTTAGTTTAGAGTCACAAGAACGATCATTACATAGTTTGAAGATTCTTTTAATAACCGTTTGGAATAAGGCGATACAGAAGGAGAGAGGATGATAAAGAGATGATAAGTTTGAATAACCAGTATATGTGAGAGACAGAAAGATAAATCTAAGGGGTGCCATTACAAGTTCTGTCATCACTGTTAGGGCCTCCGCCCATAAGTTTTGTTTTTAATTTTACAAATTGAGGTTTTTTTTTTTTTTTTTTTTTTTTAAGAGAATCATTTGGGCATTATTTATGATTTAGGTACTTTGGTTTGATTGGTTATGATTTAGGTTTTTCGGTTAGGAGTAGTTTTGTTTAATTTATGTAAATAGACGGGTTAGATTTGGTTTTGATTAAGAGATTTTGGTTAGAAAAAAAGTCCTTTACTCGGAACTCTCGATATCAGACCATTCTTTCTTGGTAATTTTCAACTAATCTCTTACCCTATTGTCTTCAATTAGGTTTGCTGTCAATTTAGGGATTTGAAATCAGGGAAACAACCAAGAAGATCAAATTCTAAATGAATTGTTATTAGGAATTTTTAGTTTCTGGGTTTTATATCAAATTCTAACTGAATTGTTATTAGGAATTTTCAGTTTCTGGTGATTGGCTTTTTAAATTGGTTTTTCGATTGGTATAACGTGGATTTATTTTTCGTTTTTTACAAATTAATTTTTTCCCTTCCATTTTTCAATCCCTCTCAAACTATTCAAAGATTGCCTCTTAATTCTGATTTTGGTTTTGGTTTTAGTTGAGTGGAACCATGAAGGCAAGCAGATATAGAAGATGTCCATGAGGCCAAATGTAAGAGAGAATTTGAGACACAAGCAGCATGGCAAGTGTTGGAGATTTGTTGCCCATCCAAAGAGATTCACTGTAACTCATTATTTTTGGTGTAGTCTAAAATTTCAATCCACTCTCTGTTTGGTTTCCCATAAGCACAAAAGTTCAGAAAAAGAAAAGTTAAAGTTTCTTTTCATTTTTCCTTTTCCTATGTACCAACGCTGGAATTAATATGGTTGCTTGGAGTTTAAAGTATTTGTTTTGATTTTTAATTTTTTTGGGTATAGTTGAATTTGATTTTGATTTTGCCTTTTATTTTATTTTTTTGGGTGGAAATTGTAATTGGACCAATGTTGATGAGTTTCCATACATAATTGCGAATGATAACAAACATTATGGCATGACATGGGTTGTTTATTGCACCATTTCACTATTGTAAAAGAAAAATATATTTCACTAATCAATATACAGAGAAAGAGTCTGTAATGCAATGAGAGAGAAATTTGATGGCCCTGCCACTGCCTTCTCGATCTTCTGCCACTGTCATACTTTCAGAACCATTACTAGTAATTTTGTTCTATCTATTTATTTTAAGTTAGGTGACAAATATGATATAGGAATTAATTTTGTTAGAGTTGCTTTGGTTTTTCATATTTGTGTCAAATTAAGTTTTGTTTTGGGTATATGGGTTAAATTATTAATATCTTCTGTAACGAAAACTGAAATGGCTTTTCAATCTGTAACATTTGGCTTGATCTGCAACAGAAAACTCCTTTTAGCCTATTTTTTTGGGAAACCAAACACCCAAAAACCTTGAACTAGAGAGAGCCATAATAGGAACAATTGGTCATGAGCCATAACCATAACCACAATTAGAACCCATCCAAGCATGAACAATGACAAGAATACAAGGTATGATAATAAATGATTTTGTTCTTTTGATTAAATCTATAAAGCCCAAAAGTTTAATGTTTTCACCTTACATTACACTTTGTATTAATGAGCATTCCGCTTAATCCTAGATTTACAAGTTGAACTATGTCACTTCTCATTAGATGGGGAGTTCATATGCTTATAGGTGGGCTTGATAGGAAGCCAAGAAGGTGAGCAACTAGGTGGATTAAAATTGTTTCTTTTTGAAACATTGTTCAATGCTGCAGACAGTAAGGAATGCGTACTTTAATGCTGCTAGAGGCAAAATAGTTTTTTTTTTTTTTAAACCATAATTCTTCTTTAGTTGAATTATTTTTAATTAGCCTTCTCTTATTATGATTTCTTGGGTATGTCATTTTTGTGTATTTTTAAAGCCATATCAAATGTTGTATACACATAATTGATGTTTGAAGTGTAGTTATTGGAAATGGTTGCTAATCTTTTAGTTCTTTTAATAGTGATGATTTATGTGTTTGGTTTGATTGAACAGGAATGGCCAAAGAAAATTATGCAGTTTCTTTTCAAAAAATTGTTGAAACGTAGTGATGTGGGTACTTTTGGAATTATTACTAGCAAAAATGTTTTCTTTATGTCATGGAACCGTGTCATTAATACAATTTTTTTTTAAAAAAAAATTTCTTATAAAATGTTCATGAATAGTCTTTCACTGGATTTTGTGTGTGTGTGTATATATTTATAAGTCCAGTATTTCTTCTTTTTTTCTTGGTTTGGATGGAATCATATTTTTGTTGTTGTCTAAGTTTAAGATAACCTGGCTGTTTTCAATTGACAAGTAGAACATTAACAAATTTGTTATTTCTTCTTTATGAGATGTATACATGTTGATTGTGATTTTTATGTTGTAGAAGCCATTACGAATAGCAAAGAATCCTTAAAATTGCTTCTAATATTACTGCTTTTGGATGATTTAAAAGTTATATAGGCATGGCCTTATGCATAAATTTGTGATGTTTCTTTTGCTGCATTTGCATGTTTGAGGTTCTAACATCTGATTTTTTGAGTAAATGATCTATGGGATTTTTCTCCTCAGTCTATGTGTGTGTTTAATTGTAATATACGTGTTCCAATTTTGGTATTATTCAATTCTAATCTTATGGGCATATAAGTTAATATGGGCATGTAGTTCCTTTGGCAAAGGTTACCATGTAAATTTTAAGATTTTTTTTTTTTTTTTCAGCATGGATAAAGATTACTGATGTAGATGCTTTTATGCTATGATTGCATCAACTTTTATATGTTTATCCAAGTCTATGATATGGACACACAGCACCATGACAAAGATAAGATGATCATGGCCTTTTACAAATCAAGTTCTAATTCAATAGAAAACAATATATCAGATATATTAATCACAACACACATGAATAAATCTAATACAAAATTATGCAGAAAAATTTACTGTAGAATTTCTAATATGAAGAAAATAACTTTTCTTTGATTTTGAAACACAATCAACACATTAGTGTTGTTTTGTTCTCAGAGCAAATTGACCTGTAAAATTGTTATGATTTCATTAATTTTATCTCACCTTTTTCCAATAGCTAAATAGATTGTTAGAGTTCTCTTTGGTTTTTTTTATTTTAGGCTATGTTTTGTAATAAATTTGGCTTGTTTGTGTTTGTATGGTTTTACAATTCAATCTAGCTCTAAGATTACATAACATCTTAGTTTTGCAAAATCTGAGTTTCTATTAGTCATAATTCTATAATTGCAAATTTCAAGTTCAAACCGGGTTATATATATATGGTTTGTGGTCTCTAGCATTTTTTCCTACAATACAAATACATATGTGTAGTTTTAAGTTAGACTAAACCATGATTCAATAGATTTTCATACTATATGTATTTTTTAAATTTATAAATTAACATTTAAAGTAATTTTTCTTTTTATTTAAATATGGATGATAGAAAAGGTTCTAGCGAATGTGAAGATGAGAGACATACTTTGGTTTATGGTGGCCGACTATTTCAACAATTACATGTTGGTGCATACATATGTATAGAAGGAAATGGACTTATGTGGGTGAGGTTTAACCAATATATATTGAAGACTGAATTTTATAATGGATTGAAGAGTATGATTAGAATCCCAACATTAAATAAGAAAAATCTTTGAAAAGGAACAAGGCTAACTTATTACTAAATTTTTTATGATATCATGATTTTGTTTAGCTGTTTCATAGACTTATCTCAGAATTTTTATCATATCAATAAGTAAAAATTGTAATGCCAAACTAAAGACAGTATTTTTGGGAAACCCATTCCAAACCAAATTGGCGTATGTTTTCATAAAAATGATTTCAAAGAATAAAAATGGTTTATCTATCTTATTATGTTTTCACTAATGTTGGTATTGTCGTATTGGTACTAAGACAATATTTTAGATTAGTCTATTATTGTTGTTAACCATCAAAATTTTGTTCATGTGGTTGTTTAGGTTTGTGTTGGTAGTAATGACTGTAATACATGCATTTTTTTTGTTCATGCGACACTAGCCTCCATGAAACCAAGTGTTGTTGTTTCTCTTACGCATACACTAGATGTTTGATAAGATTCCTAAGTGATTTTTTTATTATTCTAGAAGTCATAATAAATGGAGATTGGTAAGGAAGAAGATAAGTAAGGAATGTGATGCTATGTTGTTGATTTAATCAGGGTGAGATGTGTTTGTTAGCCTTATTTTCTCAATGTCATTTTTTATCGGATGTAAAAACATGACTGGCTAGGTTGCTTATGCCTCTAGACAATTAAAGAATTTTGAACAAAAATTATCCAACTCATGATTTCGAATTGGCTGTTGTAGTTTTTGCTTTGGATCTGATAGTAAAGTATTGAGTGTTAATAATAGGCCTTTGGTTACAAAATTGTACACTTTAAGTTTACTTTTGGCTAATTGTGAAAAAAAAAATGGTTAAAGCAGGAGGGAGTGGATGTGGATGACATGAAGAAACAATTGAAGGAAATGGACGAAGAAGTGGCTGCACTGCATGAGATGCAAGCCAAGGCCGAATCCCATTTGGATTCTGCTCAAGGTTTTCTCTTCTAGTTTTTTGGGTTTAATTTTACAATGTCAGTGATTATGATTTTTATTCCATTGATTATGATTTTTATTGAAATTAATTACAAATATAGAAAATGTTAAAGATTGAAGTAGTATTATTATATGGGTTGGAGCATATGCCTCTGATTGGTGTAGTGGTTTCAATTTGAATATGGCTGGAAAGAATTTTAGGAAATAATCATGGATTATGAGGGTGATAATCTTTTGGAGTCCCAAAATCCTATAAAAAAATTACGGATTATCAATTTCCATTATTTGAGCTATTCTTTATTTGTCATCTTTGATATATATTTTTTTCTTTCTTTTCTTTAGATGTATGTTTCCAATTCTTAGTGCATTTTGCATCCCATCCTCATGAAAAATAAGTTTGTCTTAAATTTATTTATGTTTAGCACTTGCCTTTGGTGTTTGAATGGTATTGCTATCTTTGTGGCTTGAAGTACTCTGTTACTTTTGAGTAAACAAGTAATTTTTGGGGAACTATTCTTCCTTCCCAAGTCAATTATATTATATATAAGATCCTTTATTAAAGTTCAAGTTCACTTGTTAAGTTTGCTACCTCTTGTTAAGTTTGCTACCTTAATTTAATGTAGCTGAAGAGGGTAAAAATATAGCATGACGGACCTTCGTTAAATTAGGCCTGACGGATCCATGTCCATGGGCCGATAGAGGGCAAGCCCAATTCATGCAAAGGTTTGTTATGGATAGACACAACAGAAACCCTAGATGGAAAAAACTTGCGACACACACTTAATCACCATAGAATCCCAAGGTAAGTGGAATCCTAGCACGAAGAGGATTTCGGAAGATACCGTGTTAATGAAGATCTTCTCTACAAGGAAAAGTCTTGTCCATCACGTTTGGGACTATTCAAGAAGATTCCTATAAGGAAAAGACTTCTACACAAAGGAAGAGCGGCCAACCCTCAACTACTATAAAAGCCCCAATACCCTCACAAATCGAGGTACACATAATTTACCCTTCTCTAACACTCTAGAGTTGTGAGAATAGTTCTAGCCTGACCTTCGGAGGGTATTTGGCCGGCACCACACCGGTGCTCTCTGTTAGGTTTTTTCTCTCTTTTCTGTGCAGGTATTGTTGCGAGCATGTGAAGATCATGTAGCTCACTGGTGAAATTTACGGCTTCATTAGTTGGCGCCGTCTGTGGGGACGATTTTCATAGCTGCAACAGAAGAACGCGGTGATGGGAAACCAGGAAGAAGATCAAGAAGGTGCCAGTGTTGATCGCAGGAACCAGGAGAGACCGGAGGGTAGTAACGCCCTAAGCAGACTGGAGCGACAAAACATAAGCCTCCCAGCCCTCATGGATACGGCTCCACCTATTGTCTCGGAGATGCAGGCAATGAAGGAGCAGATGGAAGTTATGATGAATGCCCTCAAGGGACGAGTATCTAGCGATCTTGACGACCTAGTCAACCGAACCGACTCACCGTTCATTGCCTCTGTCAATTGCTTCCCTCTGCCGCATAAATTCTGCATGCCACATATAGACAGTTACAACGGAGTCAAGAACCCTCTAGATCACCTAGAAACCTTCAAGGAGCTACAGATGAAATCATGTGTAGGGCCTTCCCTACAACACTGAAGGGTGCTGCGAGAATTTGGTTTAGTCGATTAACGCCTGGCTCTATCAGTACTTTCAAAGAGCTGAGTGCCCAGTTCACTTCGCACTTCATTGGAGGGCACAGATACAAGAAGTCTATTGCATGTCTGATGAACATTAAGCACCGGGAGACCGAGACGCTGAGGTTCTACATAACCCGTTTCAACAAAGAGGCCCTCTCAATTGACGAGGTGGATGACAAGATACTTGTAGCAGCATTCACTAATAGGTTACGAAGGGGTAAGTTCCTGTTTTCTTTGTACAAGAACGATCCAAAGACCATGTCGGATGTGCTTTACAGGGCCACCAAGTATATGAACGCGGAAGACGCACTGCTGGCCCGCGAGGATAAGCCCAGAAAAAAGGAAAGACAGGAGGACACACGGCAGGATAGGGGGTGCAAGGTGGCTAGGACCGGAGAATGACGGGATGATAGACACTCCAAATGCCCTACTGAGAGGTTCACAAGCTTCACCCCATTAACTACCCCAATAGATCAGGTCTTAATGTAGATCAAAGACGAAGAACCCCTGACGTTCCCCGGCAAGTTGAAGGGAGATCCCAGCAAGAGGTCAAGGGACAAGTACTGCCGCTTCCATCGAGACCACGGGCACGACACAACTAACTGCTACTATCTAAAACTGCAGATAGAGGCCCTTATAAGATAGGGGAAGCTACAGAGGTTCGTTAGCAAGGAAAGAACGGATCCACCCTAAGAGCAGGCCCTGCGACGGGAGAATGAGTGCCCAAGGCCGCCCATTGGAGACATAAGTATGATCGTAGGGGGCACGAAAACTTCTGGGTCGTCCAAAAAAGCCCGGAAGACCTACCTGAGAACGGTTTAGAATGTCCAGCTTACGGGCACTGTACCCAAGATGGCACGGATTGACAACCCTGTTATCGGATTTTCAGAAGAAGATGCTCAAAGGCTACACCACGCGCATGACGATGCGCTTGTTGTCAGCCTAAGGGTAGGAGACTACAACATGCACCGGGTTCTAGTCGACAACGGCAGTTTGGCAGACATCCTGTATTACTTGGCTTTTCAGCGGATGAGGATTGATAAAAAGCAGTTGGTCCCGGTTAATGCCCCTCTAATTGGTTTCTAAGGGATGAGAGTGTTCCCCATCGGTGCCGTCACGTTGTCAGTAACGATGGGTGATTACCCCAACAGATCTCTAAGGAAGTAACATTCCTGGTGGTCGATTGTTCGTCCGCTTACAATGCCATTCTGGAACGACCCACCCTCAACTCATGGAAGGCTGTAACTTCAACCTACCATTTAATGATCAAATTCACAACGAATTATGGGGTAGAAGAACTGTACAGAAATCAGGTGGCAGCACGAGAATGCTATATTGCTATACTAGAGATGGACGATCATCAGCAGACAATGTGCATAGGAGAACAGCGGACAGTAGCGGAGCCAGTTGAAGAATTAGAAGAAGTGATCCTTAATGACTCAAGGCCAGAACGGATGACTAGAGTGGGTACCCTGGCAAGCTGGTCGATACAATAAGAGCTCACGGCATTCCTAAGAGACAATCAAGACGTGTTTGCCTGGAGTCACGAGGACATGCCAGGAATCGACCCCTCAATCATAGTTCACAAGCTGAATGTATCACCCTCATTTTCCCCAATCTAGCAGAAGAAACGAGTGTTCGCTCAAGAGCGAGACAAAGCCATTGCCTAGGAAGTATGAAAGTTGCTTGAGGCAGATTTCATCCAAGAAGTATACTACCCCGATTGGTTGGCAAACGTCGTCATGGTTAAAAAGGCCAATGGAAAATGGAGGATGTGCGTAGACTTCACGGACCTCAATAAGGCCTGCCCTAAAGACAGCTATCCACTCCCTCAAATAGATACTTTGGTAGACTCAACTGCAAGACACCAACTTTTGAGCTTAATGGACGCTTTCTCGAGCTATAACCAGATTAAGATGGAAGAAGCCGATCAAGAGAAGACCTCTTTTGTCACCAGCCAGGGACTGTTCTGCTACAAGGTGATGCCATTCGGACTCAAAAATACTGGAGCAATATACCAAAGATTAATGAACAAGATGTTCGCGCACCAGATTGGGAGGAATGTACAAGTTTATGTTGATGACATGCTGGTGAAGAGCCTACCCGAAAACGATCACCTAGGCGACCTCCGTGAGACCTTTGACACCCTCCAGTCATATAACATGAAGCTGAATCCAAGCAAATGCGCGTTCGAAGTGACAGCGGGGAAATTCTTGGGCTTCATTGTATCCCAAAGAGGTATAGAGGTTAACCCGAAGAAGATACGGGCCATAATAGAGCTAAAACCGCCGAAAACGGTCAATGAGGTGCAAAGTTTGAATGGCAAAATCGTGGCCCTGAACAGGTTCGTCTCGAAAGCAACAGAAAAATGTCTACCTTTCTTCCGCTCTCTGAGAAAATCGTTTGAGTGGACGGACAAATGCCAGATGGCGTTCGACAACTTAAAGGCATATCTTTCATCTCCCTCGTTGCTTAGTCCATCCAAGCCAGGAGAAGAGCTTTACCTTTATTTAGCTATTTCACAAGCCGCTGTTAGCGCAGCTTTGGTGAGAGAGGAAGACGGATCTCAGAGACCAGTCTACTTCACAAGCTGAGCGCTCCGAGGAGCAAAAGAGAGGTACCCTCAGATGGAGAAGTTGGCCTTCGTGTTGATAAGCGCAGCATGAAAACTCAAACCGTACTTCCAAGCACATACCATCGTTGTCTTGATGGACAAGCCTTTAAGAAGAGCCATGAGTAGCCTCGAGGCTGCAGGACGAATGGCTTTGTGGGCAATAGAGCTTAGCGAGTTTGACATACAGTACCATCCACGAACGACTATAAAAGGGCAAGTAATGGCTGACTTCATCGCCGAATTCACCCTCGGAGACGGCTAGGGGGTAGAGGAGACACGATAGTGGAATATCTATACGGATGGATCTTCAAATAGACGAGCAGGAGGGGCCGGCGTGGTGATCCAAACCCCAGAGGGGGATAAGATTGAGTGCATGATCCGACTAGATTTCCCCACAACCAACAACGAGGCAGAATATGAAGCCTTGGTGGCAGGGCTAAACCTCACAAAGGTTGCAGGTACTGAAAACGTGGTTGTGCATTACGACTCACAGGTAGTAACAAGTCAGATTAATGGCAGCTACGAGTGTAAAAATGAAAGGATGAAGAGGTATCTAGAAGAAGTGAAGAATCGAATTGGCAGCCTCGAAGTCAAATTCATTCAAATCCCGAGGGGGGGAAACAAATGCAGCGACCGACTAGCAAAAGCAGTCTCGGCAGAATTTATGCTTGCCCCTGAATAGGTATTGTCATTTGTCCAAGTCTCCTCACTTATTGATGACGGAACAAATGTGCAGGAAGTGAATTCTGAAAACAATTGGACTACACCTTTGATATCATACCTGAAGACTGGAGTTTTACCAGACGGGAGTAACGCCGCTAGAAAGTTAAAGGTCCAAGCATCACGATTTGTGCTGATAAAAGATGTTTTATACAAAAGAGGGTTCTCTCGACCATACCTAAGGTGTCTATGCCACGAGGAAGCAGATTACGTAATGAGAGAAGTCCACGAGCGTATCTGCAGAAACCACTCGGGGGCACGGTCATTAGTGCACAAGTTGATCCGAGCAGGATACTATTGGCTTACAATGCTGAAGGACGCACAGGCCTACGTCAAGGCCTGCAACAAGTGTCAAAGGTTCAGTAATCTCATCAGGCAACCATCCGAAGAACTGACCCCCATGACGGCCCCTTGGCCCTTCGCTCAATGGGGACTAGACATCATGAGCCCCTTCCCAACAACAGTTAGATAGCTAAAGTTTCCGGTGGTTGGTATTGACTACTTCACTAAGTGGGTGGAAGCAGAAGCCCTAGCCACTATCACGAAGAAGAACATTAGAAGTTTTGTTTGGAGGAATATCATCTACAGGTACGGGATACCCAGAGTGCTTGTCTCCGACAACGGAAAGCAATTCGACAACAGCGCATTTAGGGACTTCTATTCGGATCTAGGTATCAAGAATCACTACTCGTCGCCCGCACACCTACAAGCCAATGGACAAGTTGAAGTCACGAACCGATCCTTACTCAAGATCATCAAGACTCAGCTCGAGGGGGCAAAGGGTATCTAGCCGGACGAGCTACCAAGCATTCTATGGGCATACCAAACTACAGCAAGAACACCGACCGGAGAAACGCCGTTCAGACTAGCATACGGAAGTGAAGCTATCATCCCAGTAGAAGTAGGGCTCACAAGCTATCGAGTGGATAACTACGATGGGGATAAGAACGAAGAGGCCATGCGCCTTCAGCTCGACCTAGTAGACGAAGTACGAGTGACAGCGGAGCAAAGGATGGCGTGGTATCAGAATCTCATGGCGAAACACTACAACTCCAATGTCAGGCATCGAGATTTTCAGGTTGGAGATCTTGTACTGCAGAAGGTAATGGGCACTACTAGAGATCCTTCGCAAGGAAAGCTCGGCCTCAACTGGGAAGGACCCTACCGGATCACATTATGGCAGAGGAAGGGCACCTACCATCTTGAGACGCTAGACGGGCGAAGGCTTCAACACCCATGGAACACAGAGCACCTATGGAAATACTACCAGTAGCGATGAAGAACAAACGACGCTTTTTTCCAGTTTATTTAGTTTTTACTACAATTACCAGTTTTACTTAGACAATTTTTGCTACAATACTTTAAGTATCTTTTTAAGCCCAAAGGGGGCAGGTACTTTTCTACAAACACATGTTTTTTTTTAGAAGAATATTCAGACACATTTATGTCTTTTCGACCTGAACTCTCACACAGTTCATAAAAGTGGACGGATACAAAACAAAGTCCACAAGCTGGACGGATCATCTTAGGAGGATGAAAATTCTTAAGTCCATAAAAGTGGATGGATATAAATAAAGTCCACAAGCTGGACGGATCATCCCAGGAGGATGAAAATTCTTAAGTCCATAAAAGTGGACGGATATAAATAAAGTCCACAAGCTAGACGGATCATCCTAGGAGGATGAAAATTCTTAAGTCCATAAAAGTGGACGGATATAAATAAAGCTGGACGGATCATCCTAGGAGGATGAAAATTATTAAGTCCATAAAAGTGGACGGATATAAATAAAGTCCACAAGCTAGACAGATCATCCCAGACGGATGAAAATTCTTAAGTTCATAAAAGTGGACGGATATAAATAAAGTCCACAGGATGGATGCGTCATCAAGTATGGATGAAAATTTTAAAAAGTGGACGGATACAAGTCCACGAACCGGACGGATCATCCCAGGAGGATGAAAATTCTAAAGTCCAAAAAATTGGATGGATACAAACTAAAGTCCACAAACTGGACAGATCATCCCAGGAGGATGAAAATTCCAAGTCCAAAAAAGTGGATGGACATAAGCTAAAAACCACAGATCATCCCATAGGATGAAAATTCTAAGTCCACAAGAAAGGACTGGATAAACTACCTAGTCCATAAAGTGGACAGTTCATCCATACAGGATTTAAAATTGTATACAAGTCCATAAAAGTGGACGGTTCTACCAAGGTGAATGAAAATGATACTCCATAAAGTGGACGGATCGTCCAAAATGGTAAAAATTTAGTCCATAAATTGGACGGATTGTCTAAAAAGATAAACATTTTAGTCCATAAAGTGGATGGACCATCCTTGAATGTTAAGCCTGTCCTTGAAAAATGAAATTTTTTAAAAAGAGGACGGATCGTCCGTTAAGGATGAAAATCTTAGTCCATGAGGTGGACACTTGAAAAGGATGGAGACTTATACATCTCATTCAAGTAATAAAGATCATAACTGGTCACACAAAAGACCAAATAAGACGGGCATAAAACTGTAAAATAAAGCAAAATAAATATGATTGACGGATAAAACCCTCGAAGGGCAATTGTTCAATACACAAATTTAGTGATGGATTGTTCTCAAACTTAGCAAAAAAAAAAAAAAAAAAAAAACTCTATTCTTGAGGGTCTGCATCTTTTTCTTGACAGGCGTCATCAACTACAAAGTGAGCTTGACCTTGAACATTCTGTGCTTGACCTGACTCTCTGTCGCCTTGGGTTGCATCCTCAGCAAAAAGATCCTTTGTGTTCTCTGAGGCGACGGGTATAGCGAACGTCTGAGCTTGGTCATCAACTTTAATGATAGACACATCCAGGTCAGGGTAGGCCTTCTTAACTTGACAGAGAGCATCATCAAAACCTTCCAGGAAAGAGTCTCCCAGCTTGAATAGTAAGGCGTCGGAGTCACGGTACTCACGTATCGCCACCTCTTTAGCCTGACGGAGCTTTTCCTTCAGGTCTTGGACCTCCTTGTCTTTGTCCTCCATGGCCTTCCTCGCCTCGTCCGTCTTTTGCTCAAGCTCCTTCCTCACCTGCTTTGAAATCTCAAACGTTTTCTCCATTGTGGATTTCCATTTGTTAAGTTGACCCAGCTCATCCTCCATCTACTCTGCCTTTGCTCGCACATGTTCCAAAGCCGTCTCACGGTTAAGACACCAATCCATTAGCCCTTTCATCATAATCATGGACTGAAGAAAAAAAGAAAGAAGAAAGGGTTAGATAAAAAACTAAGTGGAAAAGACAGACGAAAAGCTAACGGACTTGAAGAGTCCATTAGCCCTTGAGCAATTGCAAAGAGTCCCTTCTCCCCCATTGCCTTCATGGAATGATTGCTTAAGTCCTCGTAGTCCTCTTACGTGATGATGGACGAAAGTTGCTCCAAGGCATATTTGGAGTCGTCATGAAGGAGGGGGGGTGGCTTCTCCTGGCTAGTGGACGGGGCCTTCATCAAGCCTTTGCCAGCCCCATGCTTTGCTGGAGGGGCCGTCTTCACACCCTCAGCCATTAACCCTACGACGGGCTCCAATGGGACCTTTGGTTTCTTGAGTGGACGGTCCCCTTTGGATGGCTACTTCCTTTTTTATCGACGGAATGCTTGAGCTCATCCCCTTAGGAGCCACATCGTCGGACTCTTTTTTCTTGGCGGCCTGTGATTTAATCAACGCCCTCCTCTTAGCATCATCCATTTCTATAAAGGTGGACGGATGAAGTTATTTACTAACAAAAATAAAAGCCGTTTAAGCAAAATAAGGGCGACGGACTTACGTCTGCGAATTTTGGCGTTATATTTGACGGCTTCTGGTGTTGGTTCAGGACCGTCACAATACCAGTGGTTGGTATCAAGTGTCACTAACTTTGCCAAAGTCCTTTCCTCCGGTTTGGTCTTAGTAAAAATCTTCTCAAGAAAACTGAACTCTTCAAGACTAACTTGTGGACGCCGTCTAACTGCAAAAGAAGAGGACGGTTAAAAGTGTTGGAGAAATTATAACTGAACAAATGTAAAGAATTGACAAACTAGGACGGGTGCATACTGGACGGATTCAATACGCCCCAAGTCGTGTCGACGGGTATGTGTTTCGTGTCCCCTGGACAACACATCCACTCGTCACCCTCTAGGAAGAAATAACGGCTCTTCCAGTCTCTATTGGAGTTGGGGGCTTCAAATATAACCTTCAACAATGGACTCCTAGGCACAAAACTATACATCCCCCTTAATTTGTCTAATTCATCTGGACGGTAGTAGTGAAGGAATTCCCGCACCGTCAGCCTCGTGCAAAGGTTTGTTATGGATAGACACAGCAGAAACCCTAGATGGAAAAAACTTACGACACACACTTAATTACCATAGAATCCCAAGGTAAGTGGAATCCTAGCACGAAGAGGATTCCGGAAGATACTGTGTTAATGAAGATCTTCTCTACAAGGAAAAGTCTTGTCCATCACGTTTGGGATTATTCAAGAGGATTCCTATAAGGAAAAGACTCCTACACAAAGGAAGAGAGGCCAACCCTCTACTACTATAAAAGCCCCAATACCCTCACAAATCGAGGTACGCATAATTTACCCTTCTCTAGCACTCTAGAGTTGTGAGAATAGTTCTAACTTGACCTTCGGAGGGTATTCGGCCGGCACCACACCGGTGCTCTCTGTTAGGTTTTTTCTCTCTTTTCTGTGCAGGCATTGTTGCGAGCGTGGGAAGATTGTTTAGCTCACTGGTGAAATTTACGGCTTCATCAGTAGCATACATCGAACAAAGCTAGGAAATGTTTGGTTTTTAGGTTTTCTTCTTTTCCTATCACTAACCAATCATATATTGACAGTTTATGCTTGATGCGTTAGTGAACAATATCGTTGATTAAAATCATAATAGTTGTTGGGGTTGTACTACTCTTTGTATTTCTATGATTGGTAATGTAGAGGTAACAACCATATAGTTTATATCTATTATATAAAATCTGTTCTACCAAAAAAAAAAGTTATAACTTGAGTTAGATTTCTTTGTCGCAAGGATTGTGCTAAGCTATTGATTTGCTTCCACTGCCCCGCTACAAAAACCAAATTGAAGGTGAGACATCGAAAATCCCACATCCTTAATGTGATGGTGTTGCTCTTTTCATCCTAGATTGATCATGGAGATATTATCCAAATCATAATTATTTTTAGTCTAACCATGTAATGGAGGTGTGGTTAATTACTTTTGGGTTATAGGCTATTAGAATCTTCTGATTAGTAGATATTATTGAATGTACCCAGAAAAGCATTGTGTTACAAAGAAATAACAAGCTCACCTTCTTTTTACATACTTCAAAGGGATAGAACTATAATTATTAGATGACAATGTTAGTTGTAAATGTCTAAAATAGCTTTCAAATTCAAAACAAGAACCAAAACATGCAACTGACTATACAAGAGATAGCAATTAGTAAGATACTAAGATTGTTTCTATTGGAGTGATAATTTCAAAAGTTGAAGTGAACATTAAAATAGAGGGCTGAAACTTGAAGATATTAAATTTCTTCTCTTTACGAAAACAAGTTTTTTTTTAGCAGAAAGTTACACGATTTTCTGGTAATTAATTGTGTAGTCAACCTTTGAATTTGCCATAATATTGTGTAGTCTGATTAGTTCCTTGTCCAAAATTTTTGTTCTCTCATAATAAACTAAATGCTATTGTTATTTGAGAGAGGAAGAGTGTCTAATGCATGCTTATTGTGAAAGATTTTCTTTGACAATGTTAACACATCGTGTGAGAGCCTCTCACTCTCTCAGTATAAAAAGAAAAATAACTGGTCAAAATACAATTAAAAGGCTTGCAATACTCCAAAAAAAAAACGCAAGATACAGAGAGAGAAGGAGAGAGTTCTCCATTCCCTCGCCAGAGTTAGAGCACCACTTTAAGCACATAGAGAAAGAAAAATCTATAGGGCATCAACACCGTTAGGCTATATATCTACCACCATTAGATTGTCAGAACCGGCTCCAGTATGTTTTTCTCCATTTTTTTAGATTTGGGTATGAAATATTACTTTTTATTGAGT
This sequence comes from Quercus tomentella, assembly GCA_028535165.1. NCBI lineage: Eukaryota > Viridiplantae > Streptophyta > Magnoliopsida > Fagales > Fagaceae > Quercus > Quercus tomentella. The sequence continues at coordinate 40,352,897 of JAPQVY010000133.1, forward strand.
TTTTTTTTTTTTTGTTGGATAGGTTTAGATTTGATTTTGGTTTTGATTCCTTTTTTGTTTCGAGCTTTTAGGTTCTCCATGAAAATGTTTGTTTTCTCAATTTTTTGATTTTTTTTCCTATTTTGGATTAATGAAATCACTAAGCCTTTCCATAGCACAAACCCGTTCGTTCGGCCTACTTATTACCTTTTGGAAGGAACAAACAAATCAGTGAAAAGTGCAAACTCCCCGCTTCAATCCCAATCAACCCGATAAAAACTAAAAAAAAAAAACCAAAAACCAAAACTTCTGATTGATGTATATCCACGGTTTGTAGTAAAAAAAAAAAAAAAAAAAAAAAAAAAAAAGTTCTATCAAGGGTTTCTCTTCTTCTCAAAAACTCTTCGTTCTAGGAAAAAGAAGAAGCAAAAGATGGAAGATCAGTCCCCTCTGCCTATTGACAACACCTCCAACGGGCTTCCTATCCATTCTCTAACCTTTTTTCCCCACAAATTAGATTTGTGGTATGTTTCAAACTTTTACAATTACAGTTGAGTTTGGTTCTACAAATTAGGGTTAAGGAAATTGAAATTCTGATATGTCACTATCTTTATTAAATATTTACAGCAATGGGTTTCTTTGAATTTTTCTCTTTCGGATTTATCATTCAATTTCTTTCTCTGTAGAGATGACGTGGAATCTTTCTTCAATCCAGAGTCTCTAAATTCATCAAACCAAAGGTACCAATTTCTTTTCCTAATATTCTCTTCCCTTTTCCTCTCTATTTGTTTAATTTAGGGAAAACCTCCACAAAATGAAATCCTTCTAATTCTTTAATCCAAATCATTTGACTTTAATTTTCAGGTTTTGTTTGGGATTGAAATTGTGGGATTTTGAAATCTAAAATGGGTATTCTGGTTGGATTGTTTTTGAACTTACGGTCTTACAAAAATGGTATTAAATATGATTAGTGTTGGGTATTCTGGTTAGATTGATTTTAAATCTTTGATTTTTGTTTCTAGGTTAGAATTTGTTTTGATAAAGGTATTTGGTTAGAATCTGCTTTCTTTAGGATATTTGTGTTACATTTGGTTTGCTTTTGTTTAGAGTATTTGGGTTAATTGGTTTTGGGTATTTGTCAATGATGTTTTTTAAATAGATAAAAAAAAAAAAAAAAAAAAAAAAACGCAATTATGCCTTTCTATTCCTTTTTCTATTCCTATAGATGACCATAACTCCAAAAGGCCCATTAAACATCCTCTGGGTTTGAGTTTAATGGCAGAGTGAATTACATCCATGGAAATAATAGTGATTTTAATGATTTAATGTGAGTGTGTGTGTGTATATGTATATATTTTATCCTTACTGTGTTTGTTTAATCCATTTACTCATTGTTAAATTTAGAGATATGCACATGTTTTAATCCTAGCCACTTTGAGATGTACATATATATTCTTGATTATCTTGATTTGTAGTTGATATTTCTGCTGTAATTGTTAAAATTATGCTTTAAACTTGATTTGGTGTACTTTGCTAAGTTTGATGTTGAAATAAGCTCTATTCTGAATTAATATATTATGGGTATATAGAAACAAGCATATAAGAATATTTGGGTTCATGAAATAATGTTTGTAGATATTGATTTAAAGGTGATTGCTTTTGCTTTCTCTTGAAAAATATTTCAGTGTATTGGGAAATATCTTGAACCTAGTTATTCATTTCTTATTTAGTTTCTTTACTCTTTTTTCTCATTGGATTTTCTTGCCTCATACTTAGTTGCAGCTTTTATTTAGTTTCTTGCTTGCTCCTTTTTTTTGGTTAGGTGTATAGGTTTTAGATATTGGTGTTTGCTATTCGTGTTGATTTTCTATCATGTTTGTCTAATTTGATTTCAAACAAACTTTAGATATGAAAAAAATAATAATAATAACACACCTACATGAGTTTTTTTTTTGTATGTCTTTTACATTTTCTTCGCATCTTTACCTAAATTTTAGCTTCTACATCTATTCAAATTATTACAATGGTCACTCAATTCTTTACCTTGATCATTTATATTTTCCTATATTGCAAAATCTCTAAAGCTTCTTGCTTCTTTTGGATGTCTGGCATCACTTAAAATTTTGAGTTTATACATATTTGCAGGGCGGAATTGTTTACTTTAATAAGGCTGTGATAGTGTCATCCATGAACTCCAAAGGCAGAATCATTAGTAGTTTCAATCACGAATTAAAAACAACCTTAAGCACCCACCAGTAAGTAATGCGTGTTTACCTTCTTCTTCTTTTTATTTTATTTTTTAATTTGAATAATACAATGTTAAAGTAAATAAAATTTAAGCTGACAACAATTTTTTCTTTTCATGTTTCTCTAGGTGTATCTCTTGAACCTATTTGGTTGCATATTAATTGAAAATGTTCATAATTCATATAATATTGCATTCATAAATCCAACATATCGGATGACGCTGTAGAAAAATTGGAGTCATCACTATAATGGATGGGCAAATTCATGAAATGCACCCACTTTAAGTTTTTTGATGTAAGTGTTTTTTTTTTTTTTTTTTTTTTTTTTTTAAAATGTAAGTTCTGTAAGCTTTTTGTTGTAAAATTGGTAATACCTTTAGCATTTTCCATATGTTCTTATGTTTCAATGCTTTGATTAAAGAGTTTTATTTTGTGTGCTAATATTTTGCATGGGAAATTATAGGTGAGACTTCATCAATACTTTGAAGCATAATAGAAATGATTATACATGGGGGAATATTACTATAAAACTGGTAGAAGCGTATGGTAGATTAATGTTATGCTTTTATTTTGAAGCAAATAGAAAGAAGATGCGCTTAATAGGTTGGGTTTGAGGATAACAGTTTTTTTTTTTTTTTTTTTATAATTTTGCTAGAAGGGTAAAGATTGTTGAGTGATTGAGGTAGCATGTGTGTTCCAAGATTATTTCTTAATTATAAGAAAAACTAATTTTATTTGCGTCTAAATAATTTCAAAATCAGATAATTATGATACAATCATGTCTTTGTTTTGATGAAATAACTTAAATTGATGTATCTCACTATAGGTGCTAGAAAACCATCTTCACATGGACTTGAAGTTGGTATTGTCATTGCAATTCTATCATGTTTGACACTTTGTAGCTGTTGGATGGAATCCATAATCTCACTATAGGGAACACATATTCTTAAGATGAAATCCATAATCTCTTTCTATAGAGACATGAAATATCCCCTTGAGGTAAGTTTAATGGGAACTGGTTATTCAAGGCCGGCCACTTTAGTAAAGAGTTACTAAAATTCAAATTTTATAAAATTAGACTTCATAAATATGAATAACTAAAAGATTAAATTGGGTACTCAAGGAATAAAATAGTTGTTTACAAAGTGACAGTTCATTATGACTTTGTTCACTATGGATATTTCATGGAGGGGTCAAATGATATCATATTAGAGTCTTGGGATATAATTTGTTAATAAGGCCTAGAGTGCAATTATATTTCTATAGTGGTACTTTTTACATAATTAATGGTAACTTTGGGCTTGTCAAGAGTTGACAGATAAGTCTAAGACCCATTGGAGCTAGAGCCTTATTAGTCCCTTTGGTCCGATCCCAAGCCACACACTTAAGCCCAATTAGGCTGGCCCAAAAGGCCAACCCAATTAGATAATCAGTTATTTATATAATAAGAGTTATTAAATAAAGTAACTAGTAAGGCAGTTAAAATGTACGTATGATTAAAAGAAGAGAAAATAGTTTTTCTCTACAGGATCTTGGAAATACAATTTTCCAATGGAAAATCAATGTACACAAGAACTGATTGAGAGACCGCTCATCTTGGGCACCATGTGGAATTGGGATAAAGATTGAAGGTATTCTCAAGTTTTGTTTTTGAATCTCACTACATCAAAGTACGCTTTCTTTTCTTTGTTCTAGAATTCAAGGGTACATGTTATCTCTCATGAATGAATTAGATTCTTATGTTGCTTCCGCTGTGGGTTTTATATGAGACGCAAAACCAGTTTTTCCAACAATTGGTATCAGAGCAAACTTCAATATCATGCTTGTATAACATGTGATTGAGTTTTAAAATTAAAGAAAAACATTTTCTTGGTGTTTCAAAATTCTGTAGTAATTTTTCTGCATAATTTTGTTTTAGAACTATTGTGTAATAAACCTATGTGCTGAGATTGATATGTGATATATTAATTGTAGTTACGGATACTATGGTTTTGATCTCGCGTATATATATATATATATATAATTTTATATGGGTACAAACTTGATTCGTTAAAGCCATAGTTACATATGCACACTGCTAATGAGATTCTAGGTTTATTGAGATATGATATAACTACTTTGTTTTAACATATAATAGGTGAAGCATTAGAATCCTTGTTATGATTATGATATACCTATGGAAGTATGTGCTTTGACATCATCCGCATGCTTTTATATATTTAGATTATATGAATATGTATAGATTCATGTGCCGAGTATATACTATTGTTTTCTAACAACTGGTTTTTCATATCAGTTCATGATTATATATATTAATATAGGAGTGATGTAACTTTGAGATTAGGATTTTATGATTTATAGTGTTGCTAGCATTTTAGGGTTCTTGATCTTGATCTTGAAACCCTTAATGTTTGATCTATAAATCTTCTTTTATAAAATCTATTAGGACATATGTGAATCATGTTAGGAACATATGTCAATGTAGAATTGGCTAATCCTTTGACAAAACGCACTTTACTTGTAATTGGGTAGATCTAGGATGTGTTTAATACTTCAAGGAACAAGGTTTCAAGTCCAAGTGTTAAAGCCATGCAAATCTATCCAAAAATCAAGTGAAGAAGTGCTGGATTTTAAAGCTCAACAGATAGCATGTATCGAGGTTTAAAAGGCAGTCTTTGTCGGAAGCTCGATAACTGCCCGATAAATAATCTATCTATTAAGATTTACAAAATTTAGTTTTTTAGATCCGATTTCACTCCAATCCGTGTATATATGTTTAGGCTTTCTTTTCTCACAACCCTAAACATATATAAGGATTATTTTAAAGGCCATCACAGCTGATGTAAGTGAGTGCAACTTGATGCAAAGGTTTTTCACAAGCATATTGTGACCGGAGACAATTTGCCCTAGTTCATCTTTTCCTTTAAGAAGCTGTTGCGTTTGTATGTCGTAGGATTTTGTAACCAAGGAGCTTCGTGATCTTCAACTTGTTGATGAACTGAAGAACTTTGCAGCCAACATCCTTCTCAAGTTGGTGGTTAGTCACGTACTTGGATTCGTGCATCGATTGGTTAGTCACGTACTAGGAGTCATGCATTGAAAAGGAGAGATTGTCACTACAGAACAAGTCCAATTGGGTATTGTGGTAAGGGTTCAACTGTAGGTTGGTATAAGGTACTGAGATTTCTTTACTTGTAACCGCTTGTTGTGATAATAGTGGATTCTCGGGAGTGGTAACCTTAAATTCATCCGGTGGGGTTTTTGCCTTGGAGGATTTCCCCATTCGTAAACAAATCACCGTGTCAACTTTATTTTCCACTGCATATTAACTTAGTTGGTAATTTGTTTATGCTACCACGCGTATTGCATGTTAATTAACTTAATTAATTCACTTGGCTAATTAATTGGTTAATTTATCACAAAGGGTCAATACATTCTTGGCCTATCAAGTGTTATCAGAGCAGGCACACTCTGATTAGAGTTAATCTTTGATGTGTGATCTATTGATCCCTGTTGTCATGGATAGAGGACAATCATTAATTATACCTCCTTTATTTGATGGCACTAACTATGCATACTGGAAAGTATGTATAAGAGCTTTCTTGTAGTCATTAGATGAAAAAGTGTGGCAAGCTATGGAGATAGGCTGGACCAAGCCTAAGGAAGCGTTGTCTGATTGGGATGATGCAAAGATCAAAGTGACTAACTTCAACAACAGAGCATTAAATGCTTTATTCAGTGCAGTCACGAATGAGGAGTTCAAGAAGATATCTTCCACTGAAACTGTAAAGCAAGCATGGACCATCCTCTAGACAACCTATGAAGGAACCAAGGCTGTTAAAGATTCAAAGAGATTAAGATGGAGGAGGATGAGTCATTCGATGAGTTCTATGTCAAGCTTAAAGACATAGTGAACTCAACCTTCAATCTTGGGGAAACCATTCTCGAACCCAAGATTGTTACAAAGTTGGTTAGATCTCTACCTGAGAGATTTCATGCCAAGATCACCGCGATTGAGGAATCAAAGGATATTGACAAAATTCCTTTGACAGGGCTAGTTGGTAATTTGCAAACCTATAAGTTGGGTTTGACAAGGATTGGGAAATCTAGTCAGGGCAAGAGCATAGCATTGAAAGCCAAGAGCAGGGACACTGATGAGTCTTTAGACGATGAAGATTCTAAGATGAAATCCTATATCACCAGTAATTCAAAAACTTTATGAAGAATGCCTATGCTAAAAGATTTGATAAATACCACAAGCAATCCAATTCATCTCAGTTCAAGAACCAAGACAAAGGAAAGAAGGATGCTAGGGATGGCGGTCAGTACACTGTTCCCTCAGGACCAAAGTGCTTTGGGTGTCAAGGCTTCGGTCACATGAAACAAGAGTGACTTACGTATCTCAAGACCATTGGGAAGAGCAAGGAACTTACTGCTACTTTGAGCGACACCAAACCTGAGGGTGATGCGAATAATGAGGATGATGGAATCCTGAATGCCTTCATTGTTACAGTTGATACTACTGATGGGGGTTCAGAAACAGTAGATGATGAAGAGGACTTGGTGGATTCTAAGTTCGAGAATATGGATGATCAAGATGATATCCATACAACCTATGAAAAATTGTGTAAGGTTTCTGAGAAGCATGAGAAACTATATAGGTTGGCCACCAAGAAGCTAAGTGATGTGGAATTTGATCGAGAAGAGCTTTCCACAAAATTTGATGAAGCTAATCAGACCATTGGAGCACTGCGGTTTGAAAATAATTTCTTGGCTGAGAAGATCGAGAAGCTTGAGGCAGAGCTGTTCCAAGTCAGAGCTCAGTTGGAAAGGACTTCAAGTGCAAAGCTTGACGAGATGCTCAGCCTCCAGAAATCTGTTTCTAATCGAATTGCTTTAGGATATGATTTCTCTTCTCCTAATATTGCTTCTACTAGTACTTTTGTTTTTGTTTCACCTACTAATAATGTTGAATCTGAGAACAATAATGTCAAAATTGCTTTAGCTAGTGAGAACATAGACAAGGGTAAATCTATCTTAGGAGCACCCCTTAAACTTGATAAGAAAGAGATTAAAAACCCTAGGGCTAAGAAGGGAAATTCTCAAAAGTCTAAACAAAAGAAACAGCATCTCTGTCATCACTGTGGAGCAACTGGACATACTTGACCAAATTACTCAAGTGATTAGCCACTCAACAAAGCAACAGTATGATCTCATCGGAAAACCAGAATTAGTTTCCATCGTATCTTGCTCCTCTTGGAGATCTACTCAAAGCCCTCATGTTCCTTTCGAACTTGAATGGTTTCAATTCTTCCCTCTCACCATCGGATCAAGGGTTTGTCAAACAGAAAGGTTCTTCTAAGGTGTGGAAGGAAAAAGGTTCTAAGTGATTTAGTCACTTTTTCTTCTCTCTCCCTTTCTTGATTTTGAGTATGCATTACTTGTGTGTTTTTGCTTTCTTGTTTTGAGTCAGTCTAGTTTTATGCTTTGCTTTGTCTAACATGTTTTAGTTTGTTTATTTTCAATTTTGCTTTATTTTGCTTTTCATAAAAGTTTTTTTTTTTAAATTGAAAAATCAGAAAAATACAAAACAATGTGTGTTTTGTGTACATTGGTACTTGTGTACCTTGGATGGCCATTGAAACAAAGTTTTCTAAACTTTGTGTCTTTTGTAGCTTAGATGAGCATCTCTATGTACAACTAAGCAAGTGAGCTTTGTGGCTCGTGTTTGTGATGAGTAAGATTAAGTAATCTTTTGTACTTAACACTCGTATCACTCTTTTTGATGGGAAGGACTAGAAAATCCTAAGAGAAAGGCATAAATAACCATCTCATCACTGTTGCCTGCCAATCATGAATGACATCTGTATGCTTGGGCATAGCAAAAGTGCAATGTCAAAAACTTAACATAATTGGGTATTTCTTTTCTCTCTTATTGCCCATGCATGGTTTTCTTAAAAGAAATATGCAAAGAAAAATAAAAGCAAAAAGAATCAAAATGCTTTATATATGATTGCAAGCATGTCTTCTAGGAGATGTGGGAGTTATAAGATGTACCTCGAAGGTGATAGTCCCCATCAAGTAGTTATGATTGTGTGTTAGTAAAGTGATCTTCTCATATCTCAAATCGTCATAACATATAGACACTTATGCAATCTTGTAATGTTTTTCACACACAACACGCAATATTCTTTGCTACTCTAGATACATGTGCAAGTATAATGTGATTTGAACATCACAAGGAATATATGTGTTAATGTATGCTCACTAAACTGTCTTGACTTGTTTTTGAAATATAAAATTGGTTAGACTTGTTTAGTGTGTGTGTGTGTGTGTGTGTGTTTTGGATCTATATGCTTGACATTTTACTTGTTGAAAGATGATTTTGAGAGCTTAAAACGTTGTTTGGATCCTTGGTTGAGTAGCATGTTTGATTGCATTCATGTCTTTGTTTTTCTCTTCTTTGAAACACTTTTTTTGAGCAATCTAAACAGCTAGGCTATCTATCGAGCCTCTTGAGCTTCTTTTCTCAATAGCCATTATCACAATTTCGATCCATTGAGGTTTTTGAGAATCAGTCTCGATAGCTACTCGACAGCTTCTTGATCCATCGAGGAAGTTTCTGTATGCTAGATAGATTCTTGATAGCTTCTCAATCCATCGAGGTCACTTTATTGTGGACACCTCTTGATAGCTCCTCAATAGCTCCATCTGGTGAAAATTTAAAGCTTGACATCTCTTGATCCATCTTCGTATTTTTCTATATATAGTGTCAGCGCGATTTCTTTCATTTTTCACTGATCTCTCTCGATACTTTCTTGTTTCCCCCCCTTTTTCATGCATTTCATTCATATAGATCTAGGTTTTTAGTTAGTTTTTTTTTTTTTTTTTTTTTTTTTTTTTTTTTTTTTTTTTTTTTTTTTTCGGGCTTTTCAAAATTGATGAGGTTTTTGCAAAAATTTTAGGTTGGGTTTTGCTTAAATGATCTTAAATGTTCATGCATTGCATCACATTTGCATTTTTAACAATGATTCATGCATTTAGATGTGTGCTTACTATGTTGAAATAATGCGTGCTGGTAGGATTGGATTGGGCTAAGCGCATGACGTTTTTACTTTTGCATGTCACGTGTTCATGCTATTTTCATGCATACATACCATTTTTTTTTATCTTATTTATATTAACTATGTTGGTACTTTTCTGTTTGTCCCTCTCTCTCTCTCTCTCTTTCTTTTGGTTAGTTGCTCTATGGCTCTTAAACAGAAATCAACACCGTCCCAGAACCCTCTTCGTTTCGGGGCATCTTCTTCTTCTCCTTCTACTGATACTACACCCTCCTAGTCCGGTTCCATGATGATAAAGCTCGTAAGGACTTTTCGGAGAACTTTTCACGATGCGGCATTCATTCGAAACGCCAAGTCGTTCTATCAAATTTTTTCGATACTAACCTTCCCACTATCATCTACAGTAGGGGTTGGAGTCACTGTGTGGCATCCCGATCACTTGTCCCTCTGTGATCATACAGGAGTTTTACTCCAATATGCACAAATTTGATTATTCTATACCTTAATTTATCACTCGCGTTCGAGGTACGCACATTGTAGTCACTCCGGATCTTATATCCGAGGTGATACACATATTGAGGGTAGAGTTTGCTGACTACCCCAACTGTGAGCATCTTAGGACTGTGTCCAAAGATGAACTCTCATCTCGCTTCTATGAGACACCTTCCTCTTGGGGTGAACGTCAAAACACCCCTTGCTCGGGCTTTTCAAAAGGTTTGAGGTTCCTTAACAACATCCTTTGTCTCACTATAACTCTATCACTGAGCCTCGTGCTCAATTTTTGTTATCCCTACTTGATAGACTTACAATAGATTTTCCCTCTCACTTCGTACTCTCCCTTATAGATGTCTATAGGGATACGGCGATCCATGATAAGCTCATTTTCCCTTTGGCTATCATGCGGATTTTCCGCCATTTTTTTGTCTCCTATCTTGAGTCTACACACTTCTCTGCTATGTGTGCCATAGGCGCTGCTACCGTTAGACGGAGTGAGGCCCAGCTTCAACCGAAGCGGCCACGGACTGAGACGGCGACTCCTCCAGCTTCATCCGCTCCATCTACATCTGCTCCTTCTTCATCAACAGGTGGTGTGACCCTCGAGGCAGTCATGGCGCAACTTCAGTGCATGGATGCTCACCTTGACATACTCAGTGATGAGTTGTGTTAGATGAACACCCGTGTCAAACATATTGCCCGATAACAGGCTCGCCTTGGTGGCTTCGTGGCATCTCCCTCTCCTTCTCCAGAGGCATCTGAGGATGAGGACAAGGATGATGATGGTGACTCCAACGATGAAGATGATGATGAGGATGAGGATGTTAGCTCTTCTGGTGACGACGAGATGACTGCTTGAGTTACTTACCCTTTGTCATTCGTGACAAAAAGAGGGAGTAGTTTTGGGAATAAGAGTAGTCATGTTCTTAGGGGGGGAGTTAGTATAGGAGATAGGATATTTTTGTTAGGGGGAGTGTTTCACTTTATAAGGGATGTAGTGAGGACTTTTTATATCTTTTCTTTTCCTTACGTTTTAGATTCATTGTTCTTACATTGTGATAGCAAACCTTGTACTTATGTTGATATATATATTGAGGTTGTTATTACTGTTTCACCTATCTCTTCATGTGTTGTTTCTTTTCTTTCTTTATACACATGCTTCTTATTTATTGTATGCAATCTTTTATTTCTGTTTCACACTAAAATGCCGTGATGAGTTTTGTTTAAAGTGTTTCAAAAATACAGGTTGTCAAAGTCTTTCTTGCCATGAACTCTCTTCTTGCAATGTTTTTCAAGAGTTTGTGTTAGGATAGATTTTATTGTATTCAATAAGTGAGTATGAGTTAAGTGATTTATGACTTCTCTCATATGTTCATTTGTTTGTTGTGGTTTTGCCATTGATTGCCAAAGGGTGAGATTGTTAGGACATATGTGAACCATGTTAGGAACATATGTCAATGTAGAATTGGCTAATCCTTTGACAAAATGCACTTTACTTGTAATTGGGTAGATCTAGGATGTGGTTAATACTTCAAGGAACAAGGTTTCAAGTCCAAGTGTTGAAGTCATGCAAATATGTCCAAGAATCAAGTGAAGAAGTGCTGGATTTTAAAACTCGATAGCTAACTCGACAGATAGCATCTATCAAGGTTTAAAAGGAAGCCTTGGTTTGTCACGTACTAGGAGCCATGCATTGAAAATGAGAGATTGTCACTATAGAACAAGTCTAATTAGGTATTGGGGTAAGGCTTCAACTGTAGGTTAGTATAAGGTACTAGGATTCCTTTACTTGTAACCGCTTGTTGTGATAATAGTGGATTCTCGGGAGTGATGACCTTAAATTCACCCGATGGGGTTTTTGCCTTGGAGGTTTTCCCCATTCGTAAACAAATACCGTGTCAACTTTATTTTCTATTACATATTAACTTAGTTGGTATTTTGTTTGTGCTGCCACGCATATTGCATGTTAATTAACTTAATTAATTCACTTGGCTAATTAATTAGTTAATTTATCATAAGGGGTCAATACATTCTTGGCCTATCAAAATCAAAAAGTTTTTTTGATGGAAAATAGTAAAAACGTCAAAAATAGTTACTTGAAAATTTCTAAAAAAATCAATTTCACGAGTCTCGATCGATTGAGAATTCCTTTTGATCAATCAAATGTTGTTTTTGATCGATTGAATAGGAATTGAGAATAGATCGAATGAGGCAATGGGTTTGTGATGAATTTCTACACGTTTTCGATTGATCAAGAAAAAGGTTCGATCGATCGAAGGTACTAAATTTTGAATTTTCACTTGTTTTTGACTAAGTGTTAAAACTTTGATAAAAAGTAAGGCTACGTGTGATGAGATTACACATTATTCTATATAAAGTGATTAATTTTATAGTCCTTAAAAGTTAAGGACATATATTAATCATTATCTAACTAAAAGGCCTAGTGAGATTAAAATATATTAGTTAAATAGAACTCTTAGTCGTAAATTGTTTAGGACTTATCTTTTTAGAAACATTCTAATGAGATTAGAATTTTTGTATGATTAAAAGTCCTTGATTTATTTTAGTTAGAAGTTTTTAATGAGATTAAAGCTCCAATTAAAAGTTACATAATTTCTAATGAGATTTGAATTCTTTATCAAGTAAGTTAAGGATAGAGTTCTATATAACTAATTTTTGATCCATTAGAGTATATGGAATCCTAAATAGTCTAGGACTTCCATTTTAGTTAGTGATTCTAATGAGATTAGAGCCTTTAACAAGTGCAAGGTTATAAATTGTGATGAGATGACAATAGTCTAAAGAAAACCCAAATAACAAGTAGGAGTGTTGGATTCGAAACAACCCTTTTGTTAAGTTTATTGTAATGTGAGTAGGTACTTTGTCTTGGCCTTGAGCCTTGCATTCCATGCGGAAGGTATTTATTTTATGGATCACATGATTAAACTTCTTTGTGATTACGCTAATGTTCGTTACACTATTATGACGTGACTTAGTCAGATCACATCGAATTTAAACAATTAAACACATTTGATGTGTAGGGTTAAAATTGTGATGAGATCATAATGATTTAAAGACAGTCCACTTGTTTTAAAATTTCTAGTAGGAGAGAGATTCAAGGGTTAAGTCTCACGGCCTTCATTTCCGGTTTATAGTAGTGTAATTAGGCACCTCGCCTTGGCGTATATGCCTTGCTCCCTATGAAGGGTGTTTAATTCATGGTACTATAGGTTAAACTTCTTAATGATGGATGAAGTGTGTTTTTACATTGAGAACAACCACACCACCGTGGAGTTACTTAGTGACTCACATAGAATCTAGGAAATGGTGTACACTAGACTAAGTGTAATGTTAACCTCCCAATGGAGCTATGTCATTATTACTTAGAGGCTAAAGGAAGAGCGGCAAATTATTTTTGTTTGGTAAGAGTTACCATGATAGCATTAATAATGAGAATAGTTCTTGCCTGATCATAGTTGAATGCTCGAAAATGTGTGAAAACACAAGAGCTATTTAGATCTCCAAATTAAACTTACGGCTCGATTGATTTTACTCTAACTTAATACTAAGTGCGGAATAGAGTAAATGCGAGCGGATAAACAAACAAGCTACTCTAACCCATAAACATTATAACTCAGCAGTAAAATGAAAGGTAAAAGAGTAGGGAAGAAGAATGCAAATATAAGATAACACGCAGATGTGTTATCGAAGAGGAAACTGAAGAACTCGGTGAAAAACCTCTCCACGGCCCTCCAAGCGGTAATCGATCCACTAGACAATCAGTTGGGATACATGGGTTAGCAAGAAACCCTTCAAGCCTAATCTACCCGATGTACCTAAGCCTTCCAAGCTCCTACTCCAACAAGGCTTCTCTGAATCGTGTCTTGTCTAGCTCTCCGGATCCCGCAACAAGCTCCATGTTGCATCTGCCATCCTTGGCTTCTTCCAATGCTTCCCAGCAACACCAAAATCTCATTGAACACTCTGAAAGGGTTTGGTAAGTATTTGGGCTATCAACCTCTCAATGATATGGAAATGGAGAGGTAGGAGTTGAGGAATATCCACAAGCAATTATGTAGAGGATTGTGGGTATAACAATCTCTAACTCTTAAGGTTTATGGCTAGGGTTTTCTCTCTGAAGCACTCCTCAACTTTTGTGGGTAATGTCGGTATATATAGTATAGGTACAGAAAGTGTGTATTAGATAGCACAGTCTGGCAAAACAGAATGTTTCGCGAGTGTCTCGTGGGAAGGCCTTACCTGCGAGCTACTCACGAAACATAGCTGTCTCCATCTATCCTGACTCTTCGCATTCCAGTCATGTGCAGGGCACATGCATCATTTCGCGGGATGCTTAGTCACGAGCTACCCGCGAAAACTCTTCTGTCTTCAAATGCTTAAGTCTTCACACACTTTCTCTTTATCACACAACCCTTACAATTAAATCTCACAATAAATACAGGGTACAAAAGATTGAATAAAATTACAATCAAATTTGGCACGGAATAAAAGCCAACAAAACGCATAGTTGTAAATTACAACTTTACAATCTCCCTTTTGGCTATTCCATGACAAAACCTCTAAAACAGACTCTAGATTAAACGTGAGTTTGGGAACAATGGCAAAACTCACTCCACCTAATCTAGAAGCTGTGAAGCACTTGCACGTATATACTTGTAACCTGAAACACTAGCACACAAACAAAACTTTCATTAAGCTTATGAAAAGTTGAATACATGGTACGTATATGAGCAAGTAAAATGCGATCAAGTTTGTAAACACTATAAAACATGTAAGCATATCTTGATCATACAAGAACAGTCATTAAAGAATGACTACAATGAACATTTAACAAGTAAATGCTCGTCTGGACATGCAAATGCAATGGAGATCACTCACAAGGATCAATTGCATGTCCAACACACAACCAATGCAAAATACACGAAGTATATGCATTTAGGATACAAGATCCTACTAGGGTACAAGTGTGAGGTACTTAAGACATATTAGAAATATCTTAAAAGCACAAAAAAAATGCTACAAATCATTGAGATAAACACATACTACTGAAAATAAACTGAAATTTAGAACAAAGTACTGAAACTTTAAGCTAAAACAGTAATAACAGTAACACAGCAGTTATAAGAACTAAAATGAACAAAGATAAACCACCTGAATGAACCAATGTTTCTAAGCCCTAAGCTATTCTCCCCTAACTGTGCATGCTCCCCCTTAAAATTTTCTCCCCCTTTTTGACCAGAATGGCCAAAGGGCTAGAACTAGTCGGACTTTGAATCTGAACCATGGTCGACGGACAAATCATTGATCTGAGAGGATAAGGCAGTGATTAGACCCTGGACATAAGCAAACTGATCTGCAGTGTGCTACACATGGGAGTCTAGCAAAGTATATAGCTGGTCCACTCTAGCAAGAAGATGATCAAGTCTGTCGGGTCCTCGTGTAGGTGTTGAAGAGGATGGCTATGCTGAAGTCTCTGAGGCAAAAGTGAATCTATCAATCTCCTCCTCTGTATCTCCTCCCTCCTCCTCAACACGATCCCGTGGTATCGTATGCACACCTGTTTTAGAGCCTTTGATGTGAGCTGTGCTTCTAGTCACTGTGTGTGCACCAATGGGATAGTCCCTCTGAACCACTGTGAGACCACTCGGAAGTTTAAGTCATGTCTTCGCAATTAGGCCCATAATCAGTGAGGGAAAAGGTATAATTGTTCTGGAATTTTGCTTCTCAATGCTCCTCTTTAAAATGTGGAAGATATGTCCACAAATATCAATCTCTTTGTGAGTGAAGAGATCGTACAAGAAGATTGTCCTTGGAGCGGATAATGTAGTGAGGTTGGTGACCAGGTATAAATTGTTGATCATCACATGAGCAAGGGTTCTCATCTCTGGACTGAATGGGATTGTGTTCATGGAGGTTTTCTTAGGAGTACCACCAGGTATCCTTACCATCTCCTCAGTAGATTCCAATCTATCCTCATATTGCACCATGATTGGGTGTGAGGGAGGACGAACAGTACAATGCAGGATTCCTAAGAGTGGTCAACTATCCAAAGTGGTCAACTAATGTGGTTTCGGTACTGAAGAAAGATGGGAAGGTCTGAAAGTGTGTAGATTTTCGAGATCTGAACAAGGGCAGCCCAAAAGATGACTTTCCATTGCCTCACATTGTCGTCCTAGTTGACAACACAACAGAGCTTCAATGCTAAACTTGAACACTTGCTTCTTGAAGTATTAAACCCATCCTAAATCTATCCAAGTACAAGTCAAGTGCATTTTGTCAAAGGATTAGCTAATTACATAAATATGTCTTTAACAATCCCCCCTTTGGCAATCTGTGACAAAACCATAACAAACAAATGAATCATGAGAGAAGTCTTAAATCACTAAACCCATAGTCACTTTTTAATTACAAAACAAATCTAACCCTAACACAAACTCTTGAAAAACTTTGCAAGAAGAGAGTTCATGGCATGGTAGATTTTAACAACCTGTTTTTCTGAAACAGTTAAACAAAACTCATCAAGGCATCATGTGTAAAACAGAAATAAAGATTGCATACATAAAGAAACATGTGTATAAAGAGAGAAAAGAAACAACACATGGAGAGATAGGTGATGAAACATACATCATCAACATATATAAGTGAAAAGATAAATACAATGTATGTCAATAAATGGTCACAAGACTAGTGTACAAATGGATAAAAGAAAGAAAATAAAATACATAAGAACCTCACTACATCCCTCAAGATCTATAAACACTCTCCCTAACAAAAATGTCCTATACTAACTCTCCCCTTAAGTACAAGACTACTCTCATCCCAAAACTACTCCCCTTTTTTTTCACGAATGACAAAGGGTAAGTCACTGAAAGGTCGTCATCTCATCATCACCGGAAGAGCTAGCATCCCCATCCTCATCATCACCAGCATCATCATCCTCATTAGCTGAAGCCTTTGGAGAAGGAGATGGAGAGGGAATGAAACCACCAAGACGAGCTTGTCGTCGTGTTATACGAACGACACAGGTGTTCACTTGACACATCTCATCAGTGAGAGAGTCAAGGTGAGCATCCATGCACTAAAGCTACGCCATGATGGCCTCCAAGGTCATACCAGCTGTCGAAGTGGAAGGAGCAGAGGTGGAAGGAGCCGAAGAATAAGGGGTTGCAAGATCTGCATGATCGGTCGTCTCCATCTGTGGCCACTTCGGTCGAAGTTGGGCCTTGCTCCGTCGAACAGAACCGGCGCTGATGGCACCCATAATGGTGAAGTAAAGAGAGTCATGAATAGGGATGGAGAAGTGGCGAAGGATTTGCGTGATAGCTGAAGGAAAGATGAGCTTATCACAGGTCACCGTATCCTAATAGACATCGAGTATAGAAGTGATGAAATGAGAAAGGAAATCAATAGAGAGGTCCTCAAGAAGGGACAAAAGAAAGCGAGCACGAGGCTCAGTAATAGAGTTATAGTGAGACAATGGAGTAAGAGTAAATTTCATCACCATGTTAAGGAATTTCGGGCCTTTGGCAAAGCCTGAGCATTGGATGTTTTGCATCCCACCCCATATGGAAGGTGTCTCACAAAAGTGAGATAGAAGCTCGTCTCTGGACATAGTCCAAAGACACTCATAACCGGCGTAGTCAGGATGTGCTACCCTCGAAACGTGTAGTACCTCGGATCACACAGTTAGTGCCATCAAATAAAGGAGGTATAATAAAAGACTATCCTCTATCCATGGCAAACAGGGGTCAATGGATCACACAGCAAAGATTAACCTAATCAAAGTGTGCCTGCTCTAATACTGTTAGAAATATGAATGTACGTAGCGGAAAATTAATGGATTTACTTCATTCACAATTGTTAACATGTACTATGTAAGTTTTAGAATTTAGGAATAAGAGAGTGTACCTTGGTGTGGTGAATTTCAAAACTGAAGATCAGAAGTTCTTGAGAACACTTTTAATCTTCACTCCAATTCCACTTATTGCCCAAGAAGTGTGGTCTCTCAATCAGTTTGTTCTAGGAGAATGAAAAGAGAGTCTTACACTAACATACACACCATTTCATATTCTTAAAAATTTTGTATGTCTCTCTCCACATAACTGATTATCTAATTGGGCTAGCCTTTTGGGCCTTTCCAATTGGGCTTTAGTGTGTGGCTTGGAGTGGGACCAAAAGGGAACAAATAAGACTCTAGCTCCAATGGGTCTTGGGCTTTTCTGTCAACTCTTGACAAGTCCAAAGTTACCATTAATTATATTTAATACCACTATATAAATATAATTACACTCTAGGCCTTATTAATAAATTATATCCCATGACTTTATTATACATGCAACCCCTTCATAAAATATTCGTAGTAATACAAAGTCATGAATGTAGACTGCCACTTTATAAATTACTACATCTTAATCCTTGACTACCCGGTTTAATCTTTTTAAGTTATTCATCATATATTTATGAAATCCAATTTCATAAATATATACTTTAGTAATTTCTTACCAAAGTGGTTAGGCCTAACTCTATGAATAACCGAACCCATTAAACTTATCTCAATGGATAATTTTATATCTCCATTAAGAGACTATGAATTCCGTCTTGAGAATATATGTTCCATTAACACTAAATGTGGCTATCCAACTTACTGAGGTTTTGACCGTTACATTAGATCTCACTCCTGATATATCAAAGCAACCTACACTTTATGATCAGGTCCATTATTCTCTCAGGATTAAGAGTTCATGTAAATAGAAGTCATGAAATTTATTATTCATTTGACAGTTGTTAGAAGAATAATAAATCTCACAGCGATCCAGTTCAATATGTCTTAACTTTTAAAACATATCAACACATTAACTAGAAGTCTCCACTTCCATGATCAAGACAAATCATCTTAGTTGATATGTTATAGTCTTTGCAGATGAAATGCCCAATTTCATCACTAACTACGAACTAAAATTCTGAGTTTACAAAGAACTTGTGACTTATATCTTCTGTGACTAAATCACATACTATGCATCTCATGGACTATATGATAATGTCTGAATATTTATGTTACCATTATTTCAGATAATAATAAAAAAACTTTATTAATCACAACATTAAGTCATACGTAATGTCATACATAGCATCATACAATAAGATTTTAGGGCACTAATCCTAACAGATACCACCTGATAGGCCAAGAATGTATTGACATTTTTGGAAAATTATTTAATTAATTATCCAAGTGAATTAATTAAGTCAATTTAACATGCAATAGTGTGGTAGCACAAATAAATCACCAACTAAGTTAAATGCAGCGAAAAATAAATCACCAACCTACAGTTGAGTCCTTACCCCAATACCCAATTGGACTTGTATTATAGCAGCAATCTCTCCGTTCAATGCACGAATCCCAGTACGTGACTAACCAATGATGCACAAATCCCAATACGTGACTAACACACCAACTTGAGAAAGATGTTGGATGCTAAGTTCTTTAGTTCATCTACAATGAAGATTAGGAAGCTCATTGGTCATAAAACCCTTGGCGTAAAGACGCAGTAGCTTCTACAGAGAGAAAGATGAACTAGGGCAATTTTTGTCTTCGGTCACACAATGCATGTAACAATAAGTGCAACCCCTTGTGATAGCCCTTAAAATAATCCTTATATATGTCTAGGGTTGTGAGAAAAGAAACCCTGCATAAATACTCAAGGATATGTGTGTAATCAGATCTGGAAAACCTGATTTCGTAATTCTCGACAGATACAACTTGTGTCGAGCTTCAACAGTAATTCTCGATAGAAAGGATTATGTTGAGACTTCTGTCAAATTTTAATGTGCAACACATTCTTTAATTGTTTCTTGGTCAGATCTACATGGCTTCAATATTAAACTTAAACACTTCTTTCTTGAAATATTAAACCCATCCTAGATCTACCCAATTACAAGGAAAGTGTGTTTTGTCAAAGAATTAGCCAATTACATAAATATGTCCCTAACACTTTGAATTAATGAGTTATGTATGGTATAAGAGTAAATTTAGGAAACAAAAATGATACATTAATCAAATTTAGTGGAATCATTATTTAAATTTATACATAAACTTTTATTATCTATATATACTATAATGAGATTAAATTCAATAAGTAAGTAGTGTAAAACCCAAGTTTTACCCCTCCAATCCCAACATGTCACATCATCATCTATATATATATATAAAACCAAAGCCTTTGTTGGCATCACAATTTTCCACGTCAGCACAATATTTAAAAAATAAAAAATAAAAACAAAAACATTATAACTCCTCAAAACCCTAGCAACCTTACTCCTCTCTCAAGTTAAGAAATATAAAGCCACGGTTTCTGCAAACTCTTTCTCTCCAGACGTTCTGATTCTGAGCCATTGTCTTTATGTTGGTATGCTCTACATAATTAATTTGTGGAATATGTTCTTTCAAACGTTATGGTATGCTTGATTTCATGCTTCATTCTGTTATCTTTTTCTGTCACTTGAAGTCCACGCCGATGATTTTGTTTACTTTCTTGTGGATATTTATTCTTGTAAGATTTGCTATGCAAGATTGTCAATCATTATTTTTATTTTATATTTGATAAGTAATCTTTATTCCTTTGATGCTAAAAAGTTCAGGTTCTGCGTAGTGCAACTGTAATGAGTTGTTGGATCTGGCACGGTATAGATTTTAGCTTACAAAATTCAGCTTTTGTAAGGTTAGTTTTGTTTATATATTAATTAATACATAGTACTTTGTTCACCATTGAATACTCATATAATCAATTTCCAATTCAGTGTTCAAGAATTAAACCAAAATTCTAACTGCGCTATCATAAAATATTATTATTAGTATGAATTTAATCAAAATTCTTTTAAATTATCTATAATATTTTGTCCTCCGAAAATTTTCTCTCTTTGATTTTAGTATATTGTGTTTCTTAAGCTATAGAGAGATTTTCTTTGGTTTCTGCAAACTCGCTCTCTCCAGATGTAGGAAGCCCTAAACACACGGTATAGCATTCAAGATCTACAACTCACGGTATAGATTTTAGCTTATAAAGTTCAGCTTTGGTAAGGTTAGTTTGTTTATATATTTTCATAGAGAAACATGTTCAATGTGGTACGGCTTAATAATCACATTAATAGCCAATAGTTAATACCATTTACAAATTCAATTCATGGAGTTGCAATTTTCATTAAATTGTTCTATGGCTTGAAGCACTTGCATTTTAACAAATTGGACATGTCTTTAAAGTCCTTTTATTTCTTTGGGGAAAAAAAAAAGAAAAAAGAAAAAAGAAAAAAGGAGAGGATATGTTAAAACTTGGCATCATCAACTTATAAGAGAGGATATGTTCTTAGATGGTAGGAATCGGACAAAATGGTTACACGTTTGTTACGCCTGACTGCCAAAAATTGCTCATAAAGATGTATGCACATGATCTACTTCCCTTTGCTTTTAGTGAAAGATTAAATGCACGCCAATGTTGAGATCAACCATTCTAAAAAAATAGTCTATGCAATCATAAAATATTATTATTAGTATGAATTTTATGGAGTTGCGGTGTTCAGGAATTAAACCAAAATTCTTTTAAATTATCTATAATATTTTGTCCTTTGAAAATTTTCTCTCTTTAATTTTATTATATTGTGTTTCTTAAGCTATAGAGAGATTTTCTTCTTTATTTTAAATTTTATGGGATGTAAAGAGATCTTTGATTTCTTGAAATAATTTATACTCTCTCCTTCTTTGATTTGATTTACTTACTATCTTTGGCACTTGCCATCGGCAATTACTCAGGGCCACTCTTATGGACTAAATCAACTTATTCTCCAGTCACCATCATTGATAAATGAGAAATCAAATCAAGGTTATAGTTTTTCTATTTGGTTGCTAGGGTTTTTGTTCATGAAATTGCTATTTTCTATTTAAAAATTGCACCTGTAGATCAATATTTATATTTCTTAACTTGGCATTTTGCACCTATGGCTAAAATTTGTGTGGATCTTCGGAAGTTCAAAAATCTTTTCTCCATTCACCATGGTTTTTCATTGAGTAATTTCTTTCTCTCTTACTCCTCTTGACGAGTTTTGTTTTTTACTAGAAGAAAGCTTTTTTGCTTTGAAGGTCATGCAGCACCTGTCTCATTTTATTTGTCCTCACCACAAGGAAAACATCTAGGTAAGGCAAATAATCTATTTTAAAGTTTGAATGGAAATTACCAAGTACAAGAGGTAAATCTTTAAGGGATGAGCTTAATTGTTTCTTATTTTCAATAATAAATCATTTTATTGCAATACCGGGTTTGAGAAATCCAATATGTTCATATCTCTATAGAATAGAGAATAGTAGAAGCCAATTTTATTACAACTACTTAAATTGAGTTGACTTAATTCCGTACAATTACAAAGTATAGCATGAAAGATAATGGAATTAATTGTTGTAATTTTTATTTTCTTTCCATGTTTTGAATTTCCTCTATATTATTATTACAACTGAGCAAAGATTGAGAAAGTAACATTACTACTCTAATTTGAAGTTTAATGCGTCCTTCTCAAGTCATGGTCTTTATTTATATATTTGCAATTTATATTTCTAACTGTTGATGAGAAATTAAGGCTCAGTTGCACAATATGTGTAAATTCTTCAGAAGGCTACTTTAAATGGTAAGTCAATGTGTCTCTTACATTTGGGTATTAGTTAGAATTAAGGTGAATGTGTATAAATTTTGTTTAACTATCCCGTGCATCGTACGGGTTAGCGACTAGTATTACATATTAAAGAACAGATACAATCCCACTTAATCAATTCTATTACTCATTTGAAAATCTAACTTAATAGTGAGTTTATTGAAATGTTATTATGTATGGTAGGATGTATTGAGTTTTAAGTAAAAAGCTGATGTGACAATCTTTTATTGGATGGTGTAAAACATGGGTTTTACACCCCATCCTTACCAAATTTGAACTCTACTATAAAACTAAAGCCTTTGACTTATTTTTAACCTTCCAATATTGTGCCACATCAGATTTCTGGCTTCACAATTTTACACCTCGGCACATTTATTTTTTAATTAAGTTATTAGTTCAGCTTTTACCTGATATCTCTCAAATTCCACACCCGATAAGAGCTTCTTCTTCTTCTTCTCTTCTTGCTCCAACTTATAGGCATATGTTAGAAACTATCATTGCAAAAGCTAAACGGACTACTCCTCTAACCAATCACTCAAGAGTTGACCAAACTTTTGCAAGTTAAATTGGCTTTATGCAAGCATTGAAGCACTTGTGCTACATCTGTTTCAAAGTTGCATTCAAAACACCAGTATCCATAGCAATTGCATTGGACATAGCCATGAAAAATGAGATTACTAAAATTGGGACCCTTGTTTACCTTCGCATGGACCCTATCACTGCAAAAAAATGAGCTATTATGATGGGTGCAAAAACTGTGAATCATGTTAGGAATATATGTCAATATAGAATTGGCTAATCCTTTGACAAAATGCATTTTACTTGTGGATAGATCTAGGATGTGGTTAATGCTTCAAGGAATAAGGTTTCAAGTTCAAGTGTTAAAGACACATAAGTCTATCCAAGAATCAAGTGAAGAAGTGCTAGATTTTAAAGCTCGACAGCTAGTATCTATTGAGGTTTAAAGGCTATTTAAGTCCGATGCTCAATAGCTGCTTGGCAGATAGGGTATCTATCGAGAATTAAGAAAATCAGTTTTTCAGATCTGATTTCACTCCAATCCGTGTATACATGTTTGGGCTTTCTTTTCTCACAACCCTAAACATATATAAGGATTTTTTTATGGGCCATCACAGCTGATGCACCTCAATGCAAAAGTTTTTCACAAGCATATTATGAACCGGAGATATATTCTTTAGTTCATCTTTCTCTTGAAGAAACTGCTGCGTTTGTACGCCGTAGGGTTTTGTAACCAAGGAGCTTCGTGATCTTCATCGTGTTGATGAACTGAAAAACTTTGCAGCCAACATCCTTCTCAAGTTAGTGTGTAAGTAGCGTACTGGGATCTGTGCATCGAATTGGTTAGTCACGTATTGGGAGCCGTGCATTGAAATGAGAGATTGTCACTGCAGAACAAATCCAATTGAGTATTAGGGTAAAGGTTCAATTGTAGGTTGGTATAAAGTACTGGAATTCCTTTACTTGTAACCGCTTGTTGTGAAAATAATGGATTCTTGGGAGTGGTGACCTTAAAATCACCCGGTGGGGTTTTTGCCGTGTAGGTTTTCCCCATTCGTAAACAAATCACCATGTCAATTTATTTTCCGCTACATATTAACTTAGTTGGTGATTTGTTTGTGCTACCATGCTCATTGCATGCTAATTGAATTAATTACACTACAACAAAATGTATTTTCAGTGACGAAAAAATTCTTCACTAAAAGTACAATTTTTCGTCGCTTTAGCGATGAAATCTACTAATTAGCGACGAAACTCATTTCGTCGTTGAAACCCCATTGCTAAAAGTCCTGGCGACGAAAAATTTCATCACTAAAAGTCCGATTTGTTTATTAAAAAAAAAAAAATTTAGCGACGAAAACGTTTCGTCGCTAAATGTTTTACGTTTTCCTTGCTAAAACCAATATTCAGTGACGAAAATATTTCATCACTAAAAACACTTTAGTTTATTAAATAATATTTAGTGACGAACAATTTCATCACTAAAACTATTTTCAAGTACATATAGTGACGAAAAAGTTCGTCACTAAAACTATTTTTAAGAAAATCCAGGCACATATAGCGATGAAAATTTTCGTCACTAGAACCATTTCTTACAAAATTCAGCTACATTTAGCGACGAAATATGTCGTCACTAAAACAATTTTTTGTTGTTATATTTGTGACGAAAAAATTCGTTGCTAAAACTTATTTTCTATTTTTAATTTTTTCATGGCTTTGATATTAACCTGTAACTTGTCATTACATTATTAAAACCTCTCATTTGAATAACACATTTATTTGAACAACACATTTATAAAAATAAAAATAAAAATCCATACATTTCACAAGTAAAAAATAAAACAAGTATTCAATTCAAATTTCTTCCATACAATAATTGTTTGCAACACATACAATAACTCAAGATGTTTTATAACAATACAAAAAGTGTAGCATAATATAATTAGAACCAACGGAGGATGTCCTCATATGTCTTCGAATAATGCCAAAAGTAAATCCCCTAAAAGCCACCAATAAGAAATCTGCACAAATATAAAACAATACAACATTAAAATCGTAAAGTAAAAACATTAATTATGTTGTAAGAAACATTTCTAACAATGCATTAACAGTAACCACACCAATGAATTAAAATCACAACTCCTAATGTATAAGTTGTAGAAAGCAAATATAGATTTTCAAGTGTAATATAATACAATTAGTTTCAAATAATACATCAAAAAAAGTAGTCACACCATGTAGTGCAGGTCAATTGCTAAAATAAAGTACTAACCAATAAATATTTTAACTTGAAGATGAACCACCCCCATAGGTAAGAGCGTCATCATAACCCTTGCTCCTCAAAAAGTTAAGAATATTCTTCTGGATATCTTCTTGCTTAGCTTGCGCCTCTCGCTCCCATCACACAAGGTTCCCTAAAACACATGATACATTCATCAAACACACTATGTACCCAAACCATAGAGAAACCAAAGCATAAAATTTATCTATGATCCAAACATACCAAAGAATGAGCATACTAGTTTATGGCTCAAAACATGCACCCTAACTTTAGAATTAAACCCTCAAAGTCAGATGTATCATATGTTATTTACTGCTCATTTCAGCAGCATATGCCTCATTTGTAAAATACAAATGGGCTGTTCATACACATCCAAATGTCTTGAAATTTTACAGAACCACTCTCCTAGATGTCTAGTATATACCATATCAATTTCAGAGTCAAAACATAAAACCATGATTAATTAAAAATCATATAAGACAATCAAATCTGTCCTGGCAGAATTTCATGCAACTTAGAAATTTAACCATTATTTTTATATTGATCCAAATGCTATGAGACCACTTCCATTACAACCATGTGTATCTTAGAATTCATAAAAACTACTCATAGCATTCTAATTCACAGCATATGATTTAATCCAAATTTTTCTTGTTGTAAACACCAAATCTGTCACAGTGACAGTTTTAACATTTTTTCTTACAAAATCATCAACTAATAGCAATTGACCTTCACTTCATGTGGGTATTTTATACCTATACTATACATGTTAGATTACATGAATAGGCATCTAAAAGACCATGATATCTTCAATCTTTCAAATAGCTAACACAAAACCACAAATTTCAGCTTTTAACAATCAGATTAGAGAACATAGTGCTGAAACTAAAGCAAAGCATTACACCATTAAAATACTCATAACAGAAAATAAACATATATACTTACCCACAACTGAAGCTGAAACTTTAATAAGAACAAGCTTTGATTCAACAATTTTACAAAATCCATTAACTCATACAATGCTGAAATCAGTGGAAACCCATTAATTCAGCACTCTAAAATCACACAAAAACAAAAACCAATTACAAGTAACTAACACCAAAACACATTACAAGTAACTAACACAAAACCCATTAACTCATACTTACACTTACAAGGAAAAAACTCAAAACCCATATCATTTAATCAAATACAAACCAAATATTACCAAAAAAAAAAATAAAAAATAAAAAGCTTGCAATGCTGAAATTAGTGGAAGGAGATGAAAAGGAAAAGAGGGAGACAAAGGGAAGGAAGATGGGAGGTAGTGGAGGAAAAGGGGGAGGGAAAGAAAGGAGAGAGGGAGGGTGAAGGAGAGAAAAGGCGGCGGCGGAAGCCTGGGTCGACACTAGCAAGCTCCGTCGGCGTCGGCTATGAGGGAGAGCTTGAGATGTGTGAAGGGAAAAAAAGAGAGCTGATGGTCTGATGTGAAAAAAAGAGCTGAAATATGAATATATATATATATATATATATATATATATATATATATAACCTTCAGTGACGATTTTAATTCGACACTGTTGTATGCCTTTAGTGACAAAGTTAGATTCATCGCAAGTAATAAACAAATGGCCACCGTTTTCCATTTCAGCGATGACTTATTTTCATTGCTAATTGCTACCTTCAGCGATGAAACGGATTTCGTCACTAATAGCATGACCAGCAGCACCTTTAGCGACGAAAGCGTTCGTCACAAAAAACTTAAACTATTAGCGGCGAAAAAATTCGTCGTTGTAGATCAATTTGGTTTCCCGCCTACACTTTCGTTTGGCGCCCTTAGTTCAGCACAACCTATAGCGACAAAATCTATTTTTCGTCGCTAAATGTTATTAAATTTTTTTATAAACAACGACGAAATATAGATTTCGTCACTATAGGGTACTTTTTTGCTTCGAAAATATTTTTTTCACTAAAATTCGTCACTGTAGTTACATTTTGTTGTAGTGTTAATTAACTTGGCTAATTAATTGATTAATTCATCACAAGGGGTCAATACATTCTTGGCCTATCATTTTGTGGTGCACTACAGCGGCGGTACATAGAATTGCCGCAATATATGTGTTTTAGCGGTGTTAACTTAGATATAGCAGTGCTCCAAAATCCTCCCGCAATAAATATAGCATTTTGCGAGGATACTATAGCGGCAGTATCGAAAATCGCCGCAATATGTAAGTTGTAGCGGCATTGAGATGACGCCGCAGGTTAGACCACCACAATAGACCTTTAAATTTCCCTCTCTTTTTTTTTTTCTTTTTTTTTTTCCTTCCTACTTAGGTTTTCACTTCAACGCCATTAGCCCTAAAATCTCACTCTCTCAAAATCTCTTCACTCACAAATCTCACTCTCACGAAACCAAGCTTCCTCGCCATCACCACTCTCTTCAAGTCTGGCCCCGGCCCAGGCCCAGGCCCAATCTTTTGCCTTGCCATTGCCATTGCCATTGCCATTCTCCCCGGCCAATGGTTCGGGTAGCCTTGTCAGGATTGGATTCCGATCTAGCTTCACTGGACACCAAGGACTCGATCTTTTCCGTCAATTCATCTTCGACCAAACCCACCTTTCTCAGGTACATTTTTACAGATTGTTAAGGTTTTTAAGGTTAACAAAAACACAAAAATCTTTTGACATCTCTTATGTGTGTGGTAAATGAATTTGATTAGGTTCCGATTCTGAATGGTGAAACTATCAAATGGGTTCAGCCCAATAGGTTCAATCTCACTGTAAGTTTTTTTTTTTTTTTTGTTGATGAATGAGTGCCATTGTTTGAAGGCAAGGAATATCTCATTGGTAACCATCTCTCATCTCTGGCTCCTAATCTTCTTCTCTATGAAAACAGGTTTAGGTGTTACATTTATAGGATTAAGTTATTTGCTTTTGAGGTTTACCTGTTTTGCTTGTTAGAGTGAAAGAGCAGCCTAATGGGTGTTGCATTAGGCTCTTGTCTTGCAAGGTTTCTGCTTTTGCTCTCTACTTTTGTGTGTGTGTGTATTTTTCTTTTGGTTTGAATCTGGTGGTACCATTTTGGCCTTTATTCTGATAATTGTTTGTTGGTACAGCTCGAGGGGTCTCCAATGGTTGCTGCGTAGAATGGCAAATTTGAGGGTGAGTGATTTTGTAATTGGTTTGTGACTTAGCGTTATCACCAAACAAATTGGAATGATATATGGTTGCTATAGCATTTGAATTAGAAACTACTTATTAATCAGTGTAGAGTTCATGATAGAGTTTTGTTGATAATAACTATATATGTGCAGAGTAGCAATATAGATACAACTAATTGCTGGCAAATTCAGATAGTTTCAATCTGTACGGGACATATTTGATCACTATACTGTCTGTAACATACTTAATACTTATATAAGCCGGTTATCTCTTTTGGACTAAAAAAACTTTAAGGCTTTTGGATTGAATTGGTAGCAAATCGAAGGTGATTGATTCATTGATTCATTGGGGTGAGTTCTTAATCTGATACTTCGTAGTTCATAGTGTTACTATATGCTTCAATGTTGAATTATTGTATTGTGAATTATTTGATGTTTGGTGCTTTTTTTTTATTGGTTGGTTGGTGGGTTCGTACTGCAAATAAATTTTTAAAGAATCACATACAAAAATAGGTTGTAGAGGTTCAATGGTTATAAATAAAGGAAAATCATAATGTTAGTTTTTCCCAAATAAATAAAAAAATAAAACCATAATACATGATGAGAAGAAGGAAAAGGAAAGTGTTGTCTTCATAGTGATTAAACTTTGTTGCATTTAACAGATTCTAAATATTTGATATTTGTGACTTGCCTCAATGGCATTTAAAAAAACTTCGCCACTATCATTTACATGATAGAACTTTCATGCTTTTTCGCTTGAAAATAGAAGTTTCATGCTATTACTATGGTGACATGATATCATTGGAAATTTATCAGGACATTCTTAAAATCTTTGGTTTTCTTCTGTGTGGCCCATTGAGCTATATTGACTTCTGTAAAGAATATACAGGTTTTGTGTGTTGTGCTAATCTATAATTAATGACCACTATGATCTTTTTTCTAAATAAGGTCATGCACAGTGGATTACAGTTATTAAACCTAAGTGTAGTTATGGAAGCATGGTTAAACTTTTCTGCTGGTTGCTTGTGAGTCATGGTGTAGTTTGATATTATGTTTCCCATGTTAATTTAAAATTTGTATCAGTTCAGTTTTCATTAATTTCTGTAAAGCTCTGCCGTATATTTGTATTTAAATGACTGATAGCTTTCTAACAATTTACTTATGGTGAATCTTTCTTGTGTGCAGATATGCAATGCAGTTGCAGTGGCTAAAATAATGAATGCTACTTTAATTTTGCCAGTGTTGAAGCAAGACCAGATTTGGAAAGACCAAACGTGAGACATCTTGATTGATACTGTTATACATTTCTATATCTAACATACTCACCTAGTCACATAATAAGTATAGATAAATAATTGGAGTGTATAATCCTGATAGTAATGGTCCCTGTTTCTGATATATGTCATGAGAATTGAAACTTAAAAATTTCTGCTTCAAATTTTTTCTTTTATATGGTATAAAAAATGAAAAATGATTTTGTCATTAGAGAACTTTTGTGATTGTAATATCACGTTTATCAGGATTACACCTCTGGCAATAGCAAGAAATATATCTTTTTCAATAAAGTAAAGAAAACACCAAGTTTAGTCTTAACATTGACTCTCTACAAACCCTGATTTGTACTTTGGCTGATATATATATATATATATATATATATGTATATGGAAGTTGCCAGCAAGTGATATGAGTTGGCCTTGACTTTTTTTTTTTTTTTTTTTTGAGTACTTGTAATGAGAACCCCCTATACCCATCTTTTGGATCATGGCTAAAACAAGAAGCCTAGAACAAAAGAAGAGTAAAAAAAAAAAAAGATTAAAAGGCCAATTTCTTAAATAAGTTATTGGGTTTTAATTAATTAATTTAATAGCTTAGTAAATGGATTATATATGAGTTTGATAAGATAATTTGAAGGATCAAAATTCATCGAAGTTAGTTCGGAAAAATATTGTTGAGGTATCCATAATCCATATATTCTACCTTACTTTTACTTATAAAAATGACACCCATATATGTCCACAAACTCACATGAAGCGAAAACCATTTTGGTCTTTCCTGCAATATATAGCTAGGGTGCCCTATATCAGATTAGTGGCAAGGTTGTTGCATGTGTATGTCTCACTCTTATTATTATTATTTTGCCAATCCATAGCTTTTTATTCTCAGGTCCACTTTTTCACATCTACTTTCATGTGATCAAAGTAAGTGAACTTGGTGAAAGAATTTAGGTTCTGTGTGTGTGTATGTGTGGTGGGTTGTTGAATTAGGGCAAGCAGGTGGCTTGCATGGAGTAATAAGGTGGTTTTAGCTGATATTGGGAGTGTTAACTGTTTTGTGTAATATTGGATGATTCTTGTTGAGTTGTTTGTATTTGATTAATTCATTTTAGGGGCTTCTCTCTATCTTTTTCACATATGTGGAACGCTAGAATAGAATTGGATATTTAAAGAGACGTCCATTCCTAAAGACTATTGCTAGTAATGATGTTATAGTTACCAAATGTATTGATAACTTCTCTATGTGTTTAAATTCATTGTTTTCTTAGGAACATAGCTGAAAGTGAATGATTAAAGATGATTTGTTTCTTAAATTAAAGTGAAATTGTGTAAATGAAATGTGTGTTAACTCTTGGTTTGTGCTTTCATGAAATCACATTATAGGTATTTCTTGTAAACCACATTATGGCAATGGATAAGAGTTGGATGAAAATTACCAATAGAAGGTCACGAGAATATTTAGATGGAGTCCAACAATTTCTGAATTTTGCATCTAACCATGCACACCTGGATGGAACGATTTCATGTCCGTGTAGAAAATGCGTGCATACAAATTCGTGGCTTATAGATGTTGTACAGGCTCACTCAGTGTCAAAAGGGATTTGTAGGGGTTATATCCCTTGGGTTTTTAATGGGGAATCATCATCTACACAAACTTCTACTGAAATTCTTAATAGTCATGCCCAAGAAAACCCGTCAGAGTATGTCGATCTTCATGACGTGTTGCATGACATGTTCCCCATACAAGATATGGCATCTAGGCCAATGGAAGAAGTTCCTACTGTGCAACAACCCACAGAAGGTCTTGCAGAAGATCTTAATGAAAATGCACTTTGGTTTATGAAATAGCTTGAAGATGCTAATCAACCTCGTTATGAAGGTTGTAAGCATTTTAGCAAATTGCCAGCCATTGTGCATTTATACCACATAAAGTGTCTTAATGGTTGGACCAACAAATCATTTACCATGTTGCTGCAATTTTTGCTTTATTTTCTTCCTTCAAATACTAAGTTGCCAAAAGATTGTTATGAGACTAAGAAAATTATTAAGGATTTGGGCTAGAGCTATGAGAAGATTCATGCTTGTCTTAAAGAATGTATTTTATATTGGAAGGAGAATGCCAACCTTGAAGCTTATCCAAACTGTAACCTTTCAAGATGGGAAAGTAATTAGTCAAAAGGTCAACAAAGTCCTAATGCTTCCTCCAAGAAAAGAAAAAAGAAAGCTACAAAGATCCTATGGTGGTTCCCCTTAAAGCCAAGATTGAAACAACTATTTATGTCTCCTAAAACAGCCAATCATATGAAGTGGCATGCCAATGGTCGTGTGAATGTCGGGTTAATGAGGCATCTTGCTGATTCTGAAGCTTGGAAATCATTTGACTCTAAGTACATAGAGTTCTCATCCAAGCCTCGTAATGTGAGGCTTAGATTAGCAGCCGATGGATTTAACCCGTATGGAAATATGAGTAGTACTCATAGTACATGACCTGTCATTTTGATCCCATACAATCTCCCTCCATGGATGTGCATGAAAAAGTCTTCTTTCATGCTATCATTATTGATTTCCGGTCCAACCTCACTCGAGAATGATATAGACATGTACTTACAACCCCTAGTAGAAGAATTGAAAGAGTTATGGGATGTTAGAGTAAAAATGTTTAATGTGTCTTCCAAAAAATCATTCCAAATGCATGCTGCATTATTGTGGATCATAAATGATTTTCCTGCATATGGTGATATCTCGGGTTGGAGTACCAAAGGTTCTTTTGCATGTCCCCCTTGTAACTATGATAGTCAGTTTCGTTAGTTAAGATATTGAAGGAAATTTAGTTACATTGGAGATAGGCGATTCTTGGATAATGATCATAAATTTTGTAAGCAAAAAAATTCATTTGATGGCATGTTGATACAAGATCAGTTCCTATTACAATATCTGAAGTGGAAATCATATTACAAACAAATGCTATAGCAGCTCATGTGTTTGGGAAGAAAACAGTTAATTTGCCCAATAAAAGAAAAAGAGGGAGGAAGCCTTAACTGTGTGGAAGAAGAGAAGTATATTTTTCACCTTGCTTTATTAGGAGGACCATGTGTTGTGTCACAATTTTGACGTGATGCAAATTGAAAAGAATGTAATCGATAATATAATTGGCACATTGTTGAACTTGGATGGCAAGACAAAAGATAACTTGAAGGCATGTCAAGACTTAAAGGATATGGATATAAGAAGTGAACTTCACTTGGAAAAGATTGGGAATGATTAGACACGTATGCCACATGCCTGCTACCATATGAATGCTAGTGAAAATGATGGTTTTCTGCAAGTTTTAAAGGATGTAAGAGTGTTAGATGGATATTCTTGAAACGTCTCACGTTGTGTTAAACTCAAAGAACGCAAGATTAGTGGGATGAAGAGCCATGATAATCACATCTTAATGCAGCAATTTTTTTCCGATAGCAATACGCGGATTTTTACCCCCTGAAGTGAGTAGGCATTAAATTGACTTATCTTGTTTCTTTAGGGAGATATGTTCCAAAGTACTAAATGTGGAGGAACTTGGGGCTCTTAAAAAGAGAATTGCAATGACATTGTGTGAGTTGGAAATGATATTCCCTCCCTCTTTCTTTACAGTGATGGTACATTTAGTCGTGCATTTGGCTAGTGAAGTCAAAGTTGCTGGCCCAGTTCATTATCATTGGATGTATCTCATAGAGAGGTAACACATATAGTAACTTGGTCTATTTGGTTTTGTTTAACTTATCAATTTCCCATTGTTGATCTTAGGTTTTCCAATAAGTACTTATCAAGACTTAAGTCTTACGTGCATAATAAAACTTATCCAAAAGGCTCCATTGCAGAAGGGTATATAGCAGAGGAATGCTTAGCATTCTACTCACACTATTTTAAATCTGTTGAAACTGCATTCAATCGGCCTATAAGTAATGTCGAGGAATTCATAGGTGCGGTGGTGAGCATTACACTAGATTCAAATTCATGGATCCAAGCATATTGTTATGTGCTATTCAATTGCGAAGAAATCACCTCATTTCGCAAGTAATATGTCATTGCGTATCATTTCATGGCATTCAAGTACAATACTCTAACTTAACACTAACACATTTGTCTACATAGTGAACACATAGTGGAGATCAAGGTTGATTTCCCTTTTTATGTAACCGATGATGTTATTCAAAAGCAGCACATGGAGAAATTCTGCAGCTGGTTTAGGGACTATGTAAGTAAAGCATATATATATAAAACTATTTTTGGTTGTAACACTTTAGATATTATACTTATAATAAACGTCATTTTCTATAATAGGTAATGTCAATGGATGCATTTGAGAAAAAGAAACTCTTTGATAAAGTTATAAGGCTTGCTCGATATCTAGATAATGAAGCAAAACAGTTCAAGCGTTATGTTATAAATGGTTTGAAGTTTCTCACCAAAGACTCTGAGGCAACTAGGAAAACTCAAAACAGTGGAGTTTGTGTTGTTATTGAAGGTGGTGCTACTTATTATGGTGTACTAATCGATATTATTGAGTTGAACTACTCTGACAAGTATCGATATGTACTATTCAAATGTCAATGGGTTGATGTTATTAGTGGGAGAGGATGCAAAAAAGATGAGTTCAGATTTCCCCTTGTCAATTTTTCATGATTAATACACATGGGTGATCGATTGATTGACGAGCATTATGTATTAGCATCTCAAGCTTTACAAGTGTTTTACGTGGAAGATGTGAAACATAAAGATTGGGCGGTGGTGGTCAAAACAAAACCCAGGGAGGTGTTTGATGTTGGTATTAATGCTTCACATGATGATGATGACGATAATGATGAAGTGGGTACCTATCTTAAGAATGTCCCTTATGATATAACTACTGATAATGCATGTGATGATGCAAATGACAGCCATGCTTGGGCTCGAGTTAATGAAGAAGGAACCATTTATGATACACCGTTGATCAGTGAGGATGAATTGCTTAAACAAGACTTTATCGATGATGAAGAGCTTAGCGATGATGTTTATGAGTCTAATGATGATGAGTCCAATAATGATGACTCTAATGATGATGACTGCAATGATGATGAGTCTAGTGATGATGAGTGTAGTTAATACTTTTGTTATCACTCATTATATTTTGCCTTAATGATTAGAGTTTCAAAACCTCTCTCTGGTGAGTTTCTTCTCCTTAAAATCATATCTCAATGTTTGTGAGTTTTTTCTTAAATAACTCATTATGTTCCAATACAATTATTTGAGATTTGGCTATGTTAAGATTGGACTAATTGCTTGTATTGTTGGTGCATGTCAACTATTACATTATTGGTTTCCATGGTTTGCTTCTCCCTTGGTTGCTTCCATGGTTTGCTTCTCTCCCTCTTTATTTTCAAATCTTTACCTCAATTATCAAAAACCCATTTTAGTTTTCTCTCATTTTATTCGGTATTTGCAAAGTTTATTAGAACCCCATTTGAAATTTTGTACTCCTTTTTTTTTTTTTTTTTTTTTTTTTTTTTTTTTTTTGTCTTTCTTGGTATCATTGTGTGTGCAAGAACAAGTTGAAGAGACCTATATAATGGTGAAACCTGATGCTGTACAACGTGGACTTGTAAGCTTTACTTTAATTTTCTTGCAATTCTTAACAAACCTATTTCAAATTTGGTTACTGAGAAAGCATAGGGGTAAAGTCTAAGACTTTACATTATTTGTGACCTTAGAAGACAAAAACCTCTAATAGATTGAGGCATTAAGCCCAACTGCTTGTCTTGGTTGAGGGATATTAATAGTTTCTTTGGAATTTTTTGGCTTTCTCTGTTGCCGTGTAGGGGTTAAGCAGTTATATTGTATAAAAGAGCTTCCATTTCTTTTATTTGTTTTTTCTTGGCATGAATTTGTATATTTGGGTTGAGTTGTTATAGGTTGGAGAGATTATTTAAGGTTTGAGAAGAAGGGATTTAAATTGACTGGCTTGAAGCTCTTCGAGTGCCCAAAAGAATTAGTAGAGGTTTATGAAGTTTGTCATTGTATTTACTTTATTCAAATGTATCATTTACATTTTATGGTTATGACTTTACTATGGAAGATTTGCTCTGATTCTCACAAATAACTATTCTCACATTATTGAGTAATATTGGTTTGTATGCACTTACTGAATGACCAAGATGAAAAGTCCTAAATCTCTAAGCTTTTCTTGTCATTCTATTCGATCCATTTATATGCACTTATTGAGTACTCTTGGTTTGTATATAGGATGTTCATCCAGTCCAACAATCTCCACCTCTCCAAATATCATCAACTGCTTCCCATCAACCAAGCTGCTTATAAGTTTTATGTTGGTGTTTGATGACTTTTTGTGTACAAAGAACTACATTTGAACAACCGCATTTTTTGGAAGTGTTGAAGGATATTTTTAAACACTTTGGAACTTTGATTGTTGTATTAGCTTGGAACTTTGATGATGGTTATAGACAATGTTATGTATTTGATAATATATTTCTATGTTAATAAAATGTTAGTTTGGAGACATTTGTGGTGTTGTTAATTAGTTACATTTATGGTATTGTTTCAGTGCAGCTGAAATAGTTATAGGTTGTTTGTAATAGGACTGTGGTTTTAAAACTTAGGGGAAAAAAAATTAACCTATAGTGGCAGGCAAAAAGTGCCGCTAAAGGTCTAAAATTATGTTATAATTGAAGCCCTATAGCGGTGTTTAAGGCCCCCCACTAAAGCTTCAAACATATAGTGGCGGGCGTCACCACCGCTAAAAGGTGCATATGGGCTGTTGTACATGAAGCCCTGTAGCAGTGCTTATTGCCCGCCGCAAAAGGTTGTCACCTATAGCGCTACACATATCCTGCCGCTAAAAGGACAATTGACTCGAATTGTAACTTCATATGGCGGCGATTTTCTGCTCGTTGCAATAGACCAAAACTGCTGCTAGATGGTAGATCTATTGCGACGCTTTTTGTTACCATCGCAGTAGATCTACAGCGGCATCGCAATAGTAGTGGGAAGAATTGCTACAATAGCACCCACCACTAAAGGTCAAATGTTCCTTTAGCGGCCTTTTTTTGGTCTTTAGCGGTGGTTTTGGCCTACCGCAATAGTTTGTTTTTCTTGTAGTGCGTAATTATATGACCAAAATTATCTCTTATTATTAATCCTACACCATATAAGCCCCATATATATATATATATATATATATATATATATATATTCAATAGCTTTAATAGCCCAACTGACTTATACCAATTTGGAGGTGGATTTTTCCATCTAACCTCAAATGGACTAGACCCAGTCCAGCTTTTATTATTATTATATAAGAATAGCATAATTCTATTAATAAGAAGATAAAAAAATTAAATCTTGAGCCTACATGGACTCAATTATAATAAGATTTTTCTCTATCCAAGTTACAAAATCAACACAATTCCTAGCATATTTAGCTAAAATGTGTGCAAGACGATTTCCTTGCCGCTAAACATAAGATACTTGTACTCCCTGAATTCCTTGAGCTTATGCTAGATTCCCTCAACAATATTGTGAATAGCTACTAGTGGTTCACATGATCCATTCACAGCCTCAACCGCAATCAGTGAATCGCATTCAAAGATCACCTCTCAGACGTCGACATCCCATGCAAAAGACACACCCTCCTCAAAGGCTTTCGCTTCAATCTCTAAAGAACCTAGTGAGTAAGGTATAGACTTACTCAAAGCTGCCTCCACTCTACTAGCATTAACCCAAATAACTACCCCGACGCTAGCAAATTGAGAAGTTGCAAAGGTTACCCCATCGACATTCAGCTTAAACCATGGAGGTTTCAATGGTAACCACTAAGTTTCTTCTTTGTCCACAACCAATTTCAGCTTGAAATTTGTCATCTGAGACTCATCCAAGAGGAAGCTAGCTTTCTGCACTATGGCCGAGCCTTGCTATCTTCCCTTACCCAGTTGAGCCTCATTTCTATTGAACCATAAACACCAAGCCACCATGACCATCAACTCCAGCATCTCATTTCCCAACCCAACCTTAAACATTAGGTGCCAAAACAAGTCAGAAAATTCTGGGAAAAACAATATGTGGACATCAAAAGGAATACCAATGAGGTTCCAAACCTCACGGGTTTTTTCACAATCCTAGAATAGATGACCCCCGCACTTAGCTTCCATCCCACACGCTTCACACATTGGATAGTCCAAAACCTGTTGATGACATAAATTAGCCTTTATTGGTAGAATGTTTTTACTTGCTCGCCATGCAAAGGATTTCACTTTGTTTGGAATGTTTAATTTCCAAATCTTCCTCCAAAAAAGCCTATTATTCTGGTTGGAAGAGGTTTCCCTAGAATTGTTGCTTGGCCCTAATGTTAGCCCTACCTTATAGGCACTTCACACTGTGAATACGCCTTTTGGGTTGTATGCCCATACTAAACGGTCTTCAGGCAACCTAGAGCTCAGTGGGATACTTAAGATTGCCAACGCATCCTCTAGAGAGAAAAAATGTTGTATCATGTCAGTCCTCCATGCTCTAGTGTGTGGGTCGATTAGTAGGGATAACCTATTAAGTAAATGTTGGCAACACTCCAACTATTAAACATATTGCTCATATAAACATATTAATTCAGTTATCTTTACAACATAAATTGCAAAATAGGTTTTTTTTTTTTTTTTTTTTTTAAGAAAAATTGCCAAGTAAGTATTTATTTATATAGGGGGAAGATATCAATATATAGTTTCATATTAGTCTAAATATATATTTATGGTGAAAGAAATCGTTAGTTGAGTCTTCGTCTTTGTGGATGGACAATGA
Organism: Quercus tomentella; assembly: GCA_028535165.1. NCBI lineage: Eukaryota > Viridiplantae > Streptophyta > Magnoliopsida > Fagales > Fagaceae > Quercus > Quercus tomentella. The sequence goes on from JAPQVY010000133.1 coordinate 40,391,429, forward strand.
AGCGTGAGCCATCCAGAAGCAAAACCTGTAATAAGATAAGAAACAAGAAAGAGTTGACATGGTGTAGTGTTGTCCAAAAACCCTCCAATGGTCAAGTTAGATGAAACTCAATTTGGGGGCTTTTGGAGTGAAGAATTGTGTACCTCTTTGGTTCTGTTCTCTTCTAGTTTTATAGCCATCTTGCTTTTAGTGATTAACGGATCTCTGCATTCATTCTCTTGAGTAACATATGATACATTTAAGAGTGGAAGCCTTGATTGTGTAATGGCTATTCTCCCGTTGCTCTATCTTTTACTCCTACCTTGAATGCTGACCAAAAATGTTTTTATGCATTTTAGGGTTCATCCATTATGATAGACGAAACAAATGGAAATGGATCTCATCAGTTGCCCCCTCATTTATATCTTCGTCTATATGGAAAGATAGGAATGTGGAACATTTTCATCTCTTCGTTTTTCGTGTACACTGCATTTAATGCAAGATGGCGTTTCGTCTGCCCTCATGACACTTGCAGGGCTGTGATCACTTCGTCATGCCAAAAATATCTCGGGTTTCTGGCGCATGATCTGTCTCACATGCTAAGGTATGTCAAAAACTACTACAAAACTACTATTTTTATACAAAAGATATAGATTGATACTAACTCAAGCATCGGAGGCTCTCCCAATGGACATAACCTAGTGGTCTCTTTGATCAACTTTCTTTATCTTGCAGATCCTATAAGATCGTCAGAAGCCCTAGATTATACGGTGACCAAATTAATGATTTTTGGCATCATCAGATATTAATATAACTATAAGGTTTTTTTTTTTTTTTTTTTTTTTTTTTTTTTTTTGTATTTTATAATTTGATGGTTGGGTTGAAGAGATTTGAACATTGGATGTATTTGTTAGAAATAATAGAAGATGCTATAACAAAAATTACTCAAAGAATTGAAGAAGAGATAAATCTGTGCATTGCACAGATTAGCACCTAGTTTTATTAAAAATAGGGGTAAATTGCAAATTACACTCCTAAAGTTTAGGGGTGTTTGAATTTTACACCTTGAAGTTTCCGAATTTGGATTTTACCCGTTTAGCGGTGTTTGGATTTTACACCCTAACATTTCATAATTTGGATTTTACCCCCTAAATTTTAGGGGTGTTTGGATTTTACTCTCTAAAGTTTGAGAGTATTTGGATTTTACACCCTAAAGTTTCAGAATTTGGGGTGTAAAATCTAGACACTTCCAAACTTTAAGGGGTAAAATCCAAATTCTGAAATGTTAGGGTATAAAATCCAAACACTCCCAAACTTTAGGGGTGTAATTTGCAATTTATCCTAAAAATAGAAGAAGGAAGAGCAATTTTTTGAAATTCAAGGGTGGCCCCCCTCCCTCAGCTCCACTTCAAATCCTCTAGCCTCACTGTAACTATTGAATTATTAAATAAAAAAAAATGAAAGGGATTAATATGAACTCTGATTTTCATAGGTTCAGATACTTGGTTGACGTTTAATTCAAATCAACATGTATTGTCCACATTTTGATAGAAGTTTAGAAGAATCCATTTCAAAAAAAAGGTCGGATTGTTGACGTGTAGGATAATACTAGCGTATCACATAGGTTCTTTTGGCTTGAGGCAACGACGTAGCTGGTGAGGTTTTTTTTTTTTTTTGAAAAATAGATAGGAGTATATTAAAAAAAACTGAAGGAGTACAAAGTGTGCAGAAGGGGTGGCTCCCACTGACCAGACCCTACAGCCAATACAACCAAAGGGAAAAGAAAACTATAAAGTAAAAAGGATGCAAGAGTCTCAGCCGTGAAGGTAGCACACTCAGGTGCTCAGATGGTAGGCATGCTATGAGTAAACCGTTGGTATTCATCCAATAACGTTTCTGCACTCTTGAGTATTGCATGCGGCGGGGTTTGAGACGCTTCAAAGTAAAATCTATTTCGCGCGTTCCATATGGACCATGTCACCATGGCCCACAACTCAAATTCTTTGCGGGACAACCTTCCCTTTAAAGATTGGGCTAAGCTAAAGAACGTCCTAGCCGAGGAGTCACTCTTCTGCAGTTTTCCTTTGACAAGAGCCCATACATTTCGCGCTAGAGGGCACTGCCACAAGATGTGGAGAACCGTCTCATCACTCGAACCACACACTGCACACATAGGGTCAATGGGTACTCGCCGACGTGCTAAGTTTGCTTGAGTAGGTAGGATATCCGAGCTAGCCCGCCATACGAAGTTCCAAACCTTAGGAGGGATAGATAACTGCCACAAGCGGTTCCACACGGGCTTATCTCCTTGCACCCCGAAGTGTTCACTATTCCCTGTCCCATTCATCCGGAGTGCTACTTGATAAGCAGTTCGTACCGAGAATGTTTGGGCCTTATTTTCATTCCATATCAGTGTATTCCGACCCTTTAAACTCCCCAGGCAAATCCGCAGAACTTCATCTCTCGACAGTGGTTGAAACCAAGCATTGACCTTCCCCCTGTCCCACTGTTTAGTTTGTGGGTTTATAAAATCCACCACCCTCAACGTCAAATCCACTCCATCATGAAAAGTCGGGGTGTGAGGTAGCAACTTGTGAGACTGAATACCAACCGAGCACCCATCGCCGATTTTCCATATGGACCCCATCCTAATCAGCTCCCTAGCATTGAGGAGACTACGCCACACGTAAGAGGGGTTGCACCCAAGTTCGGCCTCCATGAATGAGCATGTGGGGAAGTACCTTGCTTTGTACACTCGGTAGAACAGCGAGTGTGTCCCATGGATGAGCCACCACGCCTGCTTAGCCAACATCGCAAGATTAAACGCATGAATATCGCGAAAGCCCACCCCTCCTCTATTTTTAGGAGTGCACAGCTTGCCCCAGTTGATCCAGTGAATTTTCCGCTCATTCCGAGTCTACCCCCACCAATACTTTGCCAATACTAAGTTCATCCCATCGCACACAGCTCTAGGGATTTTGAAGATACTCATCGAGTACGTAGGAATTGCCTGGGCCACCGTCTTAATGAGGACTTCTCTCCCTGCCTTAGAGATATTTTTTTCCTTCCACCCCATCACCCTTTTAGAGACCCTTTCGTGGAGATCCTTGAAGGTACTGACTTTTGATCTACCCCCCATCATGGGTAAACCTAGATACTTTTCGCAACTTGTCATTACCTGCGCCCCAAACATAGACCGAATATTTTCTTGAACCTCTCGACGTGTGTTCCTGCTAAAGAACAAAGCAGTCTTTTGGCGATTAATAACCTGCCCCGAAGCCTTTTCGTACTGGACTATCACGTCCATCAACCGACGGCATTCATCCTTTTTTGCTTCGCTAAACAGTAGGCTATCGTTAGCGAAAAGAAGGTGGGAGATGCACACCCCACCCTGACAAGAAGTAAGTCCTCTCAAGTGGCGGGTTTCAGTCACCTTTCGCAGCAAGGAGGAGAGCCCTTCAGCGTAAAAAGGGAAGAGGTAAGGAGACAATGGGTCCCCTTGCTTGATACCTCTAGAGGGGGAGACATATCCGCAAGGTTCGCCATTAATAATGATGGAGTAAGAGGCTATACGTACTGTCAGCATTGCGAGGTTCACCCACTGCACTGGAAAACCGATTCTCAACATGATTTTTTCTAGGAATTCCCATTCCACCCTATCGTAAGCCTTGCTAACATCAAGCTTGACTGCCATGTGTCCGACCTTTCCTCTCCGCCTATTCCGCATCCTATGTACCATTTCATATGCAACAGAAGTATTATCTGTGATAAGCCGGTCAGGTACAAATGCACTTTGGGAGTCCGAGATAACATTTGATAATATAGGTTTCACCCGATTCGCAAGTACCTTTGAGATAATCCTTGAGACAACGTTACCCAAACTTATAGGACGGTATTCAGTGATGAGTTGAGGATCCTTCTTTTTAGGTATTAGAACACGAAGTATTTTCACCAACGGGTTAGCCAACGACGCAGGAAAAATACCATCGAGGGTCTGCATGATTCAAATGGGGTTTGGTGCACAAATACAAGGGAGATAGCAGCCATAGCAGAAGCATACTACAAAGATTTGTTCACTGCTTCGACGGATCTTAGCATGGAGAATGTGCTAACCTCTGTGGATAGTGTAGTGACTGAAGAGATGGCAAGGAGCTTGACGTGTTCATACACTGAGGAGGAGGTACGGGCAGCCCTCTTCCAGATGCACCCCTCTAAGTCACCGGGTCCGGACGGTATGTCTCCCTTCTTTTTCCAAAAATTTTGTCATGTTGTAGCTGGTGAGGTTTTAAAGGAGCTATATGCTGGTTGAAAACTATTTCAAGACAAGTGATGTAATCATGCAAAGGGTATTAAGTATTAATGAGATCTTGGGCTTGAAATCTCTTGTTAACACCTTTGAGCTATTTTCAATAGATTCTTCCATGTAATAACCCGATGTGTGTGAGACAAATGACTGCACATACCCAAAGAAATAGTAAGATATCAAAGATATTTGGATACCCTTGTTTCTATATATAAAAAAATTGATATATCAATTAAAAAAAAAAAAAACATAATAGTATAATTATATTATAAAATTTAAGTTATTTATAATGTTAAGTGACACCAATTATATTTATTGTTATGTCAAATTTGTAAAAATATTTTAAATTAAAATTGGTTTAGTATTTTCTTTTTTCAGTTTTCCTCTTTGGCCTAGTCCAGGGTAGTTAGGATTTTTGGAATTGGGACGTGTCAATATCGTATTTTGTCCAGTCCCAATTAGCGTCAAAACAAAGACTAAAAAAATTTAAAAAATTAAAAAAGTTGCAAAATCAAGAATTTCAAAGTCAAAAAGGGTAAAAATAAGTACAACATGTTTGAACGGTGAATCAAAAAGTCACAACACTTGAAAAATCCATTTTACAGCAATTAAGACCAAAACCCTAACTAGGTATAGTCAAAAAGTTGACTTTTTAATCTGATTGTTGGATCATGTTGAACTTTGAACCGTCTTGTAGGACATGTTTTTCCTTTTGAAACAATAGTTTACAGACCAATATCAGAGCTAAAATAAATGAAATATCAAAACAAATATTGAAACCCTAATAAATATTTCACTAAATTTTTCAGGAAAATTAGCAGTTTTTTACCCGACTTTCTCAACGATATCTGCTTTGGATTGGAAGATATGATTTTTTCAAGAAAAGACATCTAGAATTTTTCAACTTTACATCACCTTCTTTCCAAGTTTGATATCTCGACAATTGTAGCTCCAAATCAAACGAGTCTAGGACCGTTGGAAACTAGACATCTAGAACTTTCCGTGCATATAAAATTAGAAGAAAATGGAGCTCGAAAATTCCTTCTAATTGCCACATGAAGATCGGGCTAGAAATTAGAAAAAGACAAAAAGGGCTGATGACGTGGCAAATAGAGTAGGCTAGTATTGGTGTATCAAGATACACCAATGCTAGCCGCCATTTTGAATATGGGGCTAGCACTAGTGTATCCTAATACACTAATGCTAGCCTCCCATCTCCCATTTTCCACCTCCCTCTCTCTCTCTCTCTCTCTCTCTCTCTCTCTCTCTCTCTCTCTCTCTCTCTCTAGGAAATCCTACACAAAAAGGTCTCATCCTTTTTCTTTGTTGTAATCTTTGTGGGTAAGGCTTTGGGATGGGTTAGTTTCTTAATAACTAAACTCATCCCACCCATTTACTATATTGTAATCATCCTTTCATATATATAAAAGTCTTTTCCATACTTATTGTTCATAGTTGCTTTATCTTTACGATGTTCTTATTCATATTGTGCTTACATCTAAATCTTTATTTCAATATTCATATTATTGTTTTTGGTTATTATTATTGTGTTGGTTATCCTAGATGGGTATTGGACCATCTCCTAAGCTATGTATAGGAAGTACCCTTAGGGGGAAAAAATCCCATCCCACTTAGGCATCTAGGGATTTTATTATTGCTTTTTAGTTTCTTGTCATCCCATTTACTTTTGAGCAATCCCCATTTCCTTTTAATTTCTTGCAGATTCCCACTCCCCCTTTATTTTATTGCACTTATATATATATATATATATATATATATATATATATATATATATATATGTATGTATGTATGTATGTATGTATATTATATTTCGACACCTAAAAAAAAGATTTTCTACTATCTCTCTTAAATGGTTTTTAAACCTCCATTAGAGCACAATATGAGTATGTCTCATAAGAGTAGTGATGGCTTAGAACTCCCACTTCTTTATGTTGAAGGATCCATAAGGCTTGAAAGAGATTAAAATCTATTTAAGGGAGAAAAAAAAAATCCTTTTTAATCAACTTTACAATATTCCAAGTCTTTACTTTTATGTCATTTAAATTTCAAGTCTTTACATTCTTGTCATTTAAAAGTTCAATTTCCTTACTTTTCAAGCTGTTTATTTTTCTGCACTTTTTTTTGTTGTTATCCCTTTACTTTTCTTGTTAATAATGTGCCATAAAGTAAAATGTTTGGATTCTAAAAAAAAATAAAAAAGGTAAAAATGTTTGGATAAACATTTCCCCTACACCCTATTCTAAGAAAAAATTTTGTGATTATCCTCTTCATCTCTTTCTCTAAAGATAAGGTTTTCAAAATTGAATCTTTTTCAAAATGTCTTTTGTTTTCAAAATAAAAATCATTTTCTTAAGTGTTCTTTTAAAAAAAAAGGGAGGAGAAAGATTTTAAAGAAAAATCTTTTTTTTTTTTTTTTTTTTTTTAAGGGTGGAAATCCAAAACTTTTTATAAAAAAAAAATAAAAAAAATAAAAAACTGTTTTCCAAAACTGTTTTCAATAAAATAAAATCTGTTTTAAAAATCTGTCCTTCTGAAAACTGTTTTTGTTTTTTACAAACTGTTTTATAAACTGTTTTTCACAAAACCCTTTTTTTATGAATCTTTTTTTTTTTTTTTTTTTACAAAACTGTTTTAGTAAAACTGTTTTTATTTTATGAACTGTTTTTCAAAAAATAAAAATCTGTTTTTTTTATTGTCTTTCCGAAAACAGTCCTTAAAAAAAAAAAAAAAAAAAAAAAGTAAAAAGTAAAAAACAAAAATTTCAAATGTTTTCCAGAAAAACATTTTTCCAAAGTGTTTTTAAAATGCTTCTTTTCAAAAATGATTTCAAAGGCATTTCTCAAATATGTCAAAAATGTTTTTTTTTTTAAAAGAGGTACATCTTTTCAAAAAGAGGTTTTCAAAAAAAAAAAAAAAAGAGAGAAACGTTTTCGTGAAACACTTTTACCATGTAAAAAATGTTTTCTAAGAAAAAGTTGATTTTCTAAAATAATAAAGTTAACATTGTAACTTTTTTTTTTTTTTGAATAGTGGTAGTTTGTGGATTTGTGTTCAAGGCTCATTCTCTTAAGTCTTTGAACACCCTATAAGCTTACATTTGTCTCTAACATTCTCAGTACTAACAAGTTTCCTTTTGTCATCTTTTTGCATGAACAAAAATGAGAAAATGGCAGATGACAACAAGATACTATTCCTCCAACCCTCTCTTTTTCATTACGTTGTTTTTGTTTTTATATTATTTTTAGTATTCACATGCTAGCTATATAATAAATAAATACTCACATGTTATTGTATAGTATATTTGTATGCTCCCTCTCACATGATACCTATGTATATATCTTACATGTTTTGGTTGTATATATTTTGTTGGAGTTATTATTCACATGATAGTTATACATAAATATTTACTCTCACACACACACACACACATATATATGTATGTATATTGTTTGCAAAAATCTTTTTTTTTTTTAATCAAAATGTCAAGTATTCTATTTGTTCATAAAATGTCAATTTTTGGAATAAATTAAAATGAGGTACTATATTTGGATAGGCATTGTGGGGTGCCTAACACCTTCCCCACGCGTAACCAAACTTCCAGGTCCAAGATCTTTGGTTCAAAGACTTTTGGTTTACCTTAATTAATGAACCTTTAAAATTTGGTTTAGTTAATTAGGTAACTTACAATAACTTAGACATCTAGGTGACCAATCATACCTAATACAAAACCAATGATTGGTGGCGACTCTTAAAATAAAAATAAGAAAAAAGGACTCACACACACACACCCCACCTTAGATACACAAGCACACAAGAGTCACGTCACCAAGGACCCAATGTGCAACAAGCCCCTCCTCCCCCCTGGGTTGGGCCGGAAAAAAAACCGGGCATCCATAGCTTGGTGACTCCACTGAGGATGATTAGAGAGTTTAGGCATAGGAATTTTAATTTAATCCCAACGTCATCTTTTTGTAAATAAATTTTAT